>CM027123.1:15397635-15717791 GCA_015476505.1 Urochloa ruziziensis
CGTGCGCCAGCAAGATGCTGGCCATGGCCGGCCGTGGGCCGCTTCACTCTCTCTCTGGATCTCGAGGGGGAGTGGAGAAGGGGAAGGGTAGAAGAGGGGGTGCGCCGCGGCCATGGCCGGCGGCGCGCTCGTCCCCGCCGTTGCCGGCGAAGAAGCCGAGCGCCGCCGGCCATGGCCGCCGCCGCCGTGCGCGCGCTGCCGAGTCGGGCGCGAGCTGCGCGAGAGGGGGAAAGAATGGAAGGGCTAGGGTTTCGCCCGGCTCCTCCGGCGTTTATACGCGCGGTGCGTGCGGAGAGCCGTTGATGGCGATCCAACGGCTGAGAGCGGCCGGCGCACACGCGGGCTAGATATGGCCCGAGAGGGAGGGGCGACTGGGCCGTCTCGGCGGCCCAGCCGTCCGTTTTCGGGCTAAAGCCTAGGCGGGCGATGGGCTGGTAAGGCCAGGCCGCGAAAGCGCGGCTGGGCGGGGCCGCCAAGGATGATTTCTGCGCGCGAACGAGAATTCCGGGGCTAAAAGCAGACTTATGCCGCGAGAGCGCGGCTGGGCCTCGCGAACGACTGGGCCGCTGCTGGGCCGAAACGCGCGGAGGCGCGGGCGCGCGCGCGTAAGTCTTAACGGGCCGTTTTGGGCCGATTTCTTTCGCGGGCCAAAAGTGACAAATGAATAGTAACTTTTCAATTAAGTTTATTTATTTTCAGAAGCTATATTTGGTTGTTTTGGTGTTTATTTTGCATGTTGTTCAAGTAATTATCTCTGTTTAAATTTTTGCACATAGTAATTATTTTTACAGAGAGTAGAATGCTTCTGAAAATTATTTTTTCTCATGATATTTGATGTTTTTCCGCTGCGTTATTTATTCTCTAGTTAAATTGAACCAAAGGGATATTTAATTAGAGAAGTAGAAAAGTATTATATTTTCAGTTTTATGATATTGTTATTTTCTGGCCAAAGCTGATAATTGCAATATTATAAATATTCTTGTTCAAGTTATTATACATTTATTCTATTTTCTGCCCAAAGGTGATATAGAATTAATGTAGAAAGCATGTTGTATGTGTTGATTTGACCAAAGTTAAATTAATACATGCCCTTTATTTTTATTATTGTTCTCACAAATTTTATGTCAAAATTTCAGGCCCAAATTCTTCAAGCTATGTGTCTGATATCCCTATCCTAGTTGGAAGCAACTATGGAGAATGGCGCACGCAGTTCAACCTGGCAGTGGTGATGACAGATATTGACACTGCCATGAACTACCCATATCCGGTACTGCCTGAGGCACCAGTGCGTGGAGCAAATGAATCTGATGAGGCATTCGCGGCACGAGAGCGTGACCACGCGCCCGTTAGAGCACTTTATGATCTCGAGAAGAGAAAGTGGGATATTTCCAACAAGAAATGTCTGCTGATTATGCGGACAAAGATGGCAGAGGCAATAAGGAACTCTATCCCAGAGAAGAATGCAGAGGGTGTTGCTCACACTGCACCTGAGTATATGGCACTAGTGGAGGCCCAGTTCACTGGGTCATCTAAGACTTATGCCAGGACGCTGATAGATCAGTTTCTAAACACAAAATATACGGGTGGGGGTGTGAGAGAGCACATCCTGAAGTTGAGCAACCTACATAGGAAGTTGGCTGCATTGGACATGAAACTACCTGAAGATTTTCTTGTCCATACAGTTTTTCGCTCACTTCCAGCTGCATTCTCCAACTTGGAGATCACTTATAATTCCCTAGAGGAAAAATGGGATATGCAGAAACTCATAGGCCGCTGTGTGCAAGATGAGGACAGAATGATTGCACAGAATGGTGGACAAATCAACTATTTCCACCATCAGCAGAAGAAGAAGAACTTTCCCAACAAGAACTTCAACAAGAACTTTAAGCCTAAGAACCAGTGGGAAAGTGGCCCTTCAAATGCTTCCAGCAAAGACAAGGGCAAGACACCAGTGCAGTTTGATCGCTCTAACAAGCCACAAGACAAGAAGGAAGTTGGCAAACATGAGTGTCTGCATTGTGGGAAGGCGGGACACTGGCAGAACAAGTGTCCTGACTGGCTTGAAATGATGTGGAAAAAGGGTGAGGATTTTATTACTTTTGTAGATGAATCCCTGTTTTTATGTTATGATAAATCTACTTGGTGGATTGATTCAGGTGCAACTATTCACGTTGCTAATTCTATGCAGGGATTAAGTATGAGCCGGATGCTGCAAAGAGGAGAAAGAGGAGTTAAAGTTGCAAACGGCGTTGAAGCTGAAGTGGAGGCAATAGGAGAACTCCCCATCAAGTTGAAAGACGGCTTCACGCTTCAGCTGCACGACGTTCTTTACGTTCCCTCTTTGAGCAGAAACTTAATTTCAGTTTCATGTTTAGCAGACGATGGTTTTGAGTGTCTTTTCGACAGTGAACAATGTTTAATTATGTTAAATAAAGTTTGTGTGGGTCTTGCCTTCCGACAAGACAAACTTTATAAGGTATCTGTTTATGATGATTTGTATGCATGTGAAGATGTGTATGCAAGTACTAAGATTGTGCATGAGATTGAAAATGTATCCTCGTCTACAAAAGTAACCAAGAAGCGGAAAAGAATTGATAACGTTTCATCGAAATTATGGCACTGTCGTTTAGGCCACATTTCGAGGGGGAGAATGGAACGTGTAGTTAAAGGATCAATTCTTCCACCGCTACAATTCTCAGACTTAGAACATTGTATTGATTGCATCAAAGGCAAATACGTTAAGCAAGTAAACAAAATAGCAAAACGAAGCACGGGAACCTTAGACATAATACACACAGACATCTGTGGTCCGTTTCCCGTTGCATCAGTGGATGGTTTTAACTCGTTCATCACATTCACAGACGACTACTCCCGTTATGGCTACATTTATCCAATAAAACAAAAGTCAGAAGCGCTGGATAAATTTAAGATATTCAAAGCTGAGGTCGAGAATCAGCTTAATAAGAAAATAAAATTAGTAAGATCAGACCGTGGGGGGGAGTACTACGGTCGACACACCCCGTATGGCCAAATTCCAGGACCTTTTGCAAGGTACCTTCAGAAAAATGGCATAGTTGCCCAGTACAGTGCACCGGGTGACCCACAGCAAAATGGAGTAGCTGAAAGGAGAAACCGTACCTTGATGGATATGGTTAGAAGCATGATAAGCTATTCCACTTTACCAGTTAATTTGTGGATGGAGGCTTTGAAGACCGCCATTCACATCCTAAACAAAGTGCCTAGCAAAGCAGTCCCTACGACACCTTATGAACTTTGGACGGATAGAGAACTCTCTCTCAGATATATGCGTGTATGGGGCTGCCCCGCTGAGGCTAAGATTTTTAACCCAAATATTGGGAAGCTAGATCCCAAGACAGTCAGTTGCTATTTCATTGGCTATACTGAAAAGACAAAAGGGTATCGTTTCTATTGTCCTAACGGACACACAAAGTTTGTGGAAACGAGACATGCTGTTTTTCTAGAGAATGAGATGATCAGGGGGAGCATGGCTACTCGGGAGATAGATCTTGAGGAGAAGCGGGTCTTTGCACCTTGCCCAATGATTCAAGAACCTTTTTTCGAGTTACCTGTGTCAATTCCAACAGTGGAAGCCACTGTGACACCGGTACAAGCTCCCAGTCCTGTAGTGCCAGCAATGAATGAGAATGTGGAACCTATTCCTCAAGTTGAACCAATTGTGGCACAAGATGTTGAACTAATTGTTGCTCAAGAAATAGAACCTCAACAGCCTGTGGTTCCTGTAGTACCAGTTGTTGAGCCAGCTGCTGAACCAGCTGGAGGAGGACTGAGAAGGTCTACAAGAGTGAGACGCTCAGCTATTCCTGATTGCTATGAAATTGGCAATTTAGAAGAGTTTCAAATGGGGGGTGATCCCGTCACATTTGAAGAAGCTATGAGAAGCGCTCAATCTGAAAAATGGCTCGAAGCCATGCAAGAAGAAATGAATTCAATGAGTGCCAACAAAGTTTGGGACTTAGAAGTAATTCCTAAAGGAGCCAAATCAGTAGGCTGCAAATGGGTCTATAAAACAAAATGTGACTCCAAAGGGAATATTGAAAGATATAAATCGCGACTCGTGGCTAAAGGGTTCACACAAAGAGAAGGAATAGATTACAATGAGACGTTTTCTCCGGTCTCATGTAAAGATGCCTTTAGAATCATAATGGCATTAGTGGCACACTATGATTTAGAATTACATCAGACGGATGTAAAGACAGCATTCTTAAACGGGGATCTGTTTGAAAACGTATACATGACTCAACCTAAAGGTTTTGTTGTGGAAGGCAAAGAAAACATGGGATGCCGATTAAGAAAATCCATTTATGGATTAAAACAAGCTTCTAGACAGTGGTACTTGAAGTTTGATGAGACAATTAAGAAATTTGGGTTTAAAGCAAATGTAGAGGACAATTGCATCTATGCAAAGTTTAAGAATGGAAAATATATTTTCCTAATCCTATATGTGGATGATATCCTGCTTGCTAGCAGTGATAAAAGAATGTTGCAAGAGACAAAAATGTTTTTGTCCTCTAATTTTGATATGAAAGATCTTGATGAGGCTTCATATGTTCTGGGCATTGAAATTCACCGAGATAGAAGAAACGGGGTTTTAGGACTATCGCAAAAGACATATTTGGAGAAGATCCTAAAGAAATATAATATGCATGCGAGTAAAGCCACACCTGCACCGATAGTGAAGGGCGATAAGTTTGGGGATTTTCAACGCCTCAGGAACCAGTATGAGATCGATCAAATGAAAATGGTTCCATATGCTTCAGCAGTTGGTAGCTTACAGTATGCACAAGTGTGCACTCGCCCTGATTTGGCTTATATCACCGGAGTACTCGGTAGATATCAAGATAACCCAGGCATAGAGCACTGGAAAATGGCAAAGAAAGCTTTGCGGTATGTGCAAGGCACAAAAGACCTCATGCTAATATACAGAAGATCTGATTCTCTAGAGATAAGAGGATATTCAGATGCAGACTTTGCGGGAGACAAGGATGATAGAAAATCCACGTCAGGTTATGTATTCACTCTTGCAAAGGGAGCTATTTCGTGGAGAAGCTCTAAACAAACCCTGGTTGCATCATCTACGATGTATGCAGAGTTTATAGCATGCTATGAGGCAACGTTGCAGGCCAAGTGGCTAAAGAAATTCATACCCGACTTGAAAGTGGTATATTGTATTAATAGACCACTTAAAATGTACTGCGATAATGAGCCTGCAGTATTTTACGCTCACAACAACAAGTCGAGTAACGCTACCAAACCAATAGAAATAAAATTCTATGTTGTGAAAGATAAAATCCAGGATCAGACTATAAGTCTGGAGCATATAAGTACGAAGAATATGCTTGCGGATCCGCTCACTAAAGGTTTACCACCCAGTGTGTTTAGAGAACACATTACCGGTATGGGTTTAAGGGAAAGCCTTATGATCACTGGATAATGGCCCAAGGTACGATCCTTTGCAATAGAGAAGTTTATTGTGGCTGATTAATCTAATTGAAATGTCAATTTTGATGACTCATGCTCAATGTGCTTTTTTGTTATGAAGTGGATGTCAGGCGAAGAGCTTAAGGTAAGAAAACATAAGGTGAGATCGAGGGGGAGATTGTTAGGTCGATCTCCACCACCACGGCCCAAATGTCGTGATGGGCTCGGTCCACGCACCCTGATCGGGGGAGCCCAACCTAGCATTGGTTGGTGGGCCCCGTTGTACAGTGCTATAAAGAAAGGGGTGGGGGCTAGGGCACGCTACACGAAGTTCACCGCGCCGCCAGCCACCACCCCACAACCCTACCGATCGAGGGGCACTGGAGCAACGGGAAGCTACACCAGCGCCGCCCGCAACCTCTGGGTGGATCCGGAGGACGAGGTGCCATCGCCCCGACCTCAACCGGAGAGCCACCGCGCCACCAGCGCCGCCTCAACCCGCTGCCGCCCCTACGACCGCCACCGCCGCCATGGCCGCTGTCAACCCCGACGCCACCTCTAATGGTCTGTGCCCCTACTCTCTCCTTCTAGGTGTAGTTCTTCTAGTTCATGCATGTACAAGTGATTAAATCCATTATTCAAAGTTATACCCGTGAGTTTAATCTATTGCTAGTTGATCCTAAATCCATCACTGCTAAGTGCGCACTCTATGTCAACACGACAATGTTCTTTATGGTTAATAACATATGTCTTGGCGCCATCGAATTTTCTTACGAGTCATGCCGGCATAATACCATCATTATCCATGATCCGACGCGGCGTTAGCGCGCCGCCCTATCTAGTTGTACATCATGCGGGTATACACAGTACAGTGCGGGATTGGATTTTGTGGACAGCAAGCTGGGATATGTGTGCTGATTGCTTGATCGCATCTGAGGATGCATTGCATAGGTAGATCCGGAACGGTACCTGACTACCTAAAGGACGCAAATATGCAATGGCATATACACTCACTCCATCTGAAGGGGGGCAGATGGCTTTTCAGTTCACCTAGAGCCAGAGGCAGGGCTTGCAGCCAGCCAGCCAGCCAGCATGTCCGTCCCCGTCCGTATAGTACGGCAATCCGTGACGAACCAACATGCATGGGACTCTGATCGATCGCTGAGACGCTGATGATATGATGGAGCCAAGGCACACGCCTGCATGCTGTTCTGTCACTAGCTTCACTTGTGGACGGATCGGAGACTAAGATATATAGTACTACCCGCACGCACCCAGAAGGCCCGCGCGCGCCGTCACAAGTCACGCGTAAATACGCGTACGCAGTCGTGAGGATTCGAACCCACGACCTCTAGCCTCGCGCGTTGCTTCCTTACCATCTCCCCTATGCATCACATGTGATTGGGTGAGAGATGGTGTCCTTTTATAAGAACCTGCTCGGGACACATTAGTGCTGGTCGATAACACCAGCCGGCACTAACATGCGTCATTTAGTGCCGGCTGGTGTTATTGACCGGCACTAAATGGGCGCGTCATGTTAGTGCCGGTCAATAACACCAGCCGGCACTAAATGACGCACGTTAGTGCCGGCTGGTGTTATCGACCGGCACTAACGTGACTTCGCGGTCACTGTTCCTCGACGTGCCACGTTAGTGCCGGCTCCAGACTGACCGGCACTAACGTGCGACACACCAATGTGAGTTTTTCGGGTAGTGAGCACACTCCTAAAAGCAACAGATCATTATGGCCGTGTTTAGTTCCTTAAAACCATCGGAGCCCCTTTTCACAAACTAAATATAAAAAAAGTAGCAGTAGATAAAAAAATAAGTACTAGTACAGTAATTAATTACGGTACCTGCATTGCTTGGTGCGCGGCAGCTTTTGCTTCCCCATGACGTCCTCTCCGGCGGCCTTGGCGAGGTCGATGTCGTAGAGGTCAGTGGGGTCCTTGGGCATCGGCAGCGCGCGGTTCCTCCAGGCGGCCATGGTGACGGCGGCGATCTGCGCGAGCGGGCTCCCGACGAGCTTCTTGAACCGGTACCTGGCTGTGCCGGCGAGGAACACCACCAGGCCGGCGGCGATGGCGGCGACGCAGGCGCCGTATCCCCACGGCCGACCAAGCCTGTCCTGCACGTACACCAGCACGGTGACGGCGAGCAGCGAGCCAAGCGAGATGAGGAAGAAGAACCACCCGAAGAAGCGCTCCATGCGGCGGCGCTCGGCTGGGTCGGACACGTCGTCGAACTGGTCGGAGCCGAAGCCGGAGACGCTGGACTTGAGCCCTCCCGTGCCGAGAGCCGTCAGGTACAGCCCGAGGTAGAGCACGCCGACCTGGGCCCCCGTCGCCGGGAGCCCCGGCGGCGGACGGAGCCCCGGCGCCGCCGTGGAGGCGGTGAGGACGGCCATCCCCGCGGCCTGCACGGCGGTGGAGATGGCGATGGTGAGGTACCTCCCCAGGTAGGTGTCGGCCACGAAGCCGCCGAGCAGGCAGAGCAAGAAGGATGCGCCCAGGAAGTTCGTCACGGCGTTGGCGGAGGCCGCGCTGCCCAGGTGCATGGTGCCGGTCAGGTACGGCACCAGGTTCACCGCCACGCCCAGCGTCGTCAGCCGCTCGTTCAGCTCCACCACCAGGATCATGGCGGCGGAGAGCCACCCGCCGGACGACGAGCGCACGGCGGGACGGCCCTTGTAGTCCCAAGCGTCGTCCACGATATGCGTCGTCGTCATCTTGCCCTCCTCCTCAGCCTGCTGCTGCTGCTGCGGAAGCGCCGCCGCCGCCGCCATTGTAGCTGATCGATCGACTTAGTTGGCGCGCTGCAAGCTTGGTGTTCCCCACCTCACCTCCTGTCCTGTCTGCTGAGCTTATTTATAGGCAGCAGCCTCTCGTGATTGACGACGATGATGCTGTTTAATGTGGACACGCGGCGCCTGGGTAGATGGATCGATAGCTAGCCTTGGTCTTATTAGTTGTGTTGTTCCTTGCATGTAAATTACAGTAGCTAGCTATCTTAAGGGAAAAACCGACATAGTATATAATGTACTGCACTAGATATAGATGAGCCTTAGCTTGTTTGTCTTACACTCTTACTACTGGATCGAAACTGATGATATTATTTATATATAGATGGCATTGCATGAACCCAACCGATATATATATATAGCGCCATGATAATCAGTTTGGATTGATCGATCCTCACAAGCTGTCCAATGCAAAATGAGCTCTGCCTGGGCGCCGCGCGCGATGACTCCAACCAAACCAAATTCGTATATGCTCTCGCTGGCTCGCTCGTCGTCATTATATAGCCATGATAATCAGTTTGGATTTATTATTATTGATTTTAATGGTTAGGTTTTCGTTTTGAGCTCATTTTGGTTGGTCTTTAGTGGGCTGGTCTATCAAATGGTCCGGTTCGAGTTGGATTTTTGAAGTGCATGTTGATTTTGAGGTCCAAATGGCTTTCAGCCCATGAGTTACCCTGGCGGCGTGCGCCTGCCTGCATTTTACTGGCTGGCTAAAGGGCCGAGGCCCAGCCTCCCCTCGGCTACCCGGCCCAGTCCACACGTCCCCTCGAAAGATTCGGAAAGACCCCCAGCTCCTCAGCGCTCCGCCGGGCTCAAACCCCGCTTGCTCTGGCTCTGCCGCCGGTCTCTGTTTCTCCCCCCTTGGCGGCGTAGTTGTCCGGCGGCCCGACCTGTCGCCGTGAATTCGCATCCGTGGTTCATTCGCTCTGATTCGAGCTGAGCACCCGCTGCAGCCGCCTCCTCGCCCCGCGCGGCGCTCGCCACCGCTCCTGCCGGCCGTCGCATAGCTGGTGAGAAAGCGCCGCCGTCCCCGCGTGGCCGTGTCCCCCTCCCGCCGCCGCTACGAATTTGCCACTTCTTTCCGTTGGTCTCGCCGCTGATCGCCTCCCGCAAACCCCCCAGCGCAAGCTACCTCGCCGCCCGCTCCAATTCGTTTCGGATTCCTCTCATTTACTATATTTGAAATCCACCCTGCTCGGCTCCTGCCGCTTGGCTTCCGGCCTCAGCGTATTTCTCACGCGAGAAGGGACACTGGGACAGGGACGAACCCTATATACACCAGGAGGCCCGAGCGTCAGCCACCTAGGGCCAACCCTCCGGCGACTGGGCGGCAGCGACGGGGACGGCCGCAATGTAATCCCCCGCCCCGCTCCTCAGCGCTCGCCCCCTCCCTTCTGAAGTTGGTGTTCGTCGCGACTGACCTGCTTTTCCCCCTCTCTGTTTTTTTCCCTCCCCGCAGGGGCTTCGAGCGAGTGGAGCTGCGGTGCCCCAGGGCCCTCGACCCGCACCAGAGCTGGACGCTCGGCGACGTCCTCGCCGAGCTCGACGCGCTGGATGCCACCACCCGCCATGCCGCGCCGCCTACGCCCCTGAAGCAACCGCCGGATTGGTACATCTTCGGACTTGCTTGATTCGCTTCGGATTTAGTGTTTAGCGTTCTCATGAGGCCGTGATGAGCTTCGTTTGTTTAATTTAGGTCTATCAACGGCAGTGCGAGAGAGAAGGCCTTTGTGATGCGGGTCGACGATGACGAGGACGACACGGAGGATGAAGATGAAGACGGCATCGGTGATGGGGAGTCCCGTGCTCTTGTGGCCAAAGGGGCAAGATTCTTTTGTAATGGTCTCGAATCCAGGTGAAATTTGATATGCAATTGGGTTATGTGTAGTTGCATTTTCCACAAAAATGTGTGTCATCGTTTCTGGATGAACTGCCTGTAGAAGGAGGGGATAATTGTAAGGAAGAGAACCTCTATCTTAGGACAATCTATGAAGCATGGATCCCATTGTACCATTAAGTATGGTCTGTAGCATGTGTTTTTTCTCTTCGAAATTGCATGCTTGGTGACTGTAATTTCTTAGGTGTATTCCTTTTGTTCCTTCGCAGTGATTCAGAGGATGATTTAGATGGCCAGATTGAACCATACCACTTAATGGAGAAAAGGACCCTAGAGAAGAGCATTCTTCTTGAGCTGGAACGCGAGCATCATCTCAAAGTTCAAGTGTGTGCTGGGCATTTTATATTGTGTTATCTGCATGTTTTAGTATAACCATTTTTTTAATCGTGTCCTTATTTGCAGTTTAGGTTCATAAGGTTCCCTCTATGCATTCCATTTGCTAATATTCTTCCATCAATCCAAGCAATGGAATGCTGATGCTTGGACATGGTTTTTGTATGCTTATCTAGCTAACATTATACTGTAAGAAATCCTGAATGGAGCATGTTTGTTCCTTTGTACTTTCTGGAGATGTCACACTTGGATGGATGGATAGAAGCACATCTCTAGATTTCGAACATACATTGAATCATAATGTGTATGAAAAAGAAGAGCTTCTTTTGTTGGTCAAACTGAACACACTATTCATCCACACCACTATTTTTATGTCAAATTGAAAAGATTGAGATCCAAGAAGAAAGATAGCGGGAAGCAATCTTACTTAAGTTAGGTCATTGCCATGCTATATCACTGTTCTAGCATAGCAAATGCTATATGCTTGAACCATACAATTGTTGGTGTATGGAGTACATCATTTCTCCTGATTTTTGACGACCTTTTCATGCTAGGCAAAACATGTCAACCTTTCTCAGCAGGGAAGCAATGTTACTTATGTTAGAGCACTAGTTTCACTGATGACATTATTTTTCTTGGTTGATAGAGCAGCATTGGCTATTTTATTTTGATGCATAACATCCCACCAATTACAAACGTTATCCTGCACTCTTGATTTGACCATGATGGACTATTTTTGGAACCCATTCTTTATCTTTTTATAAAAACCTCTCCATCATGTATGATTTTTATCCTCCAGGAAGAAGTCAGAAGTAAACTGGCTGCATTGGAGGTAGGCCATCAAAATGAAATTCAGAGAACAATTTCTGCTTTTGCTCGACTTCAGAAATATGCAGAATCAAGAAAAGAGATAGACAGAAGACTAGATGTGCACTTCCAGAGAAGAATGTATGTACCTTTGTAGCTGTCTTTTGCATTTCATGAAGTCTGCAATTTCCATATTTTTACGAATACCAGAGAAAAAATGTATTTGTTTTAATGAGATACAAAGCAATTTTAGTTCTATTTCAATGTCTGTATCCGAAATAAGCTTCCACAGTAGCAGACTAGCAGTTTCTCACAGCAATGAGCTAATCGCTTACTGCATTGTTTGCTAATGCTGATTTCTCTTTTAAATTATTCTGCCTTCATTTATTCTGTATTCCAAAGTGAAAAGTGTGTGTATTTACAAGGGCCTATGAAACTTGATTTCAGTGTACTTCTTTAAACAATCTGAAGATAAGCCGTGCTTATGTGCACAACTCTCATTCATAATCTTTTCTTAGATTGATTGTAAGGATTCACACTGAGAACATTGCTAATTTTTTAAGTTCAATGCTGAATGCTCCGTTGAGTAATAGGAGCATGTTTAAAGGACAAGTGCCATTTGTTATTTTCAAGTTGTGTTCTTGTCTTTAGCAGTGTTTTGTTATAAGATATCTTTGCTGTGACGATGCACTTGTATTGATTTCTTAGCCTTGTGCACTGGTGTGGAATTTGTGCCCATTGCATTGCTTAAATCTTAATATTCCAAATAATTGATTCTTTGGGTTCCTATTTTATTCAGACTATGCTTGCTTGGATAAATCTAGATAGATATTTTACTTCTTAGTTGATGTCATAGGACATACTCCCTCCAATTGCAAGTATTTGTATATGAACAAAAGAAGTAAAGGACCGTGGTTTCTTGTAATTATCCTTACATTAGGAATCCCTGTGCATGAATTAAATAAGTAAAGGACTGTGGTTTCTTGTAATTATACTTATATTAGGAAAGATGGCTCATTCAATCATGAAAATGAGACCATTCTATTAGCTAAAAATAAATAAGAGGAATAAGTTATTATTCTCCCTGAAGAAGAGCGAGAAATCTAAAATATGGATATAATCAACTAGATGGATTTTCTGGTGTACAACTGCAACCTTCTAGTGCTTCAAGTGTTTATTGGCTTCAGTATCATCTTATCCTATTGCTTTCTTGTAGTGCAGAAGTACTCGATAAACACTTATCTATGGTCCAAAGGGATCATGAGCAGAAATCCCAGATTGTAGAACGCCGAATAAGAGATGATGCAGCTCTTGAAGAAGCTAAAAGAAAAGAGCAAGCTGTCAAGGAAGAAAAGTTAAGGCAGGAAAGAGCCCGGCAAGAAGCAGAGGTTTGTTTTTCTCAGATTTGTTGTTCATGTGATATTTTTTTCCTGTACATAACTGTACATGATTTAGTATTTTGGTGATTATGATCTTTGAGGCTTAGTTCAGAGTTGTAATGTTGGTGTGAATTTGGTATGGATCAGAGTAAATGTTCAATCAGTTTTGATTGCATCTAAGTTGTCGTTTGATATTTTTCCCCATTTTGTTATTCCTGTTGCCTTTTGTTTTGCAGACTTTATTACCACCAGTTTTGCTTTACGTCACTGGTAGTTAATTGAGGCTGCTGTACCTAATAAGAAAGATCATCAACTATGGTGCAGGCTAGGCAGAAGGAAGCTGCAAAATTAGCAGCTGAAACACGGAAAACAGCATTTGAGGCTGCTCAAAAGGAAGCGGCAGAAAAGGAAGCTGCAGAAAAAGAGGCTGCTAAATTGAGGGAAGCAGCAGCTTCCCAATCTAGTCAAAATTCTCAGAATATAAATGCAGGTACTCCTTGTGTTTAAGGAACCGATTTGCAAACTTACTATTTGTAGTTCTGCTACTGATATTCGTAATTGGTAGGATTTGCCTGTACCATGTCCAATCTCATTCACTGAAAGCATTTAATATTAGTATACTTTGTGCTTTTCTTGAAAAAAAGTTTGGTTCAGTTGTGTCGGCACTTGGTAACAGAAACTGGAGCTGTAAACTTGATAAGCCTGTGTACATATGATATTGTGATACCTATTTCATAACTTGTAACTTTCTATTTTATAACTTATCAGATGGACAGTCATCTTTGACCTATCTTGTATTCAGTATTTCAGTGATAAAATTTTGCACTTCAGCACCTGCACTACCAAACTTTACTCTATTCTATTTACTTAACTTTTTTTGGGGTGAATTCTATTTATTTGACTTGACCCTTGAGATGGAGTTATGTACTGGCACCAGCAATAGCTTGTACTGTTCCAGGATCTAACTACAAAATAAGAAACGTGAAAAATACATGCTTGTACCTTTAGTGATCCAATTTCATGGCATCTAAGAAGAAATCATGCTAAGGTTTGTGAGTGTCAAAAGCTCATTGTACTTGGATCATTCACCTAGGAATGGAAGGAAATGAAAACCTGGTGCTGTTTACACAATTATTCTCTCTACATTTACAGTACACTAAACGAATCTATATCTGTATGAAGTATCATCATCTATGCATGCTGTTTATTTCCCAACTATACTGCTTGTCTGTCGTATGGTGATTTATATGACAGGATATTTTAACAACTTTGTTCTTTTGTGCTAGGTATCAAAGTTTTTGCTGATAAATATGCATTAGAAGCGGAATCACGGAGGCGTGCATTAGTACATAATCAAGTGCCTGAAAACATTCATCTCAGAAAGGTCTTATTTTCAGCTGAAGCTCTTAATGTTTAATTGCAATTTTGAACTACTTGCTGTAATTTTGTTGATTTGATAATCCTGATGAATACGGCTCCCTGGCTTCCTCCGATCCGTTTACTATAGAACATAAAATTTGGTGAGTATGTTGCTAATGTGCTCTCTGGCTGGCATCATATTATGCAGGAATTTGCCAAATATGACCGACAAATTGCAAAATCCATAAGTAAACTTATGCCGACTACTGACAGCGTCAGGTGAGTACAATACTGTAGCTTTACTTGAATATGGTTACATAAACTACATGGAAGCTACTGTGACAATTGTGAACTGTGTTGATTATGGAGATTATAAAATTTAAGAAACATAAGGTCAAGTACCTGTTCCAAAGTATGATAAACTAGTTTTTATAATATACCTTTGTACTAGTCAATGTTGAAACTAGTTTAATGTCTGTGTGGGTCACATTTTGTTCCTTCTAATCGTCCTGCATCGCCTCAGGATGATTAAATCGTTAAATAAACTTTCTAGACATCATGATTTTGTATTATGTGCAATTTTTGCTTGCAGAGCAAGGGCTAGCGAACTTATTAAAGCTTTAGATGGACAGGATTGTCCCCGCCCAATTGCTTGTTGTCTATTTGCAAACAAGGTAGCCACTTTCTATTTATTATTACAATTTTTATTGAATTAGTAACATTTTTAGTGTTCTATGTAGTGGAATATCAAACAGCTGCTGATTCTATTTCTGTGACTCAAATGTTCAGTTATTTAATTTTTGTAGTGACTTGTGCTCTTACATGGTTATAGGCTTACAGTTATAGCTTACATTAATGAGAGCAAACATTTTGAATAATGTGGGTGTAAGCATTTGTACTACCTCTGTTCCAAAATATAAATTGCCTTCTCCAGTCCCCACTCTTCACGAAAAATAGGCTGTGCTACACTTTTGAGGCACCTGTTTAAAAATCCTTCTTTCCTGTTTGTCCTCAGTTGCACTAGTAAATGAGCTCATTTTCATTTTCCATGACTCCCATGGTCTCATCTACTAACTACTTACTGAAGGATCGGATCCATGATTCACATGGTAACTTGACTAATTTCACACAATATTTTTTCGCTCAAGTCTAAACAACTTGGATTGAAGGGAGTGGTGGGTAGCAACATAACTGTACCTTCCATTTAGTTGTCATTAGGACTTAAGGGCCTGAAAATCTTCAACTACTAATTATGATTTCTTGGACTTGTCAGCTACAAGTAGGCCACATGATCCTATGGTTCTTTTTTACATAAATGAAATTCTGCTTCATATTTTATTACTCAACTGACCTGGTATGCTTTGCAGATTATTTCAATTGTCAAAAGTAGAAACACAAAGGACAAAACTTTTGGAAATTTAGCCTTTGCGTGTGGATATGTTATGCTATTAGTCGCAAACCAGGTATTTTTTCTCATCATCCTCAAAATATCATCTGCCATTGGGCTTTCAGTCATTATTGCATCCTTATTATCAATATTTTGTTGGTTTTAGTTTAGTAGTGATCTTTGTAACTGAAAGAGGCAATAGAATGGGAAAGTAATGGATTGATTGATAGAGGTACCAAGGTGTACAATATATGGGCAAGGATCGTCTAGGGTTTATGGGAACTACCCAATCGACGGAGATCCTTGCCTAATCTACAATCTCTACCATATTCCCATTAGGCACGGCTGCCGCCTGTGCCTGGGCGCAAGGCCCATATGGCCGGCCCCAATAACCCATGCTAACACCCCCCCGCAGTCGGAACGTCAGCCACTGCGCACGTTCAGACTGGTTCTGAACTCCGTGAAAACGATGTTGGGAAGACCTTTGGTGAAGATGTCGGCGTACTGCGACGTGGTTGGAACATGCAGGACACGAACATCACCAACAGCCACCCGCTCGCGAACGAAGTGAAGATCTATCTCGATGTGCTTGGTGCGTTGATGCTGGACGGGGTTGGAGGACATGTAGACGGCGCTGATGTTATCGCAATACACCAGCGTAGCACGGCGAAGAGGGGCATGAAGCTCCAGGAGAAGCTGTCTAAGCCAGGTGGCTTCAGCAACACCATTGGCTACCGCGCGATACTCAGCCTCAGCACTGGACCGGGAGACGGTGTTCTGACGCTTGGAGGACCAGGAGATGAGGTTGTCGCCGAGAAACACAGCATAGCCCGAGGTGGACTTGCGCGTATCGGGACAACCAGCCCAATCAGCATCAGTGTAAACAACGAGCTCGGTCGCAGAGGATGGTCGCAGCAGGAGGCCCATGTCGAGAGAGCCATGGACGTACCGAAGAATCCGCTTGAGAGCAGCAAGGCGTGGTTCCCGAGGATCATGCATGTGAAGACAGACTTGCTGCACGGCGTAGGCAATGTCGGGCCGAGTGAAGGTCAGCCACTGGAGAGCCCCGGCGAGACTACGAAAGTCTGATGCATCCTGAACTGGGGCGCCATCAGCAGATGCCATCTTGGGACTGGTGTCGACCGGTTGTGGTGCATGGCTTGCAGTCGGCCATGCCAGCGCGATCAAGGAGCTCCACCATGTACTGCTTCTGGGAGAGAAGAAGACCATCGCCAGAGTGCTGAACGTGCATACCCAGGAAGTGATGCAGTTCACCAAGGTCCTTCATGGAGAACTCCTGTTGCAGTGCCGCAATGACCCAGCGCAGGAGAACGGACGAAGAAGCTGTGAGGACGATGTCGTCGACGTAGAGCAGTAGGTAGGCAAGGTCTGAACCGCGACGGTAGACGAAGAGTGAGGTGTCCGACTTGGCCTCGACAAATCCCAGAGAGGTCAAGTGTGAGGCGATCCTGGTGAACCAGGCACGGGGAGCTTGCTTCAACCCGTAGAGAGACTTGTTGAGGCGGCAGACAAAGTCCGGGTGGGTCGAATCCTCGAAGCCGGACGGCTGTGCGCAGTAAACTGTCTCAGAGAGGGTTCCATGGAGGAACGCATTCTTCACATCGAGCTGATGGACGGGCCAGTGGCGGGAGAGAGCCAGAGAGAGGACAGTGCGAACTGTAGCTGGCTTCACCACTGGACTGAAGGTTTCTGAGAAATCCACACCGGGGCGCTGAGTGAAGCCTCGGAGAACCCAGCGCGCCTTGTAGCGCTCCAGAGTACCATCTGCATGAAACTTGTGCTTGAAGATCCATTTGCCCGTCACGACATTGGCATGAGGTGGACGGGGAACGAGATCCCAAGTATGATTCTGCAGTAGAGCGGAGTGTTCTTCCTCCATAGCAGCACGCCAACTCGGGTCAGCAAGTGCACTACGGAAGGTCTTGGGCACCGGAGACAAGGCCGTGGCATGAAACTGAGCCGGGACACGAAACCCGTGCTTAGCGCGCGTCGCCATGGTGTGCTGATTGGTCACCGGTGGTACGGGAACAGCACCCTTGGGGAGCGGAGCCGAGGGAGGGACAGCAGGTGTTGCAGCCGGTGAAGGGGGTGCGGACACCGCAGGCTGTCGGGCACGGCGGGAGGGAGTAGACGTTGGTGATGACACGGTCCGGAAGAGGCGGGAACCCCGGTGGCGGCCCACGGGCTGGAGACGCAGCTGGTAGCGACGGCGTGGCCGCGCGTGGCGCGGAGAAGGAGGCCGGCGATGGTGGTGGCGAGGCCGCGCGTGGCGCGGAGGTCGGCGACGGAGTCGAGGCCGCGCGTGGCGCGGGTGATGACGATGTCGAGGCCGTGCCGGGCGCAGACGAAGACGAGCCGAGGCCGCGCGGGACGCGGGAAGAGGCGTCGTGGTGCGACGTCCTGGAGGGACGTAGAGTGCTGGCGACGGGAGGGGAACGACAGGGTCGTCAGGTGGAGCGGCAGATGCTGCCGCAGAGTCCTCAAGTGCAGCCGAAGGTGTTCCTGCAGGTAGAGACTTGTGCGGTGGTCCAATGGGATCCGGCACAGTGTTAGAAGCATCTAGAAAATCGAGAGCTGTAGGAGTGCATGATCCGTTGCGGTCAGCAAAGGGAAAAGCAGTTTCATCGAAGATGACATGCCTAGAGATGATGATGCGGTTGGAAGAGAGGTCAAGACAGCGGTATCCTTTATGGTTGTCGGAATAGCCAAGGAAAACGCAAAGAGTGGACCTGGGAGCGAGTTTGTGAGGCGCTGTGGCGGACAGGTTTTGGATAACACTTACAACCAAAGACTCTAAGGTGATCGTACACCGGTGGAGGGCCGTACAAGGCATGGTGCGGTGTAGAGAAGTCCAGGGTCTTGGTGGGCAAGATGTTAAGCAAGACTGTCGCGGTGGAGAGCGCCTCGATCCAGTAGGAGGGAGGCATGGAGGCCTGGAACAGCAGGGAGCGAACAACATTATTGATTGAACGAATTATGCGTTCAGCTTTACCATTCTGGGCTGAGGTGTAGGGGCAGGACATGCGAAGGTGGATGCCCCGAGTGAGAAAGAAGGTGCGGGCGCTGGAGTTATCGAACTCGCGTCCGTTGTCGCACTGGACAGCCTTCACTGAGGCGCCGAACTGTGTAGAGGCGTAGGCAACGAAGCTCGTGAGCGCGCTGAAGGTGTCAGATTTAACACGAAGAGGAAATGTCCACAAATAATGAGTGCAATCATCAAGAATGACCAAATAATATTTATATCCCGACACACTGACAACCAGAGATGTCCAGAGATCACAATGTATGAGATCAACTTATTCGACGCACGAGACACGGACGCATGGAAGGGTAGACGGATATGTCGCCCTAACTGACAAGCATGGCACAAATGGGAACAATCCTCAATCTGACTCGAGACACTGGAGACAAGCTTCGACAACGCCTCATGGCCGGGATGACCGAGTCGACGATGCCACAGAGGGGAGGCGACCTTGGCAACGAGGGAGTGTGCGGGAGCGAGACGCAGGGGATATAGCGGCCCGGAGCTATTGCACCTGACGATCACGTTCCTGGAGCTGAGATCCTTCACAGAACAACCAGTGGGGTCAAACTCAATAGAACAATGATTATCGGTAGTAAACTGGCGAACAGAGATTAAGTTCTTGATAATCTGAGGTGAAACAAGAACATTATTAAGGCGCAAGGAATTAGGCAACTCTGTAGAGCCAGTGGCAGTGACAGGGATCATGGAGCCATTGCCGACAATGATGGATGATGGAGTAGGATACCGCTGGGATAAAATGTGTGAAAGACAATCAGAGGAAGATGTCATGTGGGAAGATGCACCTGAATCGAAGTTCCATTCGCTGGAGGGCGGCGGAGTCAGCGTGGTGGTGCTGAACGCAGAGGCCAGCGACTGCTGATCCCAGGAGGGGTGGCCGGCCAGGGGGTTGTAGAAGGCTGGTGGCCCCCACTGGCCAGGCACCTCGGGGCGACGGGAACGGGCGCCTGCTGCTGCTGCTGCTGTGCAACAAATGCCTGCTGCTGCGGCTGCTGTTGTTGGCGCGGCTGCGGAATCGGCGCCAGGGGAGGACGGGGACCGGGCCACATCTGAATGGTCCCTGTCCATGGGTTGTAGAAGGTAGGCCACCCGCCAGGGGGGGTGGTCTTGCTGCCGCTCGCCTGCTGCTGCTGGCCGCCGCCAGCCTGCTGCTGCGGCGCGCTGGAACGCTGCCCGTTCCCCGCCGTTGCTGCCGCCGTTCGTGCCGCCGGAGCCGCGTTTGCTGCGCCGGTTGTAGTTCTTGGAGTTCCCGGTCCCGGACCCCCCGGAGTTGGTGCTGGGATGCGGAGGGGGGGCACTGGACGGGGACTTGGTGGTGACGGTGAGGGCAGCGGCCGGAGAGGGCTCCCGGGCGTCCTGGGTGATCTCCTCGAGGGTGAGGTCGTCACGGGCGTCGAGGAAGGAGGGGAAGGGACGAGCGCGTCGAAGAAGCGTGCCGACGTGGGTGAAGCGCTCGTTGAGGCCGCGGATGACGTTGAGGACGAGGGTGCGGTCGGTGACGACCTCGCCCAAGGCAGTGAGGTCCTCAGCCATCTTCTTGAGGCGGCGACAGTACTCGCCGACGGGAAGATCGCCTTGCATGAAGGTGCGGAACTTCGTCTCGAGTTGGATGGAGCGCGCCTCGCGGTTCCCCAGGAACTGCGATTCGACGGCGAGCCAGGCGTCCCGGGCAGAGGCACCCTGGGAGGAGACGATGTCGGCGAGGTCATCGGTGAGGGACCCAAGGATCCAGGACTTCACCACGCAGTCCATCCGGTCCCAATCAGGGGATGGGAGCGGAGAGGCGAGTTGGACGTGTTCCTGGAGAGAAAATTTGCCAAGGGTGAGAAGAAATTGGTCGCGCCAGCGGCCATAGTTGCCGGAGTCGAGGACGACGTGGACGAGACTCCGGATGTTGTTGACGGCGACGGCTTGGGCGTGGAGGGAGAGGATGGCAGACGCCTCCTGGAGGAGCATGGCGGCGTGCAGGTCCATCGGTGCGCCCGAGGACGTGCCCTCCTGGGTGGAGGGACGCAGCGCCGCGGCGGCGGTGGCTGCGGCCTTGCGCTCCGTCTCAGCGCGGGCGAGCGCTGCGTCGCGTGCCTTGGTGGCAGCGGCGGCGTCCTGCTCGGCCTGGGCGAGACGGGCGAGCGCCGCGTCGTATGCCTCCTGGCGTTCCTTGGCGGCGGCGCTGGCCTGCTCCCTGGCCAGGCGGAGCGCGACCTCGTCCTGCTGGACGCCGGAGGCGGCGGAAGCCAGGGAATCAGTCGCGATCTTCGCGGCGCCGTCCTTGTCGCCTTTGGGAGTGGATGGGGGTGAGCCGGTCATGGCGCAGCACGGCGGAGGGGCCGGCGCGCGAGCGCTGCACGGCGAGGATGGCCGGCGCGCGAGAAGCAGCGGAAGGGAGACCTAGACTCGTGATACCATGAAAGAGGCAATAGAATGGGAAAGTAATGGATTGATTGATAGAGGTACCAAGGTGTACAATATATGGGCAAGGATCGTCTAGGGTTTATGGGAACTACCCAATCGACGGAGATCCTTGCCTAATCTACAATCTCTACCATATTCCCATTAGGCACGGCTGCCGCCTGTGCCTGGGCGCAAGGCCCATATGGCCGGCCCCAATAACCCATGCTAACAGTAACATACTTGACTCATAATTTGTCAGCTTGAAAGTTTCTGAATATACTACATTGACAACTCCTACGCATTTCAAAAGGTACAGGGGCACACATTGCTACCTTGGTTACTGGTTTTAGTGAAAGCTGGTTGCTTCTAATAGGGTAGTGCAGCTTGCTACTTATCTGAAGAATTGAATTTTGAGAAACTTGTATTTCAGTCAAGTTTGAGGCTTGGAAATGATACTGGCATCTCATCTTAAAAAAAGGCCAGATCACGAATTGCTTATATGCAATCATGATATAATAATATGGAACATATCAGACGGACGAAATGTGTGTTATGTATCCTTAACTCAGTGAAGACTGAAGAGTGGAAGGTTCAAACTTATACGATGGTCACATGCTCTACATCCAATTTGCAACACGGGTCTTGATGCCAGTGACACAATGGAACTGTGTTGTAAAATTCAGATGTCATTTCCCTGTGCAATTTTAACCCGTCATGGTGCCCGGATGTCATGATATTTCCTATTGTTTGGAGTCTTGGTGCTCTTGCTGCAAGTCTAATTTAATTAACACAGGCCACCAATATGTAAATGTTTCTTGTTTGTTTTGACCTGTCATATTTGCTGGTGTACTCTTGATATCATTTGGTATATTTTAGCAATAATTGCAGAGAGATTAACATTGGCATTGCTCATTTCATGACTCTCAGGTACCAGATGCAATGGATTATCTTCTAGCTGAGTTCAACAGAGTTTGCACATACACAGTTCCAAAGCATCTACATGCTTTAAATGTAAGTCTGCATGGTAATGAACCCCAATATATTTGCACTTTGTTTATTTTCTGGCTCTTATCAAATGAGATGAAGAAAAAACCCCGAAAGGTGTAAGCAATGCTCATAATTATAAATTATTTCTAATGCATTTTTAACAATTGGATGCAGCAGAGACCAGGCTGTGTTATGTACTGTTTAATATCATTTTAAGTTTTGAATTTCTCATGATATCTGTAATTTTGTAGGCACAAGCACGAAATAAAGATTATTACAGACTGATAGGTTACCAGGAAGAAAACGGACAACTTGAGAGCACTGAAAGTTATTTAACATACGTCGTTGCATACGTCAAACTGTATGCGGCAATGATTCAGGTTTGTACAGTTCCTTTCTCAGTGTTGTTGCATGCTTGTTTTGTACTTTCATCTATCTAAATTGTGAATTTTTCTAAGATATAAGCTCTTTCCAGTTAACTGACGTATTGCAGTAGACCAGAAACATGACTGCTAACTTCATTTACAGACGGAAATCAAAGGTGTACGTCATCCTCATGGCTTAGCTGAGGGATGGAAATGGCTTGCGCTATTCCTCAATGCTCTGCCAGCCACCACAGCCACTGCTTGTGCCCTTCACGCATTCCTCAAGGTACAATCCACTTGAAGACCCTCTACTTTGGTGTGTACATGTAGTTAACTGAATTACTTGTGTTCTTTCAGATGGCTGGTTTTGCACTTCACAAGAAATATGGATCACAATTCCTAAAAATCCTGGATGTGATATCACGGTGCTTTTTACCAGCTTTGAAAGATCAAGGCAACAAAATGCAGTCCGAGGCTGCCAACAATCTACAGAATTACCTGAATGATAAAATCTACCTCCAGGAACCAGAAGGCCAGTACCTCGTTCAGCAACTACTATCCAAAGAATTGTTCATGTGAAGATTAAAAACACAAGATTGCCATGGGTCTGAACTCTGAAGAGTATGTACATCAGGCACATTCATCGCGTGTGATTAGCGCCACTTGACAGTTGAGCCTCCAAAGGCAGCTTTGCAGAGGAACTGGCCTACGAGTACATCAGCATCAAATCTTCCCTGCAATATTCCTTTATTTATTTATTACAAATTCCCCTCATGTATCCGGCCAAAGACATGTATAGCATAGGTTAAGGTTTCACTGTATGTTGTATGTATGTACACTGTTTCGAGGCTGATTAAGCCACCTGTATTGACTATTGAGGGCAATTTCTCCTTCAGTTTTGTAAGAATTCTGTGCAGGATACTGAATATGTGTGGCCATTTGAGTTTGTTGTCTTGTAGAGTATATTTATTTACAGATGGGCCTATGTTGTCTTATAGGTAGGGGTGAAAATGGGGATGGAAATTTCCGACCGACCTAGCTTAGAAAAATTGGTTTTGTTTCCGATTCTATCCAGACATAAAACTTAGCACCTCTACATTGCATTTTTTACATAATAATTGATTTAGAAAATATGATAAATTCCTGACTGACTGAGTGTTTCCGACAATTTAGTTTCTTTTCTGATTGTTTTCATAATTGTACGGATAGCCCTCGTTCTTTATCCAGCCGTGCTGTAGTTTCACGTTTTTTTTTTTGAAAATTTTGTTTTAGCATTTTTAGTGTTCAGACTCTTCAGTCTCCAGGCCCGGCAATTTTAGCAATTTTAGCCCCACCAGTTGCAGTTGTGTGCAATCTCCTCAACCAATTGCAAACGCTACTGAGATAACGCTTGATAGCTACAAGCCCGTGTTTGGATTTGAAGCAACAGCAGCAGAAATGGCAGCGCCACCTCTCGGCCTCGCCCGCCAGGTCGCCAGCGTCTTCGCCTCTCCGGCCGTGGCGCATTCCAGCTCCCGCCCCCGAGGTCTCCGGCCCGGCCTCCTCCCTTCAAAGGTGCGGGCCTATTGTTTGCTGTGCTCTGTAGTATGTTCCGTTCCCTCCTGAGGCACGTCGTTTTGTGTGTGTGCGCGCGTGCGCGCGCGCAGAGATGGAGCGGGGTGGTGAGAATGGGCGCAGTGGTCGGAGGCGGTCAGGAGGGGGAAGAGGACGAGGAGCTGAGGCAGACCAAGGAACAGGCCGCCGCCAGGAGGCGGTGGGAGACCCTGGTGCGGTTCATTCATTATTCACCTCTCTTAAGGATTATCACTTTGTTAGCGTTACTCCCTTGTGGTAACTCAGGATGAGAATGTTGCAAATTTCTTGTTAAATCACACTTGTTCTCATGCAAATGCATTGCGTGTTTGAATCATGCACCATGGAATTATATAATCTTTAGTGACATGTCTATTTTAAAGTGATGAGCTGCTGTTTACTTGTATGACTGTGGAATGCTCTGCCTGAAGATTAGGGAGCAGAAAATTAAAACCCTTACACCTAGGGAAGCTGGCTATACGTTCAAACTGACGGACAAGGCTCTTCTGGATGTCAGGCCCTCAAATGAGCGTCAAAAGGTCGTCTTTCAACCAATCGTTTTGAAACATATAAAAACTCTTGTTTGTGGTGTATATTGTTTTGTGTTCTTCGTTTTTTATTCCAAAACTGGTGTGTTGCAGGCCTGGGTGAAAGGCTCTACTTGGATTCCTATATTTGACATCGACACATCAGTTGATCTGGGCGGACTTAGCAAAAAAGTCAGCAACTTTGTAATGGGTATGCCGCTAACCATCTGCATCCAAATTGGGTCCTGCCTCTTGCTCATTTTTCCTTTTATAGACTACTAATTGGAGAATTGAAGACACCATTTGACTAAACTATTGCATAATTGTTGCATAGGTGGCTGGTGGAGTGGCAGCTCAACATTGTCATTTAATAAGTATGCTTCACGTCAACTGACCGAAGTCAGAACTGTTACGATTCTATAAGGGTGATTGATTTGACTGATCATAGATGAAATTGCTAGGAACTTTGTACAGCAGGTTGAGGAGAAGTTTTCAAAAGATACAGATGTAATACTTGTGTGCCAGAAAGGACTTAGGTGATTTCTTAATCTCTTACTGAACGTGAATTTGTTATTCATGTGAAACAGCCAAAGCACATTTATAATTTTTGAGTTTGCTTTCATTTGGATAGCACAATTCACCGATGAATTTTCATTGGCTTTTCTGGTGCACTGTCTTGGTGTTTCAGACTTTCAGTACTTCCGGATCATTGGACAGAAAGTCATTTGTTGTTTTCCTTTTACATTAAATCATGCATTTGTACGTCTTGAACCTGAACCGGTTATGCTGGGTTGCTGGCAGTCTTCTGTTTGTGTTGGCAACTTGCTTTCATCCTATCACTCTTCCTAGTTGGGTTGCATATTTTACCATCTAAGCCTGGATATGTGTAATTTAAGAACTACTGCAGAATAAATGAGAGCGTGGATGCATCATTTATTTTTATGATTGTTTCAATTTTCAATTTCTTCCAAAATGTGGACAGATCACTTGCCGCTTGTGAACAGCTGTATAATGCTGGTTTTGAAAATTTGTTCTGGGTTCAAGGAGGCTTGGAAGCCGCTGAAGAGGAGGTAGCACCTTAGAAAAAGAGATCACATTGACTAATTCATATGCTTTTGCTTGTTTTTAAGTATATATCAAATCTTCCTTCCTTTTCCTTCAGGATTTTGAGAGGGAAGGTTCCCAGCCTTTCAAGCTTGCTGCTATTGGAGGGGTTTCTGAATTCTTTGGGTAAGTTCCGCGGCCTAAGCTGTGTCAGCTGTTGTACTTTGATCGAAATGGCTACTAACTAGAAACTTGACAGGTCAGATTACACCACATTACACATGTTCTTGAGCATTATATTGATTTTTACTTATTTCCCCAACCTTTCTGAAATCATGCCAAAAATGTTTCAGCAATCTATGACAGATATTCATATTCTATCAGTTACGGCATAAAACATCAAATCATTTGTGATTCAGCATTAGTTTTTAAAAGCTGTTTCAGCATTCTCCAACGGTTACTGTATGGCATAAAGGAATAAATTGTTTGCGATCTCTTTCCCTCTAGGTGGACGGACCAGCAACGCAGGCAGGCTGCAAAGGAAGGGCTGGGATACCGGCTGGTCTTCACTGGCCGTTTGGTAATTCATCTGAAGAAGATGGTCGCTCGAACTAATGTAATTTGTTTCGCATGGGAAATGGAGCTGACATTTTGTTTCTCCTGGAACTTCAGGTCGGAGCTCTGGTGCTACTTGATGCTTTGTTTTTAGGCGCTCAAAGAATCGGCCCTCTACTTCAAGAAATGCAAACCCACTGATCCCTGCAAAATGTTGCTGTTGCATTCATCAAGGTATCTCTGCGAAGGCAACCGGGTCTTGTAGCCTTGTAGGCGGATCATGGTTACTTGAACTGTAGATTGGCCTTTTGTATGTAGCATAAACGTGATTTTGTTATGTGTGAAATGAGGATCGCTTCGCTTGACACTAAGCACGGCAAAAGGAAAAAAAATGAAACAAAAAATTTCTTATGGAGAGGCCATTGGCCACGAGAATGCCTCTGCTCGAGCTTGGCAATCCGATTCCATCCTCCGTTGGGATTGGCACTTGGGAAAGTCAGATTGATGCGGAATATTCCTTTGCGATAAGCATCAGATGCCAACTACTCCTAACCCAACCACAACCAGGGTTTATCACCCAAACCACGGTCGCGAGCCCCACCGAAACCCACTTTCCTTACACGTGCGACTGATCAGTGGACCTCCACAGTTTTTGGCCCCACACGACAGCCACACAAGCTCATCGCTATCGCTACACCTAAAAAAGTCTCTGGTACAATCCGTCGACCTCCTTGGCTGCAGTTTCCCACGGGGCGCGTGGGGGGGTTGGTCTACCAGACGCAGAACAAAAAGAATTATCCGAAATAGCAGTGGGCCTAGATAATGCGTAGTACCACAGACAGGTGGTCCATGCAAACGTTGGCAGTGCGTGTAACAATTTGTCAAAAGCACGGACAACGAGCGGCCCACGGCCCGCGAGGGACGCGCCAACCGCCTCTCACCGAGGCGCCGGCTAGCGCTTCCCCTAAGCGTCCACTGACATGTGGGCCAATAAGCTTCACGCGGGCCCCGCGGCCAGACAGCGTCAGCGACAGCCTGCCGTCGTGTGTACACGAGCGCGCGGTGTCCGATTCTTTCTAGCCTCCACCACCCAATCCTTTCCTGCCTCGCCATAAAGACCGGGGGCGCTAGGGTTAGCGCATCGGAATCAGTCGCAAATTAGCAATTGCGTGTTCCTCACCCGCACGCCAACAGCCGCCTCCGCCGCCGGCTAGCCGCCGACTCGAGGGTTCGTTCCGGGAGAGGGCAGCCAGCTCCGTTCTGCCATGGAGTGCATCGCCGAGATGCCGCGCGCCCAGCTGGACCGCCGCCCGCGCAAGCGGCAGCGTCTGGGGTGGGACGTCGGCCCCGCCGAGATGCATCAGGTATGCGTCCGATACGGCCCGTCGCTTCGGGTAGCCTTTCCCCCTTCGCGGATCTATCGATTAGCGGCGGCGGTCGTGGTTCTGGGAGTGTTGGTTCTGCACGCGATGTGCGGTTGTTGGTTCTGTTGTTCTAGGGTTAGGCGGTGGATCTATTGAATAGCAGTATTTGACGTCGTCAGATCTATTAGCTGTTGCGTCGATTCGTCATATTCCGCGAAGTTGCTCAATGTTTTGGTGATGACGGCTGTCTGCAAATTATGCTGGCGTTTCATAAACTGTATGCTTTGTAGTCAATAATCTGCTCTTCCAGTTTTGTGGATTGCTAGATGTTATTTAGAAATTTTAGGTTGATTATTTAGTCAGGGTCAAGCGGGTTTGTCCATTGTAGGTGAATTAAGTGTATGATTTTATCAAATGTAACTAGACACCTAGCAGACTACCTTTCTAAATTGTTATCGAAACTGGCTGTAGAAAGACTTTAGTGATGGTTGCTTGGTGAGCTCAGCGAGATGAATAATTTATCGGTTCCTGGTATGCAGATTCAGATTGGACTTTGTGGGCAAGAGGTTGTGAATGCTATAAGTGCTGTGGCATTGGGTCTCTCTTCGGGCGGTATTGTTTCCTCTCAGCTCAACCAAGTGCAGCCTCGTGATGGTTCACCTCCGCTGAGAGAAGATGACAAGGATGGCCATTATGTTTTTGCTGTTGGAGATAACCTCACGCCTCGCTGTAATTACCTGACCTAATCCTCCCTTTTTTTTGCAAATTGCCTGTTTTTTTTTGTTGCCATGGTATGCATATACAGACTTGGTTTGTTCTTATGGATTATTTTTTGTATCTGCAGATAAGATCAATGCGAAAATGGGCGAAGGTCAGTTTGGATGGCTGTGTCTTCTGAAACCATTGAGATAGCTCCCAGGAGTTAAAGTTTATAACTGAATGTGTCTCTGGAATACATCAGGTACCTTCGGTCAGGTCTTGGAGTGTTGGGATAAGGAAAGGAAAGAGATGGTGGCTATCAAGATCATCAGGGGCATTAAGAAGTACAGGGATGCTGCAATGATAGAAATTGGCATGCTCGAACAGCTTGGTAAATATGATGAAAGTAGATCCAGGTGAGTCTCTGGTTCAGTTAGCACTCTTCTGTGCACCTTACATTCATAATAAGATTGCTTGTATATATAAGGTGGTCTATTTTGCAGTTGTGTTCAAATTCGGAACTGGTTTGACTATCGTAACCATATCTGTATTGTAAGTACATTGTTAGATTATGGTAATTATGAACTGACCCAAAGAGATAACCGCTATGGTGCTTAAACGTTGGTGAATTTGGATTAATGGTGAGCAGGTCTTTGAGAGGCTTGGACCAAGCTTATATGATTTTCTGCGGAAAAACAATTACCGCTCATTCCCAATTGCCCTAGTTCGGGAGGTTGCCAAACAACTGTTGGAATGCATAGCATGTGTGTGCACAGTTCTTTCTATTATCCCTCCTGCACTACCATGCATATTAGTCTTGCTATTCTTTGCATTGCAGACTGTCATCAATCCATGACTTCTGCTTATTCTTCCTTTCATTACGTTAAGGAATATATCTAACATCTGGGATGTCTATGTATTTACCCTCTCTCTGAAATGTGTTGCAGTTATGCATGAATTGCGCCTCATACACACTGATTTAAAGCCTGAGAACATTCTTCTTGTTTCTCCGGAGTACATTAAAGTGCCTGATTACAAAGTATACTTTGTTCTTTTACTTAATTGATCCAGCGATGATTTACTTTTTGCCGTGTCTTGTTATTTCTGGTTTGTTGGCTATTGAATTTTGACAAAAATTTGTTGTACTGATCCTCTATTTCTTTTTTGGGGTAACTGCTAGGTTTCACCCCGATCCCCAAAGGAGGGTTCCTACTACAAGAGGTTGCCCAAGTCTAGTGCCATCAAGGTGATTGATTTTGGTAGCACTACCTATGATCAGCAGGATCAGAGTTATGTGGTATCCACTAGGCACTATCGGGCTCCTGAAGTTATACTGGGTATCTATCTTGCTTAGTAAAAAGCTCATCCTAGTTCAACCTGATTTTGGCAACTCTTTTTCAACTGGATCTTCTGTTCAGGACTTGGATGGAGTTACCCATGTGATATCTGGAGTGTTGGTTGTATTCTTGTTGAGCTTTGCACGGTAGGTCATTGGGTCTTGCTTTGATTTGCCATGCACTACAAGTACAGGGGATTTGAGTTACCAAGGTTCTGCAGGGAGAGGCATTATTCCAGACTCATGAAAACTTGGAACATCTGGCTATGATGGAGAGGGTGTTTGGACCTTTGCCATACCATATGCTCAAGAGGGCAGAGTATGTTCAATGTCTATGATCAATATCTAGTCTTGAGCTTCAGTGTTGTGAGGTCTGGTCAATGTTGTGTGCTCATTAATCCTTGTATGTAGTCGCCACTCTGAGAAATACATCAGAAAAGGACGTCTGAACTGGCCTGAGGGTTGCACTTCGCGCGAGAGCATGAAAGCTGTGATGAAACTGCCCAAGCTTCAGGTATGCATCGATTTATTTGCTGAAACACCCATTTTATCCGGCGTGAAACTTATTCCTGTGTTTATGAGCAGAATGTGGTGATGCAAAATGTGGATCAGTCAGCTGGGGATTTCATCGACCTTTTGCAAGGGCTGCTGAAGTATGACCCGGCAAACCGCCTGACAGCACAAGAGGCGTTGAAGCACCCCTTCTTCACAGAAGGGTTTGAGCGAAGAAGATGATATTCCATGCAACCTCATCCTTGTTTGACTAACTTGCTGCCTGACAGAGTGACAGTGCCCTTTTCTGTTTGTAACGTAGAGCATTTGTATATGTAGATCAATCTGTATGTAGTTGAAATGAAGTTGTTTCAATCTTGTTTGAAACTCGTTCCAGCTGATGTTGTATCATAAGAAAAGTATGTTTAACCCCAAATTCTTCCTTGAGTTTGATTTTTGCGTCTCTATACTTAGTCTTAAGAAGTTCCGAGTAAAATGAGTTGGCACCAGGAAATTCCTTTCTGATTACACGAACCATGCAATAGGTTTTAAATCGCATAAATTAGGTTTTAAATCTCGTTAACTGAACAGGAATTGGCGCCAAACCTCCTCAATTAGCTTATTCTGCACTGCCATATTACTAATTAACAGGTGGCGCCGGCTCAACGGCGTGTGAGGACGAGCTGCCCACGCAACAGCAGGACGAGAGGTAGCTGAGCATGCCGGTGCTCTGGAACCAGAAAGAAAGATGACAATAAATTAATTGGCAACCGACAGCCTCAAGCTTTGGTGATTTTGTTTCTGTTTGAACGAGCGGTGTAATCGAAACGGTGTTCAACTGGACGGCAGCAAATGTGAAATGTAAGGTACGGACCACAAAAGAAACTGAAAAGGTGTTGCTGCATCCTCTGAATGCTTTGATTGTACACAAATGTAATATGTGCATTCTGAGGATTCCAAAGGAGAGCAGTAGCACATATTACAAAGTCAGGGAAAAATGGCCTCCGTTCCTAGGGGCAGCCCAGGATCAACAAGAGCACCGCATCAAAAGACAGAATTCTGTTGCTCAAACAATGGTAGAACCTGTTGTATAGGTGGTGCTGCTGAAAGAATTCAGCAGCACCACCTATACAACAGGTTCTACCATTGTTTGAGCAGGGTATACGTTTCATACCAGCCACCTTAAACAGTTCCATAATAAATGGTCTCTGCCTAGTTTTTGGGAAGCAAAGAACACTGCAATATATTAATAATTATATAAAAAACGTTCTTCTCAGGAGAATTGGTTTGATCTCAACTCTGCGGCCGCTTAAATAAAAAAGATCTCAACTCCGTTCAAAAGTACCCAATAGAAGGCCTAAGCATAATACAGTTTGCCTACTTTTCTATGTTAGGGATAAAACAGAGTAACACTACTGTAGCCTTTCCTCGATGCACCGACGTGTGTTGCAAACTTTACTAAAGAAGACAGATAGAACAATCTTAGGACACGAAGCACTTTGAGCGGACAATCAGTCTTTTGCATCCATTATTCCACCTGAAGTAACCTGGAAAACGTGCTGTTTTGGTCAAGGTAAACAAAATCTCTAGGCACCAGATATATTGCTAATGTGTATCACCTCAAGCTGAGCCATTGTAATCACCAGTTAGCAGATTTTACGTTCATTATCCAAAGAGTCTGATATGCAAAAGTCTAAGCAATGCAATTTAGCTATGTTTTAGAAAGATGTGAAATTAAGGCAACGAGCACAAGCAGTAAACATAAATATAGTCAATGCAAAGGATATTGCTTCTCCCTCAGGAAGGTTAGGGGCATCAAAAATCTTGCAGACACGCTGTTCGCCTTTGCCTTTCCTCAGCATCAGTCTGATAGTGGCGGCGTGCGCCAACACGTGGCCACCTGCTGGCTTCTTTGGATCGGTTATGAACATGCCACCACCTGGATCAGCAATCACTGGAACACAAAAAGGAGACACGTTACAATTTGAAATTCATTATCAATATACTCTTGGAATAGATACAGGACTAAATAGGACAGCTCACCTTGGTTGGTGATGTACACTGCAACATTGAACTCCTCAGCAATCTTGGTAAGGCGGGACAGCATCTGTGCTAACTTTTGCTGCAATTTCATAGCAGATACCCATAAGCAAGGAGTTAAAATGTTGGCCTTCAACCATTTTACGAATTGCCAACTGTCATCGAGATCTACTGATGATAATACCTGACGCTCTGCAAGTTCACCCCTGCCACTGAAATCAACACGGAATAGTGCAATCACAGAATCCACAATCTGTTTCCAGGACAAAAGAAATAACACATCAGCACAATTGAGATATATGAAAAATCAATACGCATTACAGTTCATGCCTACCAGAAGCCTGAAAGGTTCTTCAGCCATCTTGGCAGCAAGGCCCAGGAGCAAGTTGTACTGGTGCTCATAGGTGTATGCACGAGCATATATGATCTAACCAGAAACAGACATAAAATTAAACAAACAGCTTAGCCTAATAGTCATGAAATGGGTCAGCAGAAACTAGAAATGTTGGTGCATGGAATTCATACATTGTCAAGAACAGCGTTCGCATCCATCCCAAATCTCTCAGCAATTGGCACAATACGTTCAGGTCGGCTAAAAACTTCATTAAGGAAACAGTTTGGAAAGAACAGGAATAAGATATAAATTCGTTGACAGAGTCAGCTTGACAAATTACCCATGCAATTCCAAAGATACAATGTTCCCTCAGTGTCAATGTAGGCAACCTTCCCATTCCCCCCATGCATGTGGATTGGAAGCTGCATTTTCATCAAGCGGAAATAAGAAAGCTGTAATGTTGCTCCTTTCTACCGCTTCTAGAGCTCTATGATATATGTGCTATCAACAAAATTTGGAATGGAGGATGAACCTGAGTGGAGACACATAGAGTATGAGCCAACTGGGTCTTCCCTGACCTGAAAAACAAGTAGATGACATATATTTCAAATTAATAGGCTAGAACTGAACTCATAAGAGTTATAGAAGTGCATCAAGAGCAAACATTATCTGACTATTGTCATTAAATAGTTAAAGAGGTTTCTTTCATTTGCTATAAGAACGTGTGTGTGTGTCTGATCGTGTGTTGTATACAATGGCAAATTGCTCCCAGCAATAGAATAATACAAAGCATTGTTTCATACACTACTGCCTTCAAAAAGAACAGATAGAGACAACCCAGCTAAATTTCATTAATTAGTACAAGAATTCACTTCACATCAAGAAAATGGTGAGAAATAATCATGTGACTATGTAAAAAACAGAAAGCATGTGTAGAAATTGTAAGATCCACTGCTAGCGATAACTCTGCAATATGAGACAATAGAAAAAGAAGGTCCAGGAGGCTCGGAAACGTTGTATCATGTTATCGTCAACTTAATACTAATACATAACTGAGCTAAGGAAACTACATTAGCTACAATGTGGTCCCATATCATAAATATCAACCATACATGTAAGGCGGGCTCCTGCAGGCTGCAGGAGTACTTTAGAGGAAAAGAAACAACAGGAACAAGAATATCTACGTACCGAAACTCCCCGAATGCCTCTGTGATGCAAAGTGTTTCAATCCCTCCTTCAGATTTAGACATGTCTATCTATTAGACTAATATAATGGCACAACTGATGACACAGCCGATTCAAGAACAAGAGATTATTACCACCAAGCAGCTCGTCAAGTGCCTGGCTCCCAGTTGTAATTCGAACAACAGACTTCCGCTTCAAAACAAGAAAAAAAAATCAAAGAGCCTTAAAGACAATACACATCAGAATTAATTGAAAGTCCTAAGCAGATTCGATAAGCAATCAACCTGTCATTTAGTTCACATACTACAAGCATTGGTCATCAGACAGCACACCAAACTGGTAAAATGTACACTGACTAGTAGCTTAAACCCAGCCTTCTTACCTTAAGAAGGAGATCACTACCTGTCATGAAGCCCTGGCTCTGCAACAAACAAACAACAAAGCAATTTGAGGATACCATTTCATCAAGAACTGATTGTATGTTAGTTTTAAGCAAAATCAATGTAAAGGGTCACCAGAAGTTTTTCAGCTGCCTCACAGATCTTATCAACTTTTGCTTCAGATAAACCTTTGATTCCTGTAAGGCTCTGCAAGATGATCCAGTAAATTAGAACCACATTAGCCATATGATCAGAACATTGAACAAATAGCAGGTGCCACAGTCAATATATCAATTTCAGCACAGTGCAAAAAAAGAATTCAGACAGATAAAACAAAGATTTGGGAACTGGGATGCACAGTTCAGAACCTTCTTGGTATGCATCATCAAACCATTGCAAGTGTAAATCCCAGCATCCTGCAGCTTCTTCACGTCTCCTGCGTTTATACCTTGAGAGATCACTGCGCCAACAGATGCACTGCAGATTAGCTTGAGTACAGGAGTTATGCTGAGAAGTGAGAACTCAAATTGATAGCATCAAACGATGCAGTCGGATAATATAGCAATGTGAATCCAGTTAACCGTGAAACAAACAATGAAATCAAGTTTAAAACCCCGAGTGCCCCAAGTGCACCAAATCACCTTCGTTATTTGAAAAAAAAAAACCCACTAAGAATACTCACAGAAAAAATCCAGGATATAGAACCTAATATTCGAATCCCACTGGAATTTTCTGACCATTTCGACAGAATGAACTCATGAACTCAGATTTAAGGCTAGTTCAGATCAATCTATGCAGAAACAACGGTAAAACACACTGACTAGAACGAACTGACCGCAGAATTTCGATCAAACGTGGGGAATGCTAAAACCCCACCAATTTATGCCACGAAGCAACACTAGTTAATTCCCAAATCACTCGAAATTTTGGGGAAATCAGAGTTAGCGCAAAATCCAGCACGCGCAACTGCGCAAGCAACAAAAAACCAAACAAATCCCTAGGCGAAGCTCAAATCGCATCAACTTCGCTTCCAAACAACACCAATTCGGACCGAAATTCCCCCACACCAAACCCTAAATGGCAAAGCGCCGTATGCTGAGTGCTGACGGAAGCGATCCGCCGTAACCGGAGACTGGAGCACCGACCAGGGTGGTAGGGTGGAAAACGCTGGCACGCACGCGCGCGCGCGCGCGCGAGACGAGGAGAGCAAGTAATGCGGGAGGCGAGGAGAGAGGGGAGAGGGCGTGGCTTACGCTTGTCGATGGACTCGAAGCACTCCTCCTCGTCCTCGACCCTGTCGGGCTCCATGAGCTGGAGCTGCCCGCCCTCGTCCGCGTGCCTGGACGGCGCCATCGCTCCGAACCCGCGAGCCTGCAGTGCGATCGGGAACGGGGAGAGGAGTTAGGCGAAAGCGCCGCGAGTGCGGAACACACGAGCGGCGGCGGCGGCGCGTACCTGCGGCAGGAGGAGGCGGAGGCCGCGAAGTGGGGTGGGGACTTGGGAGAGATGGAAGCGGAGGCGAGAGGGGAGAGACTGCGAGAGAAGAGAAGTCGTTGTCTCGTGTCGTGTGCCGGTGTGCGTGGTACTTGAAGGCTAATCGGACCTTCTCGTTGGGCTGAGCTTAACGGGCCTGTAGGATTGATAGGTCCACAACAGACAGCTCCGCCCAACCTTCTTCAGAAAATGCAGGCCGTACATGATCACCATTTTTGTTCCAATTCAAGAGAAAAGCGGGGTTCCTTTCATTCCGATCAACTTTTTATACAGTATAGAGCAAGGTTTTTTTTTCGACCGGCGGGGGTAAACCATCGGCCGGCGGTAGCGGCTAACCGCTTCGGTTGGAGCGGTAACCGCCCCGTCCGGTCGAATTTAAATCTTCGAATTCGACGGCGGTTAGCCGGGCGGTTTGACCGGTTAGCCGGACCGGTTTGACCGGTTACCGACCGAAAAAGAAAAAAATCCAGAAAATAGAAAAATGATTTTTTTGGCATGAGTTATGCACATATTAATGCTAAAAGACCACAGCAAAATAATAAAAATACCATAATCACTGCTTACAAATAAAAGATCAATAGTCCATACAAATACTCCATAGTAAACCGGTAGGAGCGGTTTTTTCGGAATAAAAACCGGTCTGGTAAACGGGTGAAACCGGCCGGTTAACCAGTAGGAGCGGTTTGGTAGGGTCGGTTTTGAGCGGTAACCGACCCCATTTAGCTACCGGACCGGACCGGTTTGACCGGTAACGGGTCAACCCGGACCGGTTTAAAACGATCTTTTTAACCCATAAGTCATAATCCATACAAATAACATAGTCCGTACAAATACCATAGTCCATAATCCATAGAAATATACATGAATCATATACAAATTCATCTCTACATTTGAATCATATACAAATCCTAAAGCAAATCATTCATCTCTACATCTAAAGTTGAGATTTTACCAAAGGGAAGCAGGCCACCAACCCGGGCCGGCTAGCCGCCGCATACGACCGGCTTACCGCCCAACGCGAGCGGCTAGCCGGCCTAACCGAACGGCTACCCGGCCTCTCAGTCCAGATCCGTAATCGCCCTGGCCGGCCGGTCAAACCGCCCGGCTAACCGGCGAAGGGAGGCGGCCGGGAGGCACGGCGGGGCGGACGACGGCAGGGGGCGGCGGACGGTGGCAGGGGGTAGCTCGGGAGAGGAGAGGAGGATAGGATAGACAAGGGCATCGGTGGGGGGGGGGGGGGGTAAGTGGCTGTAGGACGTGATGGGCCTTAACGGGCCACGACTGTTTTTTTCTTTTTATTTATTAAACTTTGAATTCCCGCAAACTGATGTAAACGAATGAATATTTAAAAAAAAATTACACCCTTACATTTGTCGCAGCTTGAAGTATTTTTAGGAATTTTTTGGGGATTTTTTTAATTCAAATTCATACTTTTGAATTTGACCGGTTTGAAACCGATCGGAACCGGTACCGGTCCGGACCGGTTACACCGGTTACCGCGGTTTCCGGACCGGTTCCGGTCGGGAAAAAAACCTTGGTACAGAGTGCACCAAACAGTACTCATTCACCGCAGTGCTACACAACTTTGTTTTTCTATGAAGCACCTGTTCAGGCTCATGTGTTACATTTATATATTTTTTCCGAACGAACCAGCACGAGCTTGTGCTAATTTCATTGATAGAGAAGAGTAATTATTTACAATGACCCAACGGTCCGACCTTAAGAGTTAAAGCTGCTATTCTCGCGTTAAGATGGACGCTAAACCTTTTGCTCCTGCCCCTGCCCAAACGGCTATTTCTCCTTTGATCTTCGCAACAAGATTTGTCGTGGAGCACTCTCGTCGGTTGAAAATTCGTGCATTTCTCTCGAGCCAAATTTCCCAGATGGTGAGGACTCGCCAGTGCTTTCTTGGATATGGCTTGGGTGGTAGTTAAAGTCTCCCACCAGGAAGCCACCAGGAAGCCACCGTCTCAGTTTGCGGCCATGCCATGGGCCTTAAGTTCGGTTGGGATATATAGGAGCACGGCCACGTGCAATAATAGAGAAAAGGGCCAAAATTCAGCATATATGTTAGGGGGCATCTCAGTAATTCTTTACAGGAACCATCGATCATTCTGGGCCCAACATTGCCTCCCGTCCGATGAAACGTCTTGATTCCTGATCATGGCAGGAATCATTATTTGCCGTGTCAGTAAAAATTATTGACTTATTCCGTGATCGCGAATAACCAATTGCATAATCCACCTGTACGGATATTCTCTCTCTTTTTTAAACGAGTATGGCTATTTCCTGATAATTACACAAGTGATTATAGCTTCGGCCTAGCTGACTCTGTCTCTCGCAGCTGTGCATACATATCTGAGATTTCTTTTGCAAAATATGCCTTAGCTTGCGGTCTTTTGACCTAAGAAAGCATTGAGACGGAGTCTGTCAGCACTAAGCAGCTTAGGATTTTTAGTATTGAAATCTCCTGCAACAGGAGCCAATGTTGGCCTACCTTGAACGTTGGGGTGAGGAGACCATTTTCCAATGTGAATGGTTCAGCAACAAGGGTAACAGCTTTAGCAAATTCAAAACCTCTTAGCTGGTACAATATGCATAAAGGTGTCAATAATAAGAAGGCACATCGATAACAGACAATATGGAGAGGGTCACAAGTGAAGACATATACCTGCGCTTCCTTTCCAATGGAATCCATATCTGCCAGGACAGCGGCTCTTGCTCTAGGATCAGCACAGAGCTGTCTTAAGTCCTCGTACTACATGTTAGAAAAAAAGAGCACTTAGGATATAAAGATTATAAACAGGATTTACAAATATAAAGACCTTTTATCAGTGGCTTTATTTTAAAAAAAGAGACAAGTATTTCCTGTCAGGTAAACTCTTCAAAAGCCTTGATGATAACGTAGTGGTAGGAACCTAAGCTCGCAGATGCAACATCCCAATAGTCCACAGCATCCCAAAAAAGCCATGCTTGGTTTATGTTCTTAATTGGATCGGTCTGGAAACTTTTCAGTAGGAGACAAATGCAATTAAGATATCTTTACCTGAATTCCTTCTGATGCAGCCCAAGCCTTCAACACCTCAGGTTCTACTGCTACAATGGCAACTAGGGAAGAGTTGAAACTATCACCTGCATCCAAATTAACAGCTTTAGGTATCCATGGCCGTACTTGATGGTTGCAGCTCACATGGAGTCATGAATATTACCATATACAAAGCATTGAGCAATGAACTTGCACTTAGCATAGACATTCTCGATCTTCTCCGGAGCTATGTATTCTCCTTGGGCTAACTTGAAAATGTTCTTTTTCCTTGAGCCCAGAAAGGTATAAAACAATTAGAAACTCAGTAGAAAACTTGAGACCGATAAAGTTCAATGTGAACTATATTTAGTCAAATAGCATAGGAAGAATTAGCAGAAAGGGAACAAGTAATTATTCAAATGAAATACAGTGCCTCCTATAACTTGATAGGCCAAGACCAGGTCTGATGCTACAAAAGTATGGAGCAAGATTGTGATGCTATGTGTGCATCATCCAATGTGGTTTGCTCTTTTATTCGAAGGTTGAAAATCTGCTGTTACTTTTAAGTATGCATTTGGAAAACATTAGCAGTAAAAAACTGCAGTCATGTTACCAATTAGTAAATTGCCTTATGCTGCCAAATGGCATAAGTTGCACAATATACCAGGTCTAACCGTCTAAGCAATCACTGCATGACACCAGCAGAAATCACATGTTGCATTCTGCTGATCTGGTCCAGTCAGACCTTAACTCCTCAGAGGTGGATCCTGCTTACAGCCACCATGATGGTTGCTGGGGTGGCAACAGGTGAGTTGGGGCGCTGATGTGGACACGCAAATGGCAATACAGTCAACATATTTACAAACAGACGATGGGAAACAAAGGTGCAGACCAATGCAATTAGGCCTTTGCTGCATCAAGTGCATCTTATCTATTTAGTGAAGCCAAAAACAAACAAGTAGAACTGACATGAACCAGCTCAGCGTGTCCGTTACAGTGCCAATATGATCAAAGATTGAATTTTTTTTCTTTGAGTGCCAACTCAGAAAGCTGGAACATGATTCAGGACTAATGGGACATGCCATTAAATGTTTCTGACATGTCAATTTTCAAAATCAACAGGTTGGAATGTTTGGACACAGATGCCCAAGTTCATAATATGTTTTTCAATAAGCCTATTATTTGCGATGCTGGAATATTTGGATACAGATACCCAAAAAGCAAACAAGAAGATAACTACTAATTGATTTGGAATCGGAGTGGTCGAAACTTAGATAATATAAGCAGATGGTTGAGGCTTTCGCTTGATTCTTTTGGTTAATTTTTCTGCTCTCAAAGCTTTAGACACATCAATCTAAATGAAAGCGCATGCACACTAATGTCATTGCAAATCCAAAGAAAAATTGGAATACCAAAGAGTACACCATTCAGATTTACCTATCTATAATTTTTAAACGCCCTCCAGGCAGCCACAAACCTATGTCTCCAGTGTGCAACCAACCATCTTCATCAATGACCTCCCTTCTGCAGTTTTTCATATGCATTTAATTTAGCTTACTGTAAAATAATATATAAATTTAAATAGAAGTGAAAGGTAGAAATTTACGTTTGAACTTCATCTTTATAATAGCCGCGGAAAATTATAGGTCCCCTAGCACAGATTTCTCCTCGAGGATATGGTTGATCCTCAGAAGTATAATTCATTTCTGGGACATCCACAAGCTTAACCTCTGAACAACAAAAGCGGATTTGATTAGAAAGAGTGTGATAGCAATGCAAAAAAGGGAAACTTCATGCAGTCTTGGAGATAGAACCTTAATTTAATTTGTGTCAAGAGAAACAATATCAACAGCTTACACAAAAGCCGAACTAATTTTATTTCTAAAGAACATCAGATCAAAAGGCTATTGGAATTTGCTAAGTAGACAATCATGTTGAGCGTAATATTGGCAATAAATGTTAAAATAACAATAATTCAGAATATAAGTTTCTTCAGTGGTATTTTCATAATGGCTTCCCTATGGCGTATGTACTGTTAATGATATACTGAGTTGAATTCATAGAGCTTTCTGTCAACATAAGCATAAATTTTACACATTATATTATTATATCCTTGGAAATCCAAATGGAGAGCTTTACCGCATGAAGGGTTTGGGGATCCAACATGACCGATTAACTTATCACCAATATCCATTGTACTGATGACACACGATGTCTCTGTCATTCCATAGCCTTCAAGAACTTCACCGCCAAAGCATCTATAAAAATCAAACGGTATTTATTAATAATAGTAATAAAGCAAGGTTCCAAACAACTATCATACTGCACTAAGAGATCTCAAAAGAAGTCAGCTTACATCCTCAAGAATTCCATGACATCTGATGACAATGGAGAAGCACCTGAAGTCATGAGTCTTACTCGCCCACCAAGCCTAGCTTTTATTTTGTTAAATACCAACTTGTCCCACATTGGCGATGGATTTCGTCCTAATTACAAAAATTACAGACATAATATTTTGTTATGCATGAAGAGATGAATTTTGATCAAAATATGGCATGAAAACGTAAATTTTGCATCTTTGAGTACAATTATAACATCTACCTTATTCAGTTACTGGTAGCAAACAGAGAGCATAACTAATCCAAGAAAAAACTATTTTCCGTGATGTTTGTTATTGCCAATGCCACATGAATTGCCTTATTTCTGTTATAAACATTCGAGCATCCAAACCAATGTACACTTTCACCACTGGTGCATCTAGCTTCCAAACAATACTTGACAGCAGAGGATTTTTTAAAAAGAAACATACTGAGAGCTCGATTTTAAGAGAAAAAAGTCTGGCTAGTACATGGGTTGTAAGAAATCCTTTGTAAAGAGCAATAACACATTGCAAAACTGTGCAAAAACACAAGAAGATTAACTACTGAAAATTGTCCAGCTTCTGTCCTTATAAGCAAAATAGAAGCTTAATGTCAGTTAAGTCATCTAGGTATTCTTAGATTGAGCTTAAAGCAAGAAACGATCATTTATCAAGGTATTCTTGTAGGCAACACAACAATTGGTTAAATAAAAAAAATAGACAAATGACAAGTGGTGAAAGGACCTACATGTTAACTTTTAAGTGGTACAAGAAACTAAACCTTGAAACAGTAGGAGCATAAGGTCAAATGACATAAGAAAAAGTCTTTTCGACTTGTTGCAGACAACATTTCAAATTTTAGGGAAAGAGACTTCAATGAAGTCCATGAAAAAAAATGAATATAGCCATAGAGGTGTTATGGTCAAAGCAACACAACTGTATCAGATGAATTATCAATTTATATACATATAATGTGGTTAGACATTAAGACTATTACCTAATAGGCTAAGCTGTATAAGTGCACTGATTCTAAGCTTCAATGTTGTTGCAGAAGAACTTATGCTAACTAATATCTAAATAGCAAACAGTAAGGGGACTTGCTTTAATAAACTTCATACTGTTCTTACCACTAAGAAGTGCTTGTCTCTTGGCATTGTACGCAGTATGAAATAGTCTTTCTTTCAGCCCACCAGACTCCTTCACAGCATTGGTAATTCTGTAAATAGGCATCATCAAACATACGACTACAAAAGTTATCTGCTGGTTGGATTGCATGCGTGCACCACTTATCTTTAACATTGTCATTTGTATAGTTGTCCTTTTAGTTTTTAAACTATATAACAAACCTAGTTCCGTTTCGTGCACTTGTTTTACGGTAATATATGTGATGATTGCTTTCAATACAAGCAGATTACATATGGTTTAAAAGTTGTTTCTTAGTAGTTTCTCAGACCTTCCAGTCAATTCATGATCCAATTCCAGTCCCATTTCACTTCTATTTCGTTTTTCTTTCATCTCAAAATGGCAACTAACCAGCTGGTTACTGCCTGGATTCGGAATCCAAGAGGCAGCAACACACTAACACAAAGTACAAGCATAAAAAATATGAACAATTGGTACAGTTGTATTACGCTGCATAAATTCTGTTATATAACCGAGGAACACTTGCGAATACTGTTGGTCTCAAAGCAGCAAGATCGTCCATCAGCTTCAAATTATCCTGGAAATTAATGTAGCATGCTAATCAAAAAGATGGAAAACGATCATAAATGAAGGCAAAAGATTACTGTGACATGTAGACGATAAGCTGTGTACCACGATATGTATGAACTTTTGCATATTGCAGAACATAAAGGAGGTAGAAACACAAGAAATAGAGAAGAAACTAGCAATGCCAATGTGTATACTCAATAACAAAAATGCATTAAATGTGTGTTGCATTGGATGATGTGGAAGCACTTGTACAACCAGTTAATTTTCTGAATGCAAATCAAAATTGTAATAGCAATTGCATAGTTCTTCAAGCAAAAACAAAAGCAACATACTGTAAGGCTATCATCCAAAATAGTTTCAGATATGCATACCCCTTGGTAGAATCCAATGGCAACACCATAGTGAAGCAATGCAACCTGGTTGGCTCTCTCGTAGATGTGAGCCAAGGGTAAATAAGAAATATACCTGAGGGGAGCAATAGAAAACTTTTGTGTTAAGAATAATTTCTTGGCAGCATAAACAATTCTAGAGTGAATTTAGAATCCTCACACATCAGAGGGGTAAAATCTAATTCCCAGGCTTGACCCTGCTACATTTGCGATTAAGTTCTCATGAGAAAGAACAGCCCCCTGGTAATATATTGGCATCCATAAACACCACAGATTTGAAATGAAGAAGTAGACAAGCTTTGTTGATGGAGCAACAAAAGCGAATAATAATTAGAAAAGGATGGATGACTTACCTTTGGAGTACCAGTGGTACCACTCGTATAACAAACAGTAGCAATGTCGTCAGGTTTTGGAGGTCGGAAAGGTTGAGGACTCATCTTTCCCTGAATTATAGATCAAAAGGAATTCAGAAAACAGGTAAAGATAAGATATAGCCAATAGTAAGCAAATTGAGGTGCTAATATGTTTATCAAAAAATAGAACACCAAAAACATTTTCTTAAAATTGTAGTTTTTGCAAAGAAATAATGGCATTGGAAATGCACCTGCGAATCAGCATAAAAATAAAATAAGACAATATGTCCAGCATGCACACACTCTCTACGCCAATAAGCATTGAACAATTAGAAGATACACAACATGAACAAGAGAACATTTACTGCTGAGTAAGATTGTCCGGATGCCGCCATGTGCATTGCATCCAACGGTAAAATACAAACGTAATGTCACAGTCATGCCATGGTCATATTCATACACTGATACAGACATTTAGGGCGTGTTTAAATCCGCCAAGTTTGCAAAAAGTGCATTGTCACATACAAATGCATGTAACATAAGTACAGACTAGATGTCACATCAACTTTGTAAGGTATAGATCCATTTATAGCACATTTTTACAAGAAAGAACAAGAGCAAGTGAAAGCTGCTTAGCGAATTCAAGATTAATGTCAGTGACGATAGATATTATATAGTTGGCATCTATCACATTTCTTAATGTACAAATAAATAGTATTCACTTAACTGCAATTATGCAGCTTTGCTAGAAGTGTTTAAAACAAAATTAGGCATAAACACTGTTTTCTTACTACAAAAGCTCATGGCTCATGCGAAAACCCACCTGATTGTGTAGCTTGAGGTAAGTTATAATTTGCACTCCAGTATTAGCAGGTGTAGGTGGAATCTTAACATCTTCTTCGCCAACTACCTGTACAATACAAAACAAGTTACCAAATAGAACGAAGAGTGGGACCTAAAGATATGAATGTTACATTGTTAATTGTGAATGGTTCAGACTTACCACTACAAGACGAACACATGGCATCTGAGTTATAAAGCTTAACAGCTGCATTCAATGAAGCAAATCAATGGATAGGAAAGTAGGAAACAGAATGTTCTTTTCTTTCAGAAAACATATATACAATTCCAATTGAACGTTAGTATATACATATAAACTGATTTATTGTTTTAAACAAGAATAAAATTACGAGTTTATGACTTTAGTAACCAAAGAAAAGTTCAGTGTAGTGCATGAAAATCCCATTTCAGGATCCCCGCCGCATTAAGCATGCATATACATAGACAGGGTCCACAAAAGCATGCAGTATCCGAGGTTTTTGACATTGCCAATCATCTACACGAGCAATTTTCATGTTCACAATAAAAATAGCACAGCTTCATGGAAATAACTGGCCATTTCAACCTAACTAATCAGGACCGGTATGACCAGCGGCAAGCATTCCTATTGGTTATTAGGTAAACTTTAAATAGATTTTAGGTGTTGGCAGTTATTTAATGTTGAGAGAAGGTATTAAAGCTTACAGTGCTTAGTGTTTGAGGCACACAGAATATAACTTCTACTGTTGCATGGTTCACGATAAATTGAACTGCATCTGGACCTGCAAGAAAGTATAATACATAAAACTGTCACTAGCAGAATCACGATGAAGAAGAGTCCTGGGTCAATCTGTGATTTGAACATACCAAGGGTGTCATAAAGTGGCACAGATACATATGAATATGCAGCACAAGCATGGTCAACTATGATCCATTCAGGTCTGTTTATAAAATACAGACCAATGCGTGCACCCTAAATCCAGTTAAACAAATTATTAAAATATCTTCAAAAAATTTCACCAAACGACACCATAGGCCATGTGTAACATTATGTCTATTTGTTGATAGACAAAAGCAAATGAATATGTGCCTGTTAAGACTCACTTCAAGTATTCCATGGTGAATGAGACCAGAACCTATTGCAGTCCTGCTCGTACTAGTTTCCCCATACGTAATCCATTCGTAACTGAAAGGTTATTTGAAGCTTTAAAGAGTTATTAGGGCTAGGTAAAAATACTTGAGAAGGAAATAATGTAGCGTGCATCTGGTAGCCATTCTTTAGTTCCTTACTCTCCAACTGTTCCATCTTCACGGATTCTTGTTCCCAGGTATCGACAATCTCTAAATGTCTCAACTGCATAACTGTCAATTTGGGATGTCATAGAATATCATGTCTGAGAGATTATTACAGTACTTCAATTTGAACATTGGTATTTTCGTATCAGTCATGAAAGGACAGTATAATTTTGCTAGGTTTCACAAAACCGTCAGATAAAAGTTGCTGCATTCAAGTTTTTTTCCAGGCCTTACTTTACCACAATGTATAAAAAAATAATCTCAGCTTGGCATGTTGAGCTTTTTTTCCAAAAATAAATAAGAAAAAGGAGAAGTCCTTTCAAATAACCTTGTCCAGTTAGGATTTAAAGAGAATCAGCGCTGAAGACAATTCCAAAAATAAAAGTAATGGGAGCATCCTAAGGAAGTAAAGAGCTAGCATTGGTCAGGTTGCGCGTCCAAGAGAAATAGTGAGGATTCTTACATAAAATTATCATGCAGCGTTCCGATATCTGGATTTTCAGGAAATCTATTTATCAACCTTAGAGGTGACCGTGCAGATCTGCAAGATGGGAAAAACCATTATGACCCAGCATACAATAAAAGTGCAGCTTGTAACATTATAATAGTCTACCTGTACACATTCCACTTTCCAGTCTGCAACTTCTCGGGGAGGATAGCACTGTAACCCTGCACTGAAAAGATGGTATAGAGTTAATTAGTAATGGTTGTTTAAAGAAAGTTAGCTAATCTGTACAAATTATAACAATGCATATTTTGACCTTGAGGAAAATGATAGGTCAATTCAAAACATGCACGGGTTAAATGGAGAAAGTAGCGGCTGAAAGAGGAACAAAAGCAATCAAGGTGTGGATGCAAATGTTGACAAATTTCAGGGTGGATTCATATCACTGGCATTGCCAAACAAATACAGTATGGTTTATGAAATGTATGTATATACAGCGTTCACTTTTATACACGCAAAATATACTTCACTATGTGCATACAGTTATATACTGAAACTTTGCGTCCTCTCTGTTGGCAGAGAGTAGCAGTTCTACTCTGATCAGGTCGACAGGGAGGAGTAGCAGATCAGGCTGCCCCTGAGGTCAATGGGTCACATGAAGCAATTCAAATTTTAAACCACATACACATTCTCTCTCTTTTTGTTTTTGCTGAAACCTACTTTTTCAGTCCCAGAATTGCCAGCCTGGTGATGTAAGCAACATCCTGAATCCACTGCGAATTGCCAAAGTGACGATTCTGTCCTGTATTATTATTTTCGTTCAGAGATAGCCTACAAGCAACTGAACAAGAGACGAGAGCAAGGCAGAGGCATTTCCCCCCAGACTGGGGAGCGAAGCCTCTCTGCCGGTGTGCGCCCTGCCGCCATATGGAGATAGAATCTCCGGCACGACCGCGCTAGTGTGACAACCACCTGAATGGCTCCGTACTTTGGACTTGGAGTCGTTCTCAACTTTGCTTGCAAGTCCCGTCGAAATCAAACCCGAATTCCAGTGCCGCCACGCGGGAACGCGGGCGACTGCGTGTGTCGACAGACAATAAACAGGGGAGAGAGGAGGGGCGCACCATGGGCGTACTCGCCGGCGGTGGAGTTGGCGGCGAGGCCGCAGCCCGCCGTGGGCGCCGGCGGCGGCTGGAGGTGGGCGGAGACAGCGCTGAGGCGGCGCTGGGTGGCGTCCATTGGGGATTGCTCCTGCTCCCGCGGCATGGTCTCTGTCGTTGGCGTTGCGTGGTGGGAAGTGGGAAGGTGGGAGGACGAACAGACCGAAGCGAAGCTATCTCTCTCGCGTGAGAGATTTGTCTTGTCGAGTTGAGAGACCGAGGTGTGGAAGCCGAGCTCAACCGGGTGTTCCACCAGATTTGAACATTAACAGGGATAAAATGCCCTTTTCATCATTAAATAAAAGAGTAAACGAAGGGTAGATTTGCCTTTTTCCCATATGGATGCATGGATACTTCCGACGCTTTTATTGGAGCCGTTTGGGGAGCACGGCACGGAGATTATTCAATGATATCTGGATCGGCTTGCTTGCGTGGGCGCCTCGTCTCGTCTCGTCGTGCGAGTGCGATGCGACGCCACGGCCGGCACGCCAACCAAGTCTGGCGCGGTGGGCGCACGGCGCGGGCCTGCCGGCCAGAGCCGGCCAGGTGCGGCAAGCCGGCAAGCGGCAAGCACGGGTAACCGTCGGATCCACTCACGAACAACCAGTGACGGAGGCTGACGGAGGCAGGATACTCCACACTGTTGTACTCGGCTACTCCGTACACTTCATAGTTCACAACTTCACATGCTACTCGTTTCGTTCATCGCGCATGGCCGCATGCTTCTTTGTTCTAGCATAAAATAGCTTAAAACCCGACCTAAGTTTGCATAATTTTAAGAGATCATAAGCTGGTTTAAAAGATAAGAGATCATAAGAGCAACTCCAGCTCAGCCCTCAAATGAGCCTCTATACCTATTTTAGTTTCCCAAGTAAAAAAACAGCTCCAGTCAGGCCCCTAAACGGGCTACTATTTTGAGGAGGCCTCCAAATTTTGATCCAGGGCCTCTAGGATTGGAGGCCCTCTATTTCCACTCATCCGTGGGCCCCACCACCTTTTTTTATCTCTCCCTCGGTCTCGTCTAGCTCACTCGCTCCTCCCGCACCGGCAGCGGCGCGGGGGAGGCCGCGCGGGCGCGGCTGCGCGTGGGAGCTCGGCGGCGCGTGGGAGCACAGGGAGGCTGCGCGGCGGCCGCCGGATCGAGCTTCACCGAGCAGAGCTCGTCCGTGGCCTCGGCGCCGGCCGCGCCCCCCACCTCGCCTACTGGGAGAGTGCCGCGCGCGTCATCGCCGCCACGTCGCGCCCCGGCGGCAAGAGCAAGATCGTGGCGGTGCCGCGTGGGAGCTCCGTGGCAGCCGCCGCATCCTAACGGAGGTCGCCAGGGGCACGAGAGACGTCGTCGGCCCGCCGGCAAGCGCACCCGTCGGGGCAGGAGCCCTCCCCTCCCTCCCTCCGCCGGCGGACCACGCCGTCCGCGTGCTCCATGGACGCCGTCCGCCTGCTCCATGGACGGCGCCGCACCTCGAAGCAGGACGTCGCGTCTCCACTGCAAGATCTGTAGCAAGGTGATGGCCGACGCGGTAGTGGCCTCCAAGTGCTGCTTTGGAAGCTTCTGCAACGCGTGCGCCAGGGCCCAGATCGCCGCCAAGTCCATGTGCACGTGCGCCGCGGCATCTCACGCCGAAGACCTCATCCCCAACCTGACGCTGCGCGCCACCAACGCCAAGCTGCTCGCCAAGAGCGTCGTCGCCGGTATACCAGCTGGCACAAAGAATCGGAAGAGCTCGGCCGGCAGCAACACGGAGCCCACGACGTCGCAGGGTGCGGTCACCTCGCAGGGGAATCGCGGTCGCAGCCGCGTCACGGCAGCCGCCGGCTCGGAGCACATCGAAGGGAGCGCGTCGTCGAAGACGTCAAAGAGCGCCACAGCGCCGGCGGCGCGCGTGCCAAGGACGACGCGGAATACGGCGGAGTCGGTGGAGGCGCGTGCAGCGGCGCAGCGCGGCGAGCGCGCGCGGCGGAGGTGGGGGAGAGGGTTGCGGGAGGAAGAGAGAGGGGAGAGGTGGGGCCCACTGATTTAGGGGCCTTCATTTAATCGGGCTGGCTAGAGAAGGAAGAGAATTTTAAGCCCCTAAACTTTTACAGGCTCACTAAAAATGCAAAATAGAGGACCATATTTAGTCCTTTGGCTGGAGTTGCTCTAAGGTGGTTTCAGAGATAGAGGATAGAATCGAACTAGAGATAACAGGGAACAAAACTGTAAATTATGCTCAATTTTTTGACCTAGTATGTTTTTCTTGTGAGTAGAGCCGACTCTCGCAGTCCATGGGCTAAAGTGACCAAAGTTCTATGGTATGATGAATTCATGATGTTGAGCAAAACCGGCGGGATGGATTGGGACACCAACGTGTGCCGACGACAACTTAAACTTAGGCCGGTCAGATTGGGACATCGACACGAGCTGTACAACGCATCTGCACAAGACACATCTATCCAGTCGGATTGGAACATCGACACGGACTTCAACAAACAACTCCGCCCCGTCAGGACGTGGCACCCACCAACATTCACGCCCATGTAATCGCCGAAACGTGCAAACATTACCCAACGTTGACAAAGAGAACTATGGCCTCGAACTCGAAGAAACACAGCCAATGTTTTTTTTTTCTAAAGCCAACGTGATTTATCGATTGCAAATCGACGTTGAAATAAATTCTCGCTGAGATGTTAGTATGGTAAGTGGCAGGTTGCGACATGAGAACCTGAGATCCGGTTTGCACGGTAGAGCATCTTGCTATCCTGAATTCCAGTTTTGCCAATCTTACATGGGACTGCACGGTAGAGCATCTTGCTATTCTGAATTCCAATGTTGTCGGTTAGAAGTCCAGACATCCTTCCATCGAAACTATTAAAACCAGAAAAATTTGATTAGGTTTCAAAAGTGGTTTAAAATTTGTATGTATTTTTAAAAAATAATTATTTCTAATTTAATATCTAAAATATTGTAATTAATTTATTTTAAATAGATACAAAACGAGCACCAATTTTTTTCAAAAATATATGATATTTGTTGATCTCTATTTTAGAGTAATGTTGATTTTATTTATCGATGTTGCTGGTGTTTTATTTGCATTGAAACTATCGTTTTGCACTTTAGATTATGTTGAGCTTTTTCCTTGTTTGAAGTCAATTACCATGTTAGGTGCTCAAAATTTTCACAAAAGGCGATCAAAATAAAGTAAAACGCTAGCCATGCAATGCCATATATGGTGCTACATGGCATCTACGAAGTTGGTGTCGCCTTAAAAATTTTCAATGTAACTAGAGTCTATTGGATCTTTTCTTTTGGGGGCAATTTCTTTGTCTAATATAGCATAAAACGACCATCGAAATAAATAATGAATGTTGCTATGAGCAATAAAACTCTAGCAACATGAATAAAAAAGTACCAAATAAATCTATAGAGGATTATTAGGTAGATTACATTTTATAAGAAAAGATTGGCAATATATAGTTTCATACCTTTCTAATTTAAAATGAATTAGTTATGATTTTTAGAGATCATATCAGATTTTTTTAAAAAGTGTATACAACCAGATCCATCTTTGAAACCGGATAGAACGCTAAATTTGTCTATTTTTCAATTTCATAGCGGCCAAAATCGGACTGACAACATCTCTAAGTTTAATTCAGCAAGCCAAACGGTACCATACAGTATTTACTTGCAAAACATAGAGCTTTATTAGATGTGCACTCTGATATCTTTGTTAAAGTTACACACTACTTATGGCTGTGCTCGGAGATCTTAAAACTATATGTTTACGATAATGCTTTCATGAAGACGTCCGATATGAATAAAAAGTTAGATACGTCGCACCATTTTCATATGACTCCAGCCATGTTCCACCCGCTTCCTGCCTTATCAAACCGCCCACTCCTCTTTAGAAAAAAAACAAATCCTCATCTCTCTATCTTTTACATTCCTCCCGGATTCTCCATAATTAGACATCACAATCTCTCTCTCTCTCCTTCCCATATTCTCCATGGCCAAAGCTTATCCATGGTCGGGCTCTTTCCTATGGTTGGCGTGCGGGGTGCCTCCTGACATCAAACTCCGTGGGTTATTTCCTCGATGAAGAGGTTCTTCATAGCAATGAGATCCTTTCATGGATGAGGGTGCCTTGAGGTGGCAAACTCTTCAATGTTGGGACGGCTTGTCCGACGATGAGCTTTATCCATAGAGGCTATGAGCTTCTTTTATGGCAGGAGTACCTTCCAGGTAACAAGCTCTCGCATAGCAGGGCAGCCTCCTTGACAATAAGATCTCCATGGTGTCTACGAGCTCTTGCACGGCATGATCAATCGGATAAGTAAAGGAATTGTTTGATTTTATTAATGTGACATGTGGGAGCCTGTAGTTTTTGTTGGTTCATTTGTTGATTTAATGATATTATAGTAGTTAATTTATATTGTAGCACATTTTTTGTGTTACAAGGAGATATTCTATCAATTGATTTTCCTTTTATACTACATGGTTGATTTCGTGATGCTGCATTATCACATTTTGAGTGTTATTCATCTCTTTTTTGATAAATTAAGCTAGTATTTGCATGGAACATGAATCAGATGATAGGGTTAATTAGGATTGAATAGCAACATTTTGCCATTTTGGTGCAAAGTTTCATTAGCAATTGTTATTTGGAAATTGTTGGTTTATGACGTAATAACTGTTACTTTTAGTGTAGTTAATTACAAACTGTTAAATAATTGCCTGTTAGGATTTTTTTTAATGTCCGGACACCAGTATTCTTGTGATACCTATTTGTCACGTGGTATATGTGATTCTTTGTGCGCAAGCTATCTTAGTTTTGCAACCTCTATCTACGAGATGGCCGGTGCAGATATTCGTTTTGCTACATGGTATGTGTGAACTTTTGGTGCGAATGTTATATTTATTCTTTAGTTTTGCATTCTCTATCTACAAGATATACCTTATGCACCGGCTAGATGCAGACATATATCTGTCCGTGCAGGTTATCTTTAGTTTTGCAGCTCTATCCACAAGATAATGAGGTACGGTATTTTGCCATCTGGTACGAGCTTGGTCGCAGGCAATGTGTATTTGTAGTCTTTTATTAACGTGATATTGTCCGCACTTGCCGGGTAAAATATCCGTTTCTTTGGCACACGGCCAGTCATCTAGACATCAATTCTATAGCAGTATAGTAACTTCTACGCCTATAAATAAGAACTCATCGACCGCACCACGCCAGCTCTTCTTGAAGCACGACGCTGCAGCTAGCTTTGCGTTTCCGCACCCGCGCTCACAAAAACAGCTAGCGAACCTGACCGAAGCGAACCGAGGGCCCTGAAGAATGGCAGCACCGGCCTCCATGCCCGCCGCCGCGGCCTGCCTACTCCTCTCCGCCCTCGCCGTCGTCGTCTCCGCAGGTCATACGATACGATCGATGGTCCTTTTCCGCGTAATGTAATTGACGGCTATCAAGAAATTGCGAGGCTTATTAATAGCTGATCGACTCTTGTATATATTTGCGTCCGCGCGCGCTGTAGGAGGAGTGCCGGGGCCGATGCCGGCGCCGCAGGGCGTGGCGGCCGCGGCCGATCAACCGAGGGAGGTAGCGACGAACCCGTGCGCCCACATACGGTGCCTTCAGGAGCAACCCCAGGGCGGCGCCGGCGCGTCCTCCGTCCCGGCGCTGGCGTGCCCGGGAGAAGGCGGCCACGGCGTGGTCTGCTGCTGCTGCCCCCGGGGGTTCGGCGGCAGATGCTGCCCCTTGTACTACTGCACGAAGGCACCGTCGCTGCCAGTCACCGTTCTGGCGTGAGGCGCGCTAGATAGTGCCAGTGGAGTTGCGTGGCATCCATCGCCGGATCGGAGATGCGTGCGTGGTTGCCCGTTGTCCCGTTGAAACTTAAGAGATGGTTGTATTCATGAATGTTTGTGAAAATAAAATGGATGCAGTTATGTTTATGACATGAGTGCGAGAGCAGTGTGCCTGGTGATACCCTATATATGAAAAAATACGGTCAGATCGATATCAGCTACACTATACTCGCTCGCGCGCATCGGAGTTATACGCGCAGGCACTAAAAATTTGAAGAACACTGAATGAAGCATTATCTTTTGCAGCCTCTATTTGGATGCAATCTGCAATGGCCGGGCGGAGATATGAAATGGGAACGATTCCCATCATCGGATACGCTGGCCATGCTGATAGATAAATAGGATCAACTAGTAGTAGATACTCACGGGTACAACTTTATAGTAGGGTTAAATCATGGCTAAACATGTAAAACACTTAGATCTAGAACAAATACATCTAGAGGGGAAAATGGGGATGCGCAGACCGTTGGTGGTGGCGACGGGGTCGACGGCGGCCATGGCGGCGGTGGCGGTCGCAGGGGCGGCCGCGGGTTGAGGAGGCGCTGGAGCGGCGGGGACGATGCGGTTGAGGTCGGGGCGGTGGCACCGTGTGCGCCGCACCCACCCGGACGTCGGCGGCGGTCGAGGTGGAGCTTCCCGTCGCTCCAGTGCTCCCTCGATCGGTAGGGTTTGTAGGTGGGGGTGCTGGCGGCGCGGCCAACCTCGTGAGGAGCGCCCTAGCCCCCCACCCCATCTTTATAGCACTGTGCGACGGGGGCCCACCAACCATTGATTGGTTGGGCGCCCCCGATCAGGGCGCAAGGAGAGAGCCGTCACGGCCTTTGGGCCGTGACGGTGGAGAGATCGACCTAACAATCTCCCCCTCGATCTCACCTTAAGTCTTTTCTAACCTTAAGCTCTTTGCTTGACATCCACTTCATAACAAAAAAGCACATTGAGCATGAGTCATCAAAATTGTCATTTCAATTAGATTCATCAGCCACAATAAACTTCTCCATTACGAAGGATCATAACTCGGGCCATTATCCAGTGATCATAAGGCTTTCCTTTAAACCCATACCGGTAATGTGTTCTCTAAACACACTGGGTGGTAAGCCTTTTGTGAGCGGATCCGCTAGCATATTTTTCGTACTTATATGCTCCAGACTTATAGTGTGATCCTGGATTTTATCTTTCACAACATAGAATTTTATTTCTATTGGTTTGGTAGCATTACTCGACTTGTTGTTGTGAGCGTAAAATACCGCGGGCTCATTATCGCAGTACATCTTAAGTGGTCTATTAATACGATTTACCACGTTTCAAGTCGGGTATGAATTTCTTTAGCCACTTGGCCTGCAACGTTGCCTCATAGCATGCTATAAACTCTGCATACATCGTAGATGATGCAACCAGAGTTTGTTTAGAGCTTCTCCACGAAATAGCTCCCCCTGCGAGAGTGAATACATAACCTGACGTGGATTTTCTATCATCCTTGTCTCCCGCAAAATCTGCATCTGAATATCCTCTTATCTCTAGAGAATCAGATCTTCTATATATTAGCATGAGGTCTTTTGTGCCTTGCACATACCGCAAAGCTTTCTTTGCCATTTTCCAGTGCTCTATGCCTGGGTTATCTTGATATCTACCGAGTACTCCGGTGATATATGCTAAATCAGGGCGAGTGCACACTTGTGCATACTGTAAGCTACCAACTGCTGAAGTATATGGAACCATTTTCATTTGATCGATCTCATATTGGTTCCTGGGGCGTTGGAAATCCCCAAACTTATCGCCCTTTACTATCGGTGCAGGTGTGGCTTTACTCGCATGCATATTATATTTCTTTAGGATCTTCTCCAAATATGTCTTTTGCGATAGTCCTAAAACCCCGTTTCTTCTATCTCGGTGAATTTCAATGCCTAGAACATATGAAGCCTCACCAAGATCTTTCATATTAAAATTAGAGGACAAAAACATTTTTGTCTCTTGCAACATTCTTGTATCACTGCTAGCAAGCAGGATATCATCCACATATAGAATTAGAAAATGTATTTTCCATTCTTAAACTTTGCATAGATGCAATTGTCCTCTATATTTGCTTTAAACCCAAATTTTTAATTGTCTCATCAAACTTCAAGTACCACTGTCTAGAAGCTTGTTTTAATCCATAAATGGATTTTCTTAGGCGGCATCCCATGTTTTCTTTGCCTTCCACAACAAAACCTTTAGGTTGAGTCATGTAGACGTTTTCAAACAGATCCCCGTTTAAGAACGCTGTCTTTACATCCATCTGATGTAATTCTAAATCACAGTGTGCCACTAATGCCATTATGATTCTAAAGGCATCTTTACACGAAACTGGAGAAAACGTCTCATTGTAATCTATTCCTTCTCTTTGTGTGAACCCTTTGGCCACGAGTCGCGCTTTATATCTTTCAATATTCCCTTTGGAGTCACATTTTGTTTTGTAGACCCATTTACAGCCTACTGATTTGGCTCCTTTAGGAATTACTTCTAAGTCCCAAACTCTGTTGGCACTCATTGAGTTCATTTCTTCTTGCATGGCTTCAAGCCATTTTTCAGACTGAGCGCTTCTCATAGCCTCTTCAAATGTGACGGGATCACCCCCCATTTGAAATTCTTCTAAGTTGCCAATTTCATAGCAATCAGGAATGGCTGAGCGTCTCACTCTTGTAGACCTTCTCAGTCCTCCTCCAGCTGGATCAGCAGCTGGCTCAACAACCGGTACTTCAGGAACCACAGGCTGTTGAGGTTCTATTTCTTGAGCAACAACTGGTTCAACATCTTGTGCCACAATTGGTTCAACTTGAGGAATAGGTTCCACGTTCTCATTCATTGCTGGCACTACAGGACTAGGAGCTTGTACCGGTGTCACAGTGTCTTTCACTGATGGAATTGACACAGGTAACTCGAAAAAAGGTTCTTGAATCATTGGGCAAGGTGTAAAGACCTGCTTCTTCTCAAGATCTATCTCCCGAGTAGCCATGCTCCCCCTGATCATTTCATTCTCCAGAAAAACTGCATGTCTCATTTCTACAAACTTTGTGTGTCTGTTAGGACAATAGAAACGATACTCTTTTGTCTTTTCAGTATAGCCAATGAAATAGCAACTGACTGTATTGGATCTAGCTTCCCATTATTTGGGTTAAAAATCTTAGCCTCAGCGAGGCAGCCCCATACACGCATATATCTGAGAGAGGGTTCTCTACCCGTCCACAGTTCATAAGGTGTTGTAGGAACTGCTTTGCTAGGTACTTTGTTTAGGATGTGAATGGCAGTCTTCAAAGCCTCCATCCACAAATTAACTGGTAAAGTGGAATAGATTATCATGCTTCTAACCATATCCATCAAGGTACGATTTCTCCTTTCAGCTACTCCATTTTGCTGTGGGTCACCCGGTGCACTGTACTGGGCAACTATGCCATTTTCCTGAAGGTACCTTACAAAAGGACCTGGAATTTGGCCATACGGGGTGTGTCGACCGTAGTACTCCCCCCACGGTCTGATCTTACTAATTTTATTTTCTTATTAAGCTGATTCTCAACCTCAGCTTTGAATATCTTAAATTTATCCAACGCTTCTGACTTTTGTTTTATTGGATAAATATAGCCATAACGAGAGTAATCGTCTGTGAATGTGATGAATGAGTCAAAACCATCCACTGATGCAACAGGAAATGGACCACAGATGTCTGTGTGTATTATGTCTAAGGTTCCTGTGCTTCATTTTGCTACTTTGTTTACTTGCTTAACGTATTTGCCTTTGATGCAATCAATACATTGTTCTAAGTCTGAGAATTGTAGCGGTGGAAGAATTGATCCTTTAACTAACGTTCCATTCTTCCCCTCGAAATGTGGCCTAAACGACAGTGCCATAATTTCGATGAAACGTCATCAATTCTTTTCCGCTTCTTGGTTACTTTTGTAGACGAGGATACACTTTAAATCTCATGCACAATCTTAGTAGTTGCATACACATCTTCGCATGCATACAAAACATCATAAGTAGATAACTTATAAAGTTTGTCTTGTCGGAAGGCAAGACCCACACAAACTTTATTCAACATTATTAAACATCGTTCGCTATCGAATAAACGCTTAAAACCATCGTCTGATAAACATGAAACCGAAATTAAATTCCTGCTCAAAGAGGGAACATAAAGAACGTCGTGCAGCTGAAGCGTGAAGCCGTCTTTCAACTTGATGGGAGTTCTCCTATCGCCTCCACTTCAGCTTCAACGCCGTTTGCAACTTTAACTCCTCTTTCTCCTCTTTGCAGCATCCGGCTCATACTTAATCCCTGCATAGAATTAGCAACGAGAGTAGTTGCACCTGAATCAATCCACCAAGTAGATTTATCATAACTTAAAAACAGGGATTCATCTACAAAAGTAATAAAATCCTCACCCTTCTTCCACATCATTTCAAGTCATTCAGGACACTTGTTCTGCCAGTGTCCTGCCTTCCCACAATGCAGGCACTCATTTTTGCCAACTTCTTTCTTGTCTTGTGGCTTGTTTGAGCGATCAAACTGCACTGTGCCTTGTCCTTGTCTTTGTTGGAAGCATTTGAAGGACCACTCTCCCACTGGTTCTTGGCTTTAAAGTTCTTGTTAGGGAAAGTTCTTTTTCTTCTGCTGATGGTGCACATAGTTTACCTGTCCACCATTCTGTGCAATCATCCTGTCCTCATCTTGGACACAGCGTGCTATGAGCTTCTGAATATCCCATTTTTCCTCTTAAGGAATTATATGTGATCTCTAAGTTGGAGAATGCGGGTGGAAGTGAGCGAAAAACTGTATGGACAAGAAAATCATCTGGCAGCTTCATGTCCAAACCAGCTAACTTCCCATGTAGGTTGCTCAACTTCAAGATGTGCTCTCTCACACCTCCACCTGTATACTTTGAGTTCAAAACTGATCAATCAGCGTCCTGGCATAAGTCTTGGACGACCCAGTGAACTGAGTCTCCACTAGTGCCATATACTCAGGAGCAGTGAGAGCAACACCCTCTGCATTCTTTTCTGGGATAGAGTTCCTTATGGCCTCTGCCATCTTTGTCCGCATGATCAGCAGACACTTCTTGTTTGAGATATCCCATTTTCTCTTCTCGAGATCATAATTTGCTCTAATGGGCGCGTGGTCACGCTCTCGTGCCGCGAATGCCTCATCAGTCTCATTTTGTTCACGCACCGGTGCCTCAAGGAGTACCGGATATGGGTAGTTCATGGCGGTGTCAATGTCTGTCATCACCACTGCCAAGTTGAACTGCGTGCGCCATTCTCCATAGTTGCTTCCAACCAGCATAGGGGATACCAGCAACATAGCTCATAGCATTTGGGCCTGAAATTTAGACATAAAATGGTGAGAACAATAATAAAATTAAATATTGTACGTATTAATTTAACTTTGGTCAAAATCAACACATACAACATACTTTCTACATGAATTCTATATCACCTTTGGACAGAAAATAGAATAAATGCATAATAACTTGAACAAGAATAGTTATAATATTGTAATTATCAGCTTTGGTCAGAAAATAACAATATGATAAAACTGAATATAAAATATTTCTACTTCTCTAATTAAATATCCATTTGGTTCAATTTAACTAGAGAATAAACTACGCAGCAGAAAAACATCAAATATCATAAGAAAAATTAATTTTCAGAAGCATTCTACTCTCTGTAAAAATAATTACTATGTGCAAAAATTTAAACAGAGATATTTACTTGAAAACATGCAAATAAACACCAAAAACAACCAAAATTAGCTTCTGAAAATAAATAATCTTATTTGAAAAAAGTTACTATTCACGGCGTCACTTTTGGCCCGCGAAAAGAAGCAGCCCAACAGCAGCCCACGCGCGAAAACGCGCCTTGCGCGATGTGGCCCAACAGCGGCGCAACCGCTCGCCTAGCCCATTTTTCAATTTCGCGAGAGAAGTCTGATTTTCACCCTCGTACTCTTGTTTTCGCGCGAAATAGGTCATCAGCGGCCCAGCCCAGTCGCGCTTCCGCAGCCCGGCTCGCTCGCGCTCCGGCCGCGTGGGCTTTAGCCCGAAAACCGACGGCTGGGCCGCCGAGACGGCCCAGTCGCCCCTCCCTCACGGGCCGCTTCTGGCCCGCTGGAGCGCCGAGCGCTCACGGCCGTCCGATCGAGATCGACGGCCGGCCGCGGCTCTCGCGCGTATATAAGGCGCGAACGGCGCCCCCTGCCCTAACCCTAGGGCATTTCTCTTCTCCCCCCGCGCGTCTCTCGCCTCTGCTTCGGCGGCGGCGGGAGCGCCATGGCCGGCGGCTCGCCGGCGACGGCAGGGACGAGCGCGCCGCCGGCCATGGCCGCGACGCACCCCCTCTCTAGCTTCTCCCCCTCATCTCTTCGTGCTGGTGACGCTTGGGTGAACCCCCACGCCGGCGCGCGCGTTCCCCTTCACGGGCGAGCGCGCCGCCGTCGAGCGGTGTCGCTCCGGCATCCTTCCCGCGTCTCTGCGGTGATGGCCGGCGGCGAAGTAGGCCCCACAGGTAGGTCCTCCTCCCCCCGGCCCTTTGCTTTTCTTTAGATCTAGGGTTATGGTTAGGGTTTGCTTCGGGATTTTGGATCTGAGATCCACTTTTTCGATTTTCATCGATTTTTTCTTTCTTTTCCTTGGATTTTAACCGAAATACATCGATTTTTCTTGATTTGCTTCGGTTTCTACACTCTCTACCCCTCTGTCTTAACTAACAGCGAGTAAAACTTGAACAAAACGAGTGTAAAAACTACCCTGAGTACTAATCTACTACTAGATTAGGCTAACTGATACCATTGATAGACTAAATAGGATCAACTAGCAGTAGATACTCACGGGTATAACTTGATAATAGGGTTAAATCATGGCTAAACATGTAAAACACTTAGATCTAGAACAAATACATCTAGAGGGGAAACTGGGGATGCGCAGACCGTTGGTAGGTGGCGACGGGGTCGACGGCGGCCATGGCGGCAGTGGCGGTCGTAGGAGCGGCCGCGGGTTGAGGAGGCGCTAGGAGCGGCGGGGACGATGCGGTTGAGGTCGGGGCGGTGGCACCGTGTGCGCCGCACCCACCCGGACGTCGGCGGCGGTCGAGGTGGAGCTTCCCGTCGCTCCAGTGCTCCCTCGATCGGTAGGGTTTGTAGGTGGGGGTGCTGGCGGCGCGGCCAACCTCGTGAGGAGCGCCCTAGCCCCCCACCCATCTTTATAGCACTGTACGATGGGGGCCACCAACCATTGATTGGTTGGGCGCCCTCGATCAGGGCGCAAGGAGAGAGCCCGTCACGGCCTTTGGGCCGTGACGGTGGAGAGATCGACCTAACACATGCATCGCTTCCGGAACTCGGCACCAGTCCACCAATCACACACCACCGTTCCAACTCTCGTAGAAAAAGCACAACGCAGCTAGACCAATATTTCATTATAAAAAAATTTGACTGGGAATAAGAAAGAAATCTCAACCAAACCGGTTGAGAAACCGGCGTCAACCTTAAGAGCCACACTGTAATTTTGACCGACCATGATCCGTAGGGCTAGCGACCACTACAACTATTTTGGTAGGAGGGTTCAAACTAACCACAAGTGCAAGATGGCGCCCTGCCATTATTTTCTGGGGTTGCTAGCGAAGGAGTTTTCTTATTGCCACTAGGATTTGGACTCTAATTGATGTCTCTCTCAAAAACGATGCAATATTATACTGGAAATTTTCAATCCTAAAATCAGAGGGCAGGATTAGGGCTACATATATCCAGACATATAGTTTTATCTGGCATTATTGGTTTATGATGTAATAAATGTTAACTTTTAGTGCCTGTTAGGAAACTTTTTATATCCAGACACTACTATAGTCCTATGATATGACGCCTATTTATCATGTGGGTTCTGAACCGACCGCACGGAACCCTCTCTGCTTCACGGAATCCCGCTCGGGCGATCAATCCCCCACGTGGGCGGGTCCCACAGCGTACTTACCTTTCCTTTTTCCTTCCTTCCTCCCACCGCTGCACGCAACTGTCTGCGTTCTCTCTCTTCTCTTCGTTGTCTCCGTGTGCTGCCCGCCGTCGATCCATCCGGCGAGGCGCTCACCCACGTGCCGCTGGCGAGGTGCGCGGCAGCGGCGCTGGTCGTACCTCCCCGACGCGGGAGCGGCGGCGTGGGGCAGGGGCGCTGACCGGACCTCCCCGGTGAGCCGAGCAGCGGCGGCGACCGGGGAGGGCGCAAGGCCAGCAGACGCTGGCCGGGCGCGGGGCGAGCGAGCGGCGGCGCCGCTGCCGTGGGATGCAGGTGAGATTTTTTTTCTTTTTCATTTTTTTGGAAAATTTTTGTTGCAAAAGTTTTTGAAATATTTTGTTGCAAAAATTTCTGAAAAAATTTGTTGCAAGCAAAATTTTGCTCAAGATCTTGTTGCAAAATTTTGCTCAAGATCTTGTTGTAAATTTTTTTTCGCAAAATTTTTTCTTGACAATTTTTTCACAAGAAAAATTTGCACATCTTATTTGTTGCAAAACTTTTCTCCAAATATTTTTTCTTAAATTTTGCTCCCGTAAAAACTTTGCTCAACATTTTTTCTGTACTTTTTTTTTTTTGCTGCGGGAGAGCGCGTGCATGCCGGCTGCTGGGGATGGGTGGAAGAGCGCGCGCACGTGGGTGAGGCCTGCCCACCCGCTCATTTTGTCGGTAGCGCGAGCGCACCATGCTCCCCGTGCGGGCGAGCGTAGACTAGCAAGCCCCGTTGTGAACTTTGTCACGCAGGCTATCTTTAGCTTGCAGCTTCTATCTATAAGACATGGTCTGCACAGGCTAGATGCAGATATCCGTTTCGACACATGGTACCTGAACTTTATGGCACATGCTATTTTAGTTTTGCAAGCTCTATCAACAAGAATACAAGATACATATAGTCTGCAACGGCCAAAGTGCAGATACCCATTTTGCTCTTTGGTAACAGAACTTTGTCCAATTTCTATCTTTAGTTTTGCATGCTCTATCTACAAGATACACTTTCTTCACTGGCCCGATGCAGATATCGGTTTGGCCATATATCGTCTCTACCGGCCACCAGGTGTAGCTATCTATTTTGCAATGGTACGTACAACTTTGTCCACCGGCTATTTTTAGTTTTGCGGCCTCTATCTAGCTAGAAGATATACTTTGTGCATTGGCCAGATGCAGATATCCGTTTCGCCAATAATGTGTGAACTTTGTGCTATCTTTAGTTTTACAGCCTCTATATCCAGAAGATTACATAGTCTCCACTGGCCACCAGGTGTAGATATACGTTTTACCATTTGGTACATGAACTCCATCACTCAATCTATCTTTATTGCAGTCTCTGTCCGCAAATATCCTAGGCGCAGATATCCATTTTGCCATCCCGTGCATCATGAGCTTGGTTGCAGTATCTAATATTTGTTGTCCACACCGGCCGGTAAAGATATCCGTTTCTTTGGCACACGACGGTCATCCTGGTCATCAACTCTACAGCAGTAGTATAGTAATTTCTACGCCTATAAATAAGAACGCACGATGGCATCGGCACACCACCGCTCGCACCACCAACTCTTCTTCTCGTAGAACGAACTAAGCAGGGATGGCGGCAGCGGCCTCCACGCTCGCCGCCGCGGTGGCCTGTCTTCTCCTCTCCGCCCTCGCCGTCGTCCCTCGCCGTCGTCTCCGCCGCAGGTCATATACTATACCATGGTCCCCCACCATATCCCCCGTAACGCAATCGACGCTATCAAGCTTGCTAACTCTTGTACGTTCGTGTTTAGTTCGCGAAAACATTTCGTGAAAAGATTTCGGGTTTTGATTTTATCAATTTAGAAGTAGTAAATGTAGACGAAAAAATGGAAAGTGATATGGATAGGTTGGAAATCTCGAGACGAATCTAACGATGATAATTAGAGGGTAATTAATCCATAATTAGGGATGATTACTGTAGCACTACTGTTGCAAATCATGGATTAAGTAGACTCATTAGATTCGTCTCGCGATTTACAGTCTATCCGTATAACTTTTCACCTTTTTCGTTTACATTTAATACTTTATGTATCAGAGATTCTCTTTTGATGTGATGTATGAAAATATTTTGAAACTAAACATGGCCTGTACAATGTTTGCATCCGCGAGCGACATTTCCGGCGCCGGCGCCGGCGCCGGCACCGCAGGAGGCTGTTGCCGTGGACCCACCGCATCAGGAGGCTGTAGCTGCAAACCCGTGTGGCGACATCTTTTGCGTGCAGGCGAACGGCGGCAGCCCCCAGGGCGGCGCGCACGTCGCGTCGCTGGCGTGCCCGGGGGAAGGCGGCCACGCCGCCACGGAGTGGTCTGCTGCTGCTGCCCCCTGGGGTTCGGCGGCAGTGGCAGATGCTGTCCCCCGAGGTACTGTAGGAAGGCACCGTCGCCACCCGCCGTTTCGGCGTGAGTAGTGTGCTAGTGCCAGTGTGGAGTGGAGCTGCGTGGCATCCATCGCCGGAGTGGTCGTCCGCTGAAACGGTTGTATTTCATGAGAGCATGTGAAAATAAAGTGGATACAGTTATATACATTGCATTGCATCAGTGCAAGAGCAGTGTTGCGCTTGATGTCTGATGGAAAAATACGATCAGACAGACATCAGTGCAAGGCACATAAAAAACTGGATCTCACTGAATGAAGCATTATCGTCTTTTGCAGCCTTTAATTTATTATCTATATGTTGCAATGGCCGGGTGCCGATATGAGAGAGATGCCCGTTTCTCGCGGGCACACGACTCCCATCGTCGGATACGCTGGCCCCCGGTGGTGCTGTGCCGCTGCTGTCCCAGGCGCTACGGCAGTGGCTGCTGCCCCCCGGCCGCCTTCTGTGACGCTGTTGATCTGCCGTCACCACACCCGCCGCTCTGCCGTGAGCGCAAAGCGCACTGTGCACAGAGCACTAGTACGTGCTGGAGCTGTGGCGGGCGCCGCCGTGCTCTCGCATGGCGCGGGGTTGGCGATCGGTTACTGTGATACAATCATACAATGTGGGTTTTGTGTGGAATAAAATGAACATGGTCATGGAATCGTATATGAGTGCAATGTATCTACACCTGATGTAGCTTGTGGTGTTCTTTTTTCCAGGACTTGTCCGTGAATCGTAACTCGTAAGTGCCCGTGTTAGCTCTCCTGTGTCGTTTCCCCCACCTGTTTTTTTAGGAAAAATCCTAGTTGACTCGTAAGAAGAAATTGGGCCTCAGGTGACCACCCGGCCCAAGTAGTCCAACCCGCCGCGCTGCGTCGGCCCAAGCTGGGCGAATGCGCCCGTACGCGCTGATCATAACTACCTGCCCTGGCTTGGCTGCGTTTAGATTTACAGTACGTTGGACACACATTTAAAGTATTAAATATAGACTAATTACAAAACTAATTACAGATTATGTCAGTTCATCGCAAGACGAACCTAATGAATCTAATTAATCCGTCATTAGCACATGTTTACTGTAGCAATTTATTGTCTAATCACGACCTAACTAGGCTCATTAGATTCGTCTCGCGAAGTACACTCCATCCATATAATGGGTTATTTTTTTCGACTACATTTAATATGCCATGCATGTGAGGGAACATGCTCGAAAAAAATTTCGCGAAACATCTAAACAGCGCCCTTGTGAGAGTCAGAAAGAAAGTAGGACGTACGGAGTAGGACTGTAGGAGTGGCAGGTTTCGCGCATGTTGCATGCTGCAAAGGATGCCTTTTATTTTTCAAAAAAGAAAAGAAAGAAAGGATGCCCTTTCTCGCAACAAAACATTTGTTCAACCACTCAAAATTGGTAACCATACTTGTCAGAATTACACCAGCGAGAGATCACCTAATAGTAAAATTAGGCCACGTTTGAATCCACCCAGCTAATTTAGAGTAGCTAATTGGATAGTTGCTACTCCCTCCGTCCAAAACAAAAATACAATTCCAGCATTTTACACGGAGACCAATAAACAAGTAAAAAAACATATTTACCCCATATCAATATCAAATGTTGCAAGCATCACCATAAGGAGCTACTAGAAAACTCTATAAGAAGTTCGGTGTTTTCTCTAGAGTTGTTGCATTCTTTCTTGAACAACTTTCAAACTCTAAAATTGCATTCTTTTGTGGACGGAGTGAGTATTATCTAGATGGAAGAGGATTCATTGAGAATTAGCTGGTCCACACCAGCTAAAATTAGTAGCCAGCTAGCAATTAGCTGAGGGATCCAAACATACTCTTAATCATGTGAGAATTTCATTTTGCTAAAAAAGGAGGGAACGAGACAAAGATAAAGATATAAGGTTGGACTAAACTTTTTTTAACCAAAATATCCCCGAAATGGAAGTGAGGCTTGGCAAGGAGCCGAAAAGACAAGCACAAGAAAGCCAGGAGTGATAGAGTTTGTACAAACAAGCCACGTCAAACAAAGGTGACCTGCCGACTAACAGAAAAAAATGCTAATGTTCCAGCTAAGTCCAACAGCGATGTAGGTACTCGGAACTAACAATGCCTAAGGAGCGCATCATTCCCCCAATAATTCCTGTGCCCTTCTGTTTATTCATCGCTAGCCTAGCTTTATTAATTACTATATACCGGATATAACTGTGTACAACTCGATCTGATCTGACCAAATGTGGATCGTTCAGCCGAGCCTCCTATCACTCTCATGACATCTGCCCGTTGATAAGCCGTGCGCCTTCTCGCTAATTCCTATCGCGTGGTGATGGAGGCAAAGTCAAAACGAAACAAACGCCGCACCTCGTAACCCTTAATCTAAGCTAAGAGCCACATGGCCCCTGTTCCAGTGTTCCCTGTACTCCTCCTGTGTTTCAGCAGTTGGCAAAGGGGTTTTCCGTTTACCATGTCAACGTGCCGGCATGCGGCCGCTATCTGCCAACGGCCCATCGAACCTGCACGCGTTCGCATTCCACCGAAGCAAATCAAAATGGTGTGGGGGGGGAGGTCATATGATTCATATCCCTTGTCGTGATAGGCTCAAAGTCGCTCTGTTAGTATTTTTTGCTTCGCTCTGTTTCGATGTCATTATGCCGCCTGATCTGATCGAATCCCGATTCTTAGGGCAGCCGCAATGTGCTCAAAAAGTAGTCTTTATGCAATAAATGCTCTCTTGTAGACCGGCCATATACATTGCCCAAGTAGTCATTATAGCATTTATTGCTAAAGTAGTCTTCATGCATATAGACCACCCACAAGCAAATAGAATATATTACTTTTTAGAGTTCACTGTTACAAGCGAATATAAAACTAAAACGGTTGGTCGCGGGGGCAGGGAGCCGTTGGCCAAGTAGCCGTTGGCTGCTAGTAGCCTAGTACCTGCTATGGGGATAGAATACAAGCATTGAACTACTCTATTACACCAAATACTACTCTATTACAATCACTCAATACTGAATACTACGGGTACATTAACCATACTAGGCAACTCTATTACACCAAATACAAGCACTAGATTACAATGTAATAATAGGCGCTGCTCGTTTACTACTCTGCAAGTTCTTTAGCTAACTTCTTCAACATTGCTTCATGTCTATCCAGTTTTTCTTGACTGAAATTTGAAGTATCTTTATGCTCCAATTTCAAGTACGCCATCCACTTGTCCGTCCTTGTTCTTTCCTGTTTTGCTTCAGCTGATTTTGCTGTTGCTTCTGCCGTCTTCAATAATGCTTCAGCTTTAATCTTCACAGTTTCATTGAACAATATCATATTTTCAGATGGCGGGTTCCCCAGACGAGAAGATGAAGTGGCTTTTCCTTTTCCTTTCAGTCTTTCTTTTGCTTTCTTCTGCCCCTCAGGGCGCCTCTCTTTACTAGCTGTTTCTTCTTCAGTGTCACGGTTTGATGATGATGTGTAAGCTCCTGACTCAGAAATCTTAGTCCTCTTGTTCTTTTCTATCTCCTTTGTCGCGATCCTACGCCATTTTGGTTGATCCTTCAGCTCTCTCCACATATACTCCAAAGTGAAAGGTTTCTCACTTGATTGACTCTTGTACCATGCATGACATTTCTGCATGATCATGTCATCAGAATGTCCACTGGTAAAGGTGCTTCTAACATTAGCATAAACCCCACAGAACTTAGCAACATCCCTCTTAACATTACCCCAGTGTGTCTTCAATTGTTTGACAGTCCTCTTGTGGGCATTTGTAGGCCGGTTTTCATTGAACTCATTAGCTACATCCTTCCAATAATATTCTTTCTTCTTGCCATTTCCTTGAACAGAATCAACTGAATTGTTTAACCAAGCAAAAAGTAAACGAAGGTTTTCTTCTTCTGTCCAATTGATGCGTTGTGCTCTTCCCACTTCTTCTTCACTACTATCACTCAACTCTTCAATGTCAACTGGCTGCTTCTCTTGTTGTCTTGCAGTGCAAGGAGTGGATGACTCTGACCCATGAGAAGAAGTGTTGGCTGCAGGTCCAACAAAACCGCCATGTTGTGCATGTATGCATGTATAATTTTGCATAACATGATAGTTGATGATGAGAGAGACACCTATGATATACCTGATGATAACACGTATGAACAAGGGCCATTTTCTGCACAGAACACACATAGACATGGACCAATCTATGGATTTGCAGATGTCCTAGAGAAAAACAGGGAGATTCGTGATCGACAAACCCATCGTCAGCTCAAGGAAGATTTGATGGAGCACTTATGGCAAAAATTTGGTGGCCAGCCGTTACAGCAACATTAGAGTTTATTTGTTTCTTATCAAATATATGCTTTACTAGTTTACTAGTTTGTTGGCAACCTTGTACTCTACCCGTTTGTATCCAGGCAGTTTGTACACTACCAGTTTGTATTCAAGCAGTCAATTTAAGATTTAAGTGTTTGTTCGATTATCTCAAAGCACATGAGGCCTAACTCAGATTTATTCTTTTATTACTTTTTATGAATAACTAAGCACAAGTTCCTTTGATTGCATTGTAAATTCTTCTCATTTTTCCCTACTGAAAGCAAAATAATACTTGGGTAGAGGAAGCAAATCTTCACAACAACCGTTTAGAAGGCTAACCTAATTAGTAAATCGCCTAGGATCATGGAGGTAGGAGATGATTACCTGCTGCTTCGTGCGTGAGGCGTTGCCTGCTAGTTCATCGATTCGTGGTCTCGAGCTGCTGCTTGCCGTTGCAGTGCGCTCGCTTGCCGCTCGCAGGGCGCGTCACCGGTTGGCCAGCCGCTCGCCCGCCGCAACATCGACGCTCCCGTGTTGACGCTCGTTCCCCTCGTGACCGGTTGTCCTCCGCCGCCTGCTCGCCACTGCCTTCTCGGATCTGAGCCCGCAAGAGGGGGCTAGTCACAGCAAGCACCGGATCGAGCAGTGGGGGCTGATTGCGGATCCAGAGCGGCGGCGGTGTAAAAGGGATAAGGTTAGGGATCGGAAGTCTCTCGCGCGCCAGGAGGTTGACGAGGAGATTTTTCCCCCCGCCCTATGGGACCCGCGTTTATTCCCACCCGGTCCTTTTACCATTGTGTTGGTGGACATTAACTGTGGGCAGCTGTTGTGGGACCCACGCTTAAGGATTGCTTGGTCTTTTAACATTGCTGGTGCCCTTATGCGGTTGTACGGATAGCAGCTGCAAGCGAGAACGAAGTGAAACACTCGCAATGTCTAGTCTAGGGTGGGAGATGGCCTGGCCGGCCTAGGCAGATAAGAGCAATTCCAGCCGGGCCTTTAAACATGAGCCCCCCTATATTGCATTTTAGGCAGACCTGTTAAATTTTAGAGGCTTTAATTTTTCTCTTCACTCTAGCCGGCCTCCCCAAATACGGCCCATAAATCTGACGTGTGGGCCTGCTTTCCTCTCCTCCATCCTCTATCATCTTCTCTCTTTTCTCCTCCCCGTTCCGGTCAAAGAAGGCCAACGAAGCTCTGGGCAGCGGCCGGCGGATGGGGTCCGGGCGGAGCCGGAGCTCACGGTGGCGCGGCGACCGGCGCACTAGGCGGAGGCGGAGCCGCGGGTGAAGGTTTGACCCGGCGTCGCGGCGACCCGCGCGGGGAGCACAACCTCCAGCCCGGCGCGGCGGTGATCCGCGTGGGGAGCTCGAGCCCCGCGCGGCCTTCCCGCGCCGCCGCACTGCTTTCCACGCCGTCGCGCCCGCGCCCCTTGCGCCGGCCGCGCCGGCCGCCGCGCCAACGCCCAGCAGCTGCAGCACCACTCCCCTGCCCAGGTGCTCAAGAACTTCAGCTCCATCCGCAACCTCCGCATGGAGCTTCCCGTCTCCGACGTCGGCATCGACGACGGCGTCGTCCTCAAGTGGAAGGCCGTGTTCGGCACCAGCCTCCAGAGCTGCGTCATCCTCGGTGGCACCAAGGTCGACTGCGCCGCCGTCGGCACCCACGTCCCCTCCACGCCTTCCCCCGCCGCCGCCGAATCCGAGGCCGCCGACGACGACAGCGGCGGCATCCCGGAGTCCTTCTACACCAACGGCGGGCTCAAGCTGCGCGTGGTCTGGACCATCAGCTCCCTCATCGCAGCGGGCTCAAGCTGCACGTGGTCTGGACTCTGGACCAACGGAGGGCGCCCGTCGTCGGAGATCCGCCCAGGCATGGCGTCGCCCTGGTCAGGCTGGATCCGCCGCCGCCGGTGCCCCAGGTCGACCGTCCGTCCCCTAGACGGGCGGATCCGGCCATGGCGGGGGTCTCTGGCGACGGGGTGCGAGCGTGATGGCGGCGGCAGCGGCAAGTCCGGATGGCGGGTGCGAGAGGGATGGCGGCGGCGACGAGTGGAGCGAGCGATCCAGAAGAGAAAGAGAAAAAAAAAATGTGGGCCCACGTGGAAATAGAGGGCCTCCATTTCTAGAGGCTCTTGATCAAAATTTGGAGGCCTCTACAAAATAGTAGCCCATTTATAGGCCCGGCTGGAGTTGTTTTTTCTCGTTTGGGAGACTAAAATATGTATGGAGCCCATTTGAATGCGGGCTGGAGTTGCTTAGACCCAACCCAACGGACAGAGCATTTCGTCGCGTTGGGTCCGTGGCCGTTACGACGCGCCGTCACCGCGCCGCCGCTGGATGTGTCTCGGCTGCTGGGCGGCGCCACGCGACGCGACCCTGCGTGGCGTGCACCAACAATTGCGTTGGGCAGAGAGCAGAGCGTCGGAGCCGTTCGTCCGCTCGTGTCCCCGGCCGATAGGTTGCTGCTGAACCATCGTCATCCATTCAAGCCCCGATCGCGGTTGCCGCATCCCAGCCGGCCGGGGAGTCGGGGACCCTTTGGTGCCCCTCGACAAGCAAGCCAGGGCCAGGCTTCTCGAGATTAGATTACTCGCTGCTCTGGCCGTGTGCCCTCGTCAAGATCTGACTTTTGATCAGCAGCACACCTAGCGTGTTCAGCTTCGCAATCAGTTGTGGCCGCAAGGTCAACTACTGGACACCGCCCCCTCTTCGTACTTCCAGCGGGGCTGCCTATATATTCTCGCCCCGTCCGTACTCGCCCTTCAACCCCAACCCGAGCTCAGATCCTTAGCTTCGCCTGCTCGTCTCCCACCTACCTGCAAGGCTGCAACAGCCGCTCCGGAGAAGACAAGGGAGAGTAGCTGGTGGCGATGGCTAGGAAAGGTGTCGTCGTCTCGCTCTCGCTGCTGGCGGTGCTGCTCCTCGGCGCGTGCCTGCCGACGCCGGCCGCCGCGGGGGTGCTCCTCTCAACGCTGCCCAAGGCGCTCGCCGTCACCGCCTCCCCCAAGCCCGGCCAAGGTGCGCGTTCCTGCTAGCTATCTTCATGCGCTGCTCTACTGGTCTACTGCATCGGTCTCGCAGCTTAATTTCTCTTGCTTTCACATGGCGCAAAGTGTTCCACTCCAACTTTCCAAGTTCCTGTTGTTCCATTTGACCTTAGCTTACCGGCTGATAGCCAGCTACCAGTTTCATTACGGGCATCCAATGCGCAGTGCTTAATTTATTTAATGATTTAATCATGCTAAGTAGTACTTTTTGTAACAGAGGCGTAGACTTCATGCATCTAAGATTCTCCTTTGATGTGATGGGTGAAAAGATTTCGAGTGGGAACTAAACACGGCCTTAATTAGTAAGCGCCACGAGGAAGAGCGAAATAATAATGAACAATCATCTCTCAGGTCTTTCAGGGAAAAAAAAATGAATGGCCTCGCAGTACTCCTACAGTCCTATCCATTTTTTAGTTTTCCCTATGAATATATTTTGATGAGAAACTCAAATAAAAGATGAGCATACGAAATCGGAGGATATGGTCCCAGGTGCTCGTCATTTTCTTTAATTTGTTGCCGAAACAGCTGAACTATGTTCTTTTGTCGTTTACAATGCGGCCCAAAAAAACAACAGGAAGAGAGAAACATTTTATTACAACCTATATCTAGGGGCCGGCCAGTAGTAGAAGCCTTTTGGGCAACAGTAGGGGCACTTTTGTCCAATTATTTATTTTCTCAAAGGTCAGAAGAAGAAGAAATCTCCTCTGATAGTTATGGAGTTCGTCCTTTGTTGGGACAAAGGGGCAATTTTGAGGGTGTTTACATGGATGAAAAAGAGGTTAAAAGATGAAAACGTTTTGCATTTATCCACGTGTACAGTGAGAGAAAATAAACTGACTCAATTTTTTAGATAAAATTTTTTGTACTTATGTGGAACTAAACACGCCCTTTAGCTAATGTACCGCCTCCAGTCAAGAATACCTGACGTACATTCTGACGAGCAGCACTAGAGAATAAACCGTTCTTCTTGTCTGAAACGTCATGCCTTTGTGATTAGAGGGGGAGTATTCGCGGTATATATATAGCATTATTTCACTCTCTGTACATATTTTGAATTTTTGACACATTGCCCGTTTCTGTTATGATGTTCACAACGAAATCCTCCATGTCCATTGCAGTTCTGCACGCCGGCGTGGACAAGGTCACGGTGACATGGTCCCTGAACACCACTGAACCCGCCGGCGCCGACGCCGCCTACAAGAACGTGAAGGTGAATTTGTGCTACGCGCCGGTGAGCCAGAAGGACCGTGGGTGGCGCAAGTCCAACGATGACCTGAGTAAGGACAAGGCGTGTCAGTTCAAGATTACCCAGCAGGCCTACGCCGCCGGCGCCCCCGGCAGCTTCGAGTACACCGTGGCCCGCGACATCCCCTCCGGCTCCTACTACGTGCGCGCCTACGCGCTCGACGTCTCGGGGACGCAGGTCGCCTACGGCCAGACCGGCGCCGCCGCCGCATTCGACGTCGCCGGCATCACGGGGATTCATGCATCCATCAAGGTCGCCGCCGGCGTGTTCTCGGCGTTCTCCGTTGTCGCGCTCGCCTTCTTCTTCGTCGTCGAGAACCGAAAGAAGAACAAGTAGAGGCCTGAGGTTGATGCAAATGCTTGCTATCCCACGTTAAGTTCGTTAAGTTCTTTCCGGCTGGTCTTGGCTAGCTTGGTTCTGTGTAACAGAGACGGCACGGTCAAAACCTCTAAAATTGAAGGTGTAATTGTATCCCACCGCACATCGACCCAGATGAGATCATCTGTTTCCTTTTTTCCGTTGTTCACAATGACCGCACACCGTTCAAAAAATTATATATTGTTTGACATATATGGAATGCATAGCTTTTAGGAGCTAGATTCTGCATAAGGGGAGAGGGCCCTCTCGACAAGGACGGGTCGAGAGCCCTCCCACCCATTATCTTATCCAGTCGCCAGCGCTCGCTATCGGGAAAACGAAAACAAAGAGCTCATCGTCTTCCTCCTACTCGCTATTGTCCCTCCCCCCTGCCCCCAACAAAATCTATGAGCGCTCCGGCTTCCGACGCTAGCGAGGGTTATCGTACTCCTCCCCCTTTCCCCTCTCCTCTCACACCTCACCAAATCCCCACCTCCCCCTGTCGCCCCTCCAAGCTCCGGCGGAGCTATTGCTGCCGAATCTGCCACCCAATAACCGCCACGGCCGCTAACCACCCCAAAACACCAAACCGAACCCTAACCCCGCTAGCCTCTACTGCCGTCCGCGCACGACGGCAGCCCGCCACCGGCCGCTCTACCCACAACCTGTTGGTGATGGAGTAGATCGACGGAGTAAAGGTGGTGTTACTTCCTCCTCTTGGTTTGTTACTTTCTCCTTTTTTTCTCTCTCTTTTTTGTCTTCCAACCTCTTCCTCCCTTTCCCGGATTGCCAAATCAGGAGTGCTCTCATGATAAGCTTAAATCGAGAGCCGTCTCTATTTAGCATTTTTGTAGTTTTTAATGTGTATTTAGACATAGTGTATATCAAGATATATAGCAAATTGTATGCAACTAGAGAATTCAAAATAACCTATAATTTGGAACGGAGGGAGTAACAGATAAAAGTTTATAGCTTAGGTCTATAGGTTGACTTGTGGGCTTTGGTCTACAAAATCGATTAACGTATTTTCAGAACAAGAAATTTAAATAAACTTTAGAAAATGTCACAACAAACGAGTATCCTCAGGCACTATGAAAAAAGAAGAAAAATAGAAAGACAGGACTCAAACTCAAACTAATTGCTAATAATCTTCTTAACCTCAAGATGTTGTAGCTAACATCTTTCCTCAAGGGACTCCTGAATCAATGACCTTACCAAGGATATATCGATGTCGCCTAGAACTTGCTTGCGACTGAGTGTTGCCAATATGTTTCAAGAACCATGGGGATATCATACTAGCGTTGGGCCAGGCGAATACCATGATGTATCATTAGCTGGTTACAGAAGAGCCTCAATTTTAATTCACAATAACTAGGATTACCATCTTAATAATTCAAAAGAAAATTACGCTAACCATTAGATACTAGATAGAAATATTAATGGTGCAGACCAACCGTGTGGTGATTCAGTCTTGGGACTTAATCATAAACACGATGTCGAGGCCAGGTAAAATGGAAATAATGGAGACACGTCACCATTTTACTATTTTCAAAATGTGATCCCATTTACAAGAGGGGTGGATCCCTTGGGCAACTTTATATAGGATTTTCCCCTTGGGCCACACTGTACAAACTGTCAAAACCTAGAAATGACGTTTCAATGAGGGGAAGAGACATCCCCACATGATATATTGCATTGTAGGATGGTTAAAAAAATTCCACCTAATCAGTTTAAGACACAACAGGTATTAGGAGACAAATACATCATGGGGGATTACATATTGGGAACCAGAGCAATACACAAGGAATCGGCTAATATACAATCGGATGCACGAAGTCTGTATCTCCAAAGCAAGGTTGTCTCCTTGGCAGCAACAACAAGGCGCACAGAGGATGGCAGCATGGAGTTGAATATCACATCATTGTGAAGCTTCCAAATAATATAATACATGAGCAAGAAGAAAATTAATGTGATAGTGGGTTCCAGGAATTTCATAATTTGGATGCCGTAAATCACAAAAGGATGAAATGGAAGCAATTTTTAAATCAAACCCATGGTGCCCTAAAATTGATCGAGCTATGACGAAAGTCCGCTTTAGTATACCAAAAGATTTTTTTTTTGCAAAAGTGAATGTTCGGTACATGTATTTTAAGAGTTAGAAAAATTACCATATCGGTCATAAAAAAATAATTATGTTAATTTTTTAGGTTGTAGATAAAAAAATCTAATGGTGTATATCAATTGCAAAATCTACAATTTAGTAGATTATGTCATTTCCAAAACAACCATGAAACATTTTATAATAACAATGACAAAAGAGGACTTTTGAGTTGTCCATAATAACCTTTTCTATAGTAGTAAATAACCACACAAACTGAAGCCCTGTAAACCAATCAAATTTACCCTATAATCCAATAAATTTAGCTCACAAAATTAAGTAAACTATGACTAGAACCAGACAAAATCAAGAGATAAATTAAAAATCTATACATTTGATTAAGTCATGAGATGCTACTATGGAAATACAAAAACATTTCCTAGCCCATTAGTCTGCCTAAATATTTAATAGAAAACACAAATGTATGTAGTTTGTCCAGGGTGCAAACTTAAATTTGTGGCAACACATGTGACATCAATTATGAAAACTGCAAGGTTTGAAACAAGTCCCTGCAAGGATGCTCAAATTATTTTCCATTATAAAATACATTTTTGTAGTTTACTTATTTGATGTGGTAGATGTCGATAATCTTCTTTATAAACTTTGCCAACTTAATACTCCCCCAGTCCCAAAAAGAATAATGTTATACGATTCAAAATTTGTCCCAAAAAGAATGTTATTATGAGATTTAAACCTCATGTAAGAATAATCTGGTGCGTTAAACTCATGCATGGATGATTAAATGGAAATATATTTTACTCTAACATATACGTGCAACTCAACTAACTAAGGGTACATACGTCTTTTCCATCCATTCTTAATTTGTCTGAAAAATCTTAAACATCAATCTTTTTGGGATGGAGGGAGTATAGTTTACTTTAATAAAAGACTAGAAATGCTTATATTGTGGAACAAAGAGAGTAGTAATTTAGAGAGTTAGATTGATATATTATAAAAAGAATCTAGAGTTTCAATTTGTTGCTATAATATAACATCACAAACTAAAAGAGAAACGACAATCAAAGCTACAAAGTAAACCCTTGTGTATATATCAAAAATTATATAAGGAATCACAAATTTCAATTGAACAATTATAAGAAATTATAAACATACTATACCTTCACTATCAACATCATATTTTATCTTGGAAAGCTAGCTTTTTCGTAAATAAGTGTTAATGAACTTATGTAGACAAAAACATTTGTTTCTCATTTATGTTTAGCACCAATAAAGACGCCATCTATTTATTTGAACGAAAATATTAATGATAAAATTGATGGATGTTTACATCAAGGTTTTAATATGCATTCTTATATAACACCATTCTGATGAGAATTATAGACACCACAACTTGTATACACTAAAAAATGAAGCGTGTCTCGAGCGCCCTATCAGTGTTTTTACCATTTGCTTTTTTTATACTAGATGACAAGCGATTTGCTGAATTTTATTATAAGGAGAGAAATAAAAACATAACTAAACTGAATGAAACAAAACTCCTTGCAAAAACAAATAGGCAATACTTGCTCGACGCACCTCACATACACAAGTTAGCGAGGCCAATGGGCAAGACCAAGAAACAAGAGAGAAATATAAATAGATTCAAAAGAAGAACGGCAACGACTTTGTGTTGGTTGACTAACAAGTATGAGTTGTTATTGTTATTTGAGTCGCCATACTATATTATTGAATGTCTTCTTTGATTCGGAATGTCACTTCATCCTCTGGCTTAGACTTTGGTTGAAGGTTCCTTTGTTGCGCTCATTCCAAATATTGCACCAGAAATTGATCATCGAATTGTGCATCCTCTTGTGTGCTCTTTCTTAACCCTCAATCTCTGCTAAGAGCCACAATATCATAAACACCTTGTTCCTCTTTAGTTTAAGCAGGTTTGACATGTCAAGCAGTGTGCGACATGCTGTTGCTATCACCGGCATGTCCATCGTCATCAACCGATCAATAATTGAATGAAATAATCAAAACTAGTCAAATTAGCGCGCTATGCACGCTACTATAAAAATATTATTTCAAAATATCAATAAAATATATATTTCTTCGATTACGTTACAAATAACACCGTACTAATCATTTAATTGAAAAAGCAATTAAAATAAATTAAAATTTTGTTTGTTAAATATTCGAATATATATTCATCCCTAAATAAAGTAGCTATACCTTACATTATTGGAGCACCAACAATAATTTTCTTGTTTGGAAATTTGATGGTAATCAGACATTTACTTTGTATTGGTCATCTAACCACCACATAATAATTTTCAAAATTGTAAGTTAGCTTTTTGCAAAAAAATAAGTTATGGTGGGCCCACATAGTGGGTTCGTGGGTCCCACTTATGATGGGTCGGCGGGGCCCAAATACAGTGGCCCATGTGAGGCCCACATACAACGTGTCATGTGGGGCCCACGCACGGTGGGTCCCGCGGGACCCATGAATAGTAGCATGTAGCCTAGAATTGCTCCAAATTTTGAAGTTTAGTATATAGCTATAGATGGGTGTAAGTTTTCGCCGCAATCATAAGAAGTCGGTGCTCGGTTTTGTGTCGTGTAGTCGGATCGAGCTACAACTCTTTGTTAGGTGGAGCTGCAATTCTTTCTTAGTAGAATGCAGTAGACAGTGTTCTGGGCACGCATGCACGGAGGGCTCTGTGTGCTCCGCCGCCCTTGCACACACGTGCCCCCGCACGACTCGTGTGCACACCTGCTTGAAAAATATTTTGCTACAAAATTTTGAGAAACTTTAGAGCAAAAAATGTGAAAAATGTATGGAGAATGTTTGCGAGAAGTTAAAAAAAAAGTTTATCAACAAAATTTTGAAGCAAAATTTCGTCGAGCAAAAGTTTGGAGAATGTTTTGCGAGAAGTTTTTCTAAAAAAAGTTTGCCAACAAAATTGAAGCAAAATTTGAAGAAAAAATGTCGAGCAAAAGTTTGTAAGGAAAAAGTCAAAAGAATTTTTTAAAATACTTTCAAGAAAAAAAGAAAAAACCTACTGCTGCCGCGATCCGCTCCTCCTCCGCCGCGTGCTCTAGCGCTCACCGGTGGCCACTACAGCATCCGGTAGCGGCCACGCAGGACCGTCGCCGCCGCACTCGTCGTCGGTGGGGCCTCTGCCAAGTCTACGCGTGAGACAGGGGCCGCAACTCGGCAGCGGCCATGACGGGGCGCGTGGTCGGGGCCGCAGCCCTGTGCGCGCAGAGGTGAGAGCTCCATTGGCACGCAGCGGAGAGGAAGAGAGGAGAGAGAATGGACGATGACGTATGAGCGGTAAGAGAGGATAAGAAAGGTTGTGCGTGTATTCTGCTATGTACCGCCGAGCGTGAGTTCGTGTGCTCGCGTGCAAAATTGAGATTCCGCGGTGTTGTCCGGGCTACAGTTCTTATGGCCTTACAGGGGAAATCACTAGACCAGGACCCCGAATCCCTGGAGAAAATTGTAAATTTGGGACTCCAAACGTCGCGCTTCGCAGTTTCGCCATTTCTAATATCAACTTCGTAAAAATGGGTCTCGAAACGTTGGCTACTTGATTTTCATGCCATTACTTATATTTCCTCTCATTTTTTATACTTTTTCTTGTATTTAGCACCTGAATGGACGATTTTACCCCTTGGCCTAACGTTGGATCGTTGGCTGGCTGGCCGTCCGCCTGTGCTGGCTGGTCGCCGGCTTGGCTGGCTGGCCGGCCGCCTGTGCTGGCTCGTTGGCGAAAATGATAGATGGCGCGCGCGCCGCGACAGGTCCCGGCGAACGGTGGGCCCTCTAGTGTTAGTCCGTGTGTGCCCCCGCGACATGTCTATCGTTCTTTTCAAAATATCCCCGCGTCGGCTGTTTTGATATCTCTTCGAATTCCACCGACCACCCGCTTTTTTTATTCCTTTTTTTCGCCGCTAACCCGGGATCGAAATAGCCTCCGTCGACCGTCCTCCACGAGAGAGCGCCGCACCCCGCCGACGCCCACGCGCCTCCCAAGCCGACGGCCTCGCGCCGCCCACCTGCGTCGAGCTCGCCGCGACGTCCCCCACGCGACAGCGTCGGCCCCTGCGCCGATTTTGCCGCGCCACCCGTGCCGACGCCCACGCGCCTCCCGAGCTGACGCCCTCGCGCCGCCCACCTGCGTCGAGCTCGCCGCGACGCCCTTGACGACGCCCTCGCGCCCACCTGCGTCGACCTCGTCGCCCCATCGATTTCGCCGCCATCGAGGGGGAGGCGGAAGATTGGGAGCCTTCTTCGTGTGATTCATCCTCGACGTCGTGCGGAAGGTGAGATGGGTACTCATCTTCCTCCTCGCGCCCGTCATCGATCTGGATTGCGTAGTCCTTCGACTGGTTGCTTGTTTGTTGGTTATGCTCTGCTTCTACTGTGCAAGAGTTACAGCCAGCATATGCTTTTTTTTTGTTGGGTGAGTACTGAAGATAACCACGGCTAAAGATCGCCCACTAACTACCAGATTAGTTTGTTTCATTTGCGTCAGTGTTGCATGTTTGCAAGTAGTAGTTCTATAATTTCTTCATTGAGAGTTAGTAAGTCTACATGCCATCAAGCTCATGGTCGATCTATTTTTTTTTTGGGATATGGTGTTTGCTGTTTGCATGCTGCAATCAAGGCAGCAACAAACACCTTTGCCAAAGTTTCGGCATGCTATGGGGGGGGGGGGGGGGGAGTTGGTTCATCTCCTCGTTGACTAGCAGGAGGTGAGATGTGTACTCATCTTCCTTATTTTGACGAAGAGCATAAGAGGGATTGAGGGGTCTCGTGTTTGTCATCAATCTGGATTGTTTTGGCATGGGTGATGAGAACTGCCAGCAACCCACCTATGCTTGTTTTTTTTGTTATACTCTGCTTTTTTGCGGGGACCATGACTAGAACTGGCATCACCTGTCTGTTTTACCAGATTAGATTGTTTCATTGACGTTTGCATGCTGCAAGGCATAGTTCTTTTTAATTCAAATATTTTGGTACTGTGTATGAGCCAATTCCACTAGAGGCAAAACTGAAGACAATAGTTCATGCTTAATTGTTCATGATAGATTCATTCCAAGTTCTTGTTCTGTAAGAAATTCATGAAAATGGTATTACCTGAAAGTTACTGATGAGCATATGTTTTAATAAGTATTGTATCAAATAGTACAAAGTAGTACACTTAACAGTACAAAGTTTATAATATACTAGTATACAATTTCCAAAATTTTGTATACGATATTTCAAAGTTTCTATATTTTACCTTCATAGTTTTTATTCTCTGCTTTGAGATATATAAGGTTTTTATCAATCACTTCAAAGCTAGAGAGGTAGAAACTTCTTAAGCATGTGATGTTAAGTTTTTGATTTTTACAATCGATGCCTTTTACTTTTCATTGTAAAGGTACAAGTGTAGAAAGTTTTATCTTGCATACAAAAATCTTTGATGTGGAAAATTTTCAACTCTGACTATAAAGATTTTGGTATGTGACTCGAAAGTTTGGAGCAATTTAGGAAACTTTGAACGTCTTATTTAATTTTAATTTTTCTCAAACCATGATCCACAGTTTACAAGTACCTAAGTTCTGAACAAAGCTATTAATAGATTGACTAACAGTTTGAATATGTCCCCCAGCAAAACTTTTTAAATTTTACACTTCCTACTCTAGATTTAGAAAACATTGTACTGGTATATAGTAACCTTTGTAGTATCAAATAAAAAAACTTTGAACTAGCATATATTAAACTTTGTACAAGGCATATATCAAACTTTGTAGTACCAAATGCAAAACTTTGCACCGGCTTATATTTATAAAACTTTGTGTTAGCATATATTAAACTTTTGACTTGTATATACAAAAATTCTTATGCTCCCTAAAACTTTTTGAATAAACCCCTATGTTTTTCTAATATGCTCATATTTTTTTACAGGGCAATCCTTTTTCGGTAGTCGCAAATTCGACGATGCAATGAAGAAGAAGGTACCTATAAATTTTGTAAATATATTCTAGCATGAGTTTTCATACAACATAGCTTTTCCTACATTTTTTCCAATTCATTTTCTTGTGTCCAGTGAGTTTTTAAATCTGTATTGGGTTTGAAAGTTTTTATGTGATACTAGAGAGTTTTATTGTGTATCTAAATTAGAAGTTTTGTATTCTTAATTTAATATTTCCTATCCACCACTTAAAAGTTAGAGGATCACAAGCTCTTCATCAAAGTTTCTAACCAAGGAGTATAAAGTAGTAGGTATGACAATATGAAGCTTGAAATGTGCTATTAGAAAGTTCCATATGTCTCTGTAGAGTTCAAAGTTTATACATGCCTGCAGAAATTACTGTTACAATTCAAAGTTTATACATGCATGTACAAAGTTCATAACATTGGAGTGCAAAGTTTATTTAATTCATATATAAAGTAATACAATTAAGAGATCAAAGTTTATAATGTACTAGTATAAAGTTCTTGTAATTTTAGATAATATATTTTATAGTTTCTATATTCTAACTACAAATTTTTTCTTGTACGATTTGAAAAGTTTAGACACATCATGTTTTTATCTGTCACTTGAAATCTAGAGTGACAAGGTCCTCATGATAACTCTGGAAAGGTTTTGTGTATATAATTTCAAATTCTTTCTTTTTCATTCTTGTACACAAATATTTTCTAACACGTTTCCATTTTTTGCAGGGGCATTCCTTTCTTGGTAGCTGCATATTTTAGGTTGACATGTCCAATTTAAGCCTGAAATGAAGAAGAAGGTACATATATTTTTTTGGGCAAATATACTGCTATTCAAGTTTTCATACATACACTAGTTATGAACCTATCTAGTTCTGAATCTAGAGTGCAAAGTTTTTAATATGTCAAACGCAAATCTTATGATGTAGCAGTACAAAAACTGTTGTATCATCAATGTTAGTAATATGATCATAAGTTTTTAATATATCAATATTGTACTCCCCCTTCTTTTTGTAGAACATATTTCTGCAAACAAAAACTGTTGTATCATCAATGTTAGTAATATGATCCTTTTTTTCCCTGTGCCCACAACTGTGACAGTGGTATATTTGTCATGAAACTTATGCAAAGCCATGATGGAGACAAGCAACACCTATTCAAACCAGTGAGTCCATAAGCCTCTTTTTTTTTATAAATCTAAAACCCCAACCCAGTCAATGTTGTCCACTTTCTTATTTGATTTTTTACACCTCAATATTTTTTTACACCTCAATATATGTTGTGCTTAACATATTACTCGACTTATAATACACTAACTGCTCATCAATATACGCAATTCTGCAAAGTATTAGAATTGGTAGTATAAAGTTTATAGATCAGTCAGCCAAAGTTCATAGTTTTTGAATGTTTGAAGGTGCAATAACTTTTTTTTACTATCTACAGTAGAAAGATTTATAACATGCTGCATGAAAGTTCTCGTAATAAGTTCATGGCAAGCAAGCTAAAAGATATCGGTGCTTAGTTTTAAAATTTTTTGTATTCCAAATACAATGTTTCTTATATATGACTTGAAAGTTACAGAATATACAAAACATTTCCATGAACCGTTAGATCTGAGAGTATAAAATATTTAGTAGGTGACTACAAACTAAATGATCTAATACTACAGAGTTTTAAACGTTCTTCTAAAAAGTTCAAGATCATTTCGTATTCCAAAATTTTCAAGTTCTACATGAATTCTAAAGTTTTAGACCTTTACGCTCAAAGTTTTCAAATGTCTTTGCTCATAGTGTTTTCCAATATAATATGATTTTTTTAGTCATGGTCGTTTAAAGTTGTGAATTCATGGGTTCAAATTTGTATCTTACAACTTGAGATGTTTCATTTTTTTTCTAGTTTGAATATTCTGAAATTCTTTTTGCTAAAGTTTCTGAACATGTGCATTATAAGTTTTCAATTGTTTACTTCAGAGTTTTAGTGTGTGCCTTTAAAACTCAAGATATAGCAAGGTTTTAATATGACATTAAAAGTTTTCAAGTTTTGAATATAAAGGTTACGATATGTCACTTGAAAGTTACAGATCTATGAAGCTTGTAATATATGTTTTCATAGTTATTGAAATCCAAGTGCAAACATTTTAGAATTTAAATTGAAAGTTATATATACAAAGTTCTAAATATGTTCTTTAATGTTTTTAAATTCTGGATACAAAGTTTTGGACATGTGACTTGAAAGTTGAAAACTAAATATGACCATGTAGAGAGTTCAAAGCTAGAGATACGCTTGCACAATTTTTTCTGATTTAGAGCACAAAGTTAAAAAATAATAAGTTTTAAAGATGCAAGCACAAAACTTATAATATAATAGTACAAACTTCCTAATTTAGGAGTTCAAAGTTTTAGATTATAAAGTTTTTTAGATCTACGAGTACAATATTTCAAATGTCTCTGTACAAAGTTTCTGGTTTCACATGTGTATTTCCTTTTCCATTTGCTAGTACAAAGATCTAGAAGTTTTTTAACGCCTGACCGCTGTCGTTTTACCTATAGCGACTTAATTGCTTTTAGTATTAATGTACAAAGATTCTAATAGGCGGTATGAAAGTTTTTTTGGATGTAAATATTTTCATTATGAAATATAAAAGTTCTGGATATCGTAAGTAATATATTTTTGACCTCCTACTAAAATATTTCTTGTGCATACACGAATTGAAAGTTAGAGAACGTACACACATTTTTTTTATTTCATGAACTCTTTGATCTAAGAGTACAAAGTATTTAAATATGTGAGCGCAAAGTAATAGAGCTAAGAGTACAAAGTTAATAGCTCTAGTACAAAGTTCAAGATTATTCAGAGTCCAAAATATGAAATTATAAAGTTTTCAGAATGGGAGTACATAGTTTATAATGTGCTAGTCTAAAGGTTTACGATTTGGAGATCTAAAATTTATTTTTTCCATAGATTTTTCTGTTTTTCTTATGAGAGTATCAAATTATGCGCAAAGAAATTTAAAAAATAAACGTGTTTTCCATAGGAAGATGCAAAGCTCCTGCGCGAGTGCATGGCTTACTCCATGTTGACACACCCATTGAATGAAAAATATGACACGCTTGTAGATACAAAAAGAATAATCAACATGTATGTAAGGTTTCCTATTCGTATCTCTTTTTGTTCATTTCAGTATGACACTTTTTTAACAGTTTCATTTTCCCTTTGTTTCAGGGTATAACAGTCGGTCCCTACCAGTGAAGAAGCATCTCTTTTTTCAATGAGATTGTTAACGATATTCGACGAAGAACATGAATCAACCGTTTTAGTTTTAAACTTTTTACCTTTTTTCCCCCAACGCACCCCACTCTGAATGCCTTAGCTTGCAGTATATAATTTTCTACAAACAGTGAAGAAGCGTCCGTACCAGTGAAGAAGCATCCCTTTCTTTGCAGGACCTGTCAATTTTGTAAAAACAGGTCATCGTCTTTGTAAAATATTGAAGTGATGTACGAGTAATGTTTTATAGGATTATCCATCCTTTTTAGCATGCTTTTGCTTCCATATGAATATGAAACTGTCTCCCTCCCGCCCGTTCACTCACCCACGCAACCGTCGTCCCGAAAAAGAGAAATTTATGAAGCCTAGAAATAACAGGAAACTGTACGCAAAGAAACTTGACTGGGGAAGCGAAAAATCAATCTAGAGGAAAAGGGTGCAGGCTGAATCTTGACTGGGGAAGGGGAAAACCCCAAAAACAGCCGACAGAAGCTTGAATGAGAAAAACGGGCACGCAAGCTCCCGCTGCAGTAAATAAAACCGTTCGCCACCAGTCCCCACCGATACACGTGCGCCGCTATATAATCCTGGCGCTCATTCGCCGTGACGGCCAAGCGGCAGTGCGGTCGCCCTATAACAGCCCCCGTTGGTTGGCCGCCTCTATTGCCTGACCGCCGGCTTGGCTGGCCGTCGGGGGCGAGCGACACGGCCTGGTACGCGTACGCGTAGACAGGGCATCAGCGTCGGCAGCGGGTGGGGCCAGGCCAGGCCGTCGGCGTCAAGTCCATGGCCTCCGACGCGTGAGATCAGGGATTAGGCGGAGGGCAGCGGCGCCAGGAACTGATTTGGTTTTTTTAGTTTAACGATCTGGTTTTTGTTATTGTACGTGTACATGTGCATACAGGTGAAAAAAAAGGCTATAAGGGCAAAACAGTCTTTTAGGTGCCAAATATAAGTAAAATAATATATAAAGGGGGAAATACACCTAATAGTATGGAAATCAAGTGGCCAATGTTTTGAGGCCCATTTTTTTCAAAGTCGATATTAGAAATGACAAAACTGTGAAAAGATAGAATCCTAAATTTACAATTTTCTCAAATCCTCGACGCGTGGAAACACGTTTCCCAGCGTTCCCCCCGTTGGATCGGTGCCTGGTACCCTGCCGCACGCCCGCCGAGCGAAACCACCCTTGCCCTCGCCGCCCGCCGTTCTCTGCAGTCTGCAGTCTGCACCCGGTCGGCAGCACGGCCCTACAGCCACACCATCTGAAAACTCATCACCCGATCGCCGCACCGCGCTGCTCCGCTGGATGCCGCCGCCTCGCCACGCCATGCGACGCGACGCCGCCGGAAGCGAACTCGTTGGTGCGCGGCCGCCGCAGCATCGCGCGTCGCCTTGCCCTTGCCTTGCGTGAGGGGCAGAGGAGCCCCGTTCTCTCGTCCCGGCCGGGCCAGCTAATAATTTTTTTTTTTGAAAGACAGGCCAGCTAATAATTTCCGAGCAGCTGGTTCGAATCGATCTCGCGCGCGCGATCGCCGCATCCCACCAAGCGAGTCTTTTGGGACCCCTCTAGAGGCTAGAGCAAGTCAGGCTCGTCAAGTGACCGAAAGATTAGACTGGCAGTAATTGTTGCCGTCGTCATCAAGATCTGACTTTCGATCGCATAATTGGCAGCTTGTTTAATTAGCTTAATAACGATTGATCCTACTACTCGCCGACAGGGCCGCGAGAATGGTCAACTGCCCAACACCCCTTGGCCAGCGCGCCTATATATTCTCGGCCGGTCCGTACTGCTCCAACCCAGCCCAAGCACCTCATCAGATTCCTCGCCTCCGTCTCCGACCATCCACACGAGTCAGATAGCGAGAGAGGAAGAGAGCATCACCGGCTGGCTAGCTCCGGTGTTGAACTGTGTTGATCAACGCGTCAGGACTCTCAGAAGCAGCGATGATGGCTCGGCAAGGTGGTGTCGTCTCGCTCTCGCTGCTGGCGGTGCTGCTCCTCGGCGCGTGCCTGCCGGTGCCGGCGGCCGCGGGGGTGCACCTCTCAACGCTGCCCAAGGCGCTCGCCGTCACCGCCTCCGCCAAGCCCGGCCAAGGTGAGCGTCCATCTACAGCGCGCGCGCTCTGCGCCTGCGAGTATCAAAGCGCAGCTTTTGCTTCCGTGCTCTGGCTTCCCGGCTGATTTTACTTCTGCTTGGGCCCTTAATTTTTGGCATCCGGTGCGCATGGTATTAAATCTTAACTAGTACTTGTGTTGTTTACTAGGTTTGGAATTGCAAAAGCTCGTTTCATTTTGCATTGTTTGATTTGAAAAGGCATGTAATTAACCAATATTTACTCTAGAAGTTCTAAAAAATTACTCTAGAACTATATAATCCCTCTGGTTTGGTAAAGAAAGTCGTTTTGGACAAGGTTTGAGTCAAACATTGAGAATATAAATCGTGAATAACTTTTAAGTCGTTGGGTTTGGAAATGTGAAAACTATATGAATAGATTTGTCTTACAAAATACTTTCATAAAAGTGTACATATGTTAGTTTTTAATAAATATCTTTATAAAAATAAGAAGTCAAAGTTGTACTTTGAAGATCGTGTGGCTATCTTAAACGACTTTCTTTGCCAAACCGAAGGGAGTATGTATTTATTTATTTATTAAAATTCTTTGGCATAAAATCGATGTTGTTAAGAAAATAATTATATTTTGACACTATCGCATAAGTGAAATACTAATGGAGTACTGGGTGATTAAAGTCTTGTTCTAAATGAAACGAGATACAACTAGTAACGGAATGGAGGGAATAGTTTGTAGCTAGCTATCACCACGAAGAAAGGGAGATCATGAATGATCTCTTGGTACTCCTAAAGTCCTAATTATTGTTCCAGGAATAATAAACTAGGTGACATCAGAGCACAAACTGGGAGAATATGTTCTAGGTGCTTGTTTTTCTTCCTGGCTGAACTATGTTCTTTTGTTGCTTACAATGAGTCCAAAAAAAGAAACAACAGAAAGAGAGAAAAATATAGGACGGCCCACACAGTATGAAAGCCATTTTTGTCCATCGATTTTCTCCCGTGCTCAAAGGTCAAAAGTAAAAATCTCTTCCTTTGACAGTTTGATTTACTGCATAAATTTGGCGTGAAAATAATGATGCTTTCTTACTGTAATGCTTAACTAAGCATTTGCTTATTTAACTTTGTGTTATTTCCAACCTTAAATCTTTATTTATGCACTCATAACGAAATCCTCCATTGCTATGGGCAGTTCTGCATGCCGGCGTGGACAAGGTCACGGTGACATGGTCCCTGAACACCACTGAACCCGCCGGCGCCGACGCCGCCTACAAGAACGTGAAGGTGAACCTGTGCTACGCGCCGGTGAGCCAGAAGGACCGCGGGTGGCGCAAGTCCAACGACGATCTGAGCAAGGACAAGGCCTGCCAGTTCAAGGTCACCCAGCAGGCCTACGCCGCCGGCGCCCCGGGCAGCTTCGAGTACACCGTCGCCCGGGACATCCCCTCCGGCTCCTACTACGTGCGTGCCTACGCGCTCGACTCGTCCGGCACGCAGGTGGCCTACGGCCAGACCGGCGCCGCCGCGGCGTTCGACGTCGCCGGGATCACCGGCATCCACGCTTCTATCAAGGTCGCCGCCGGCGTGTTCTCGGCTTTCTCCGTCGCCGCGCTCGCCTTCTTCTTCGTCGTCGAGAACCGCAAGAAGAACAAGTAGAGGCGGCCGCGTGCAGCGCGTGTCGTTCTGAATTTCCGGCCGGTCTTGTAAGCTAGCTTGCCCTGCGTGTCACGGAGACTGACACTCTAACAGCACAATGAAACGCAGTGGCCGGCGCTTAAAATTGCAGGTGTGTGTGAGTGTCAAGAGCTGCATCCGTGGATGGATGGATTTACACTGGTGTAGCGCAAAACAATTATTTTCGTGTACGTTTTTTTTTTGTCGTGTGCGTGACGTGAGATATGAAATATGAAATAACTTGTTACGGTAAGTTTCTCATCAGATTGACGATGTGGTTTGGACATGCGATTCCATAAAAAATACTAGCGACCAAGAACAAGAAAAGCTCTAGCATAATTTGTAAGAACAGAGTTTTTTTACAGCCCAAGAGTTATATTAGCATCCTGTGCAAAAGTTCTCCTGTCGCGAATTGGCTTGTAGTCCAATGGTAGGACGGTCCAGTGGGACCCTACCCACCAGGGTTCAAATCCTGGTGCTCGCACCTTTTCCTGGATTTATTCCAGGATTTAACCGGCGCTATTCTTTCAGTGGTAGGCGACGTGCCCGTCGATAGCGAGGCGCCAGTGGTGACTTCGTCAATCTTAAGGATCAGCCGGCTCAGTCTCTCGGAGGTGCTCATAGGGGTAGGGTTGCGTGCGTGCGTTCATAGGGTTGAGTGTGCGTGCGTTTGTGAGCGTCTGCGTCTGTACTGTGTTTCACAAAAAAAAAAAAAAAAAAAGTTCTCCTGTCAGCGAGGATTCCTGTGTAGGAGCATGGGATCCCACGGCTAGTTTGAGCAGTGCGCGAGCATGGCTTCATGTGGCCACTCCGGCCCCTAGTTGAGTTACAAAAGCTGAATTGTCGCTAATGTGAACAGCTCCCCTTCCATCCAACACCTGCTGTCGTGCGCCCTGTGCGTGTACGACGATGCGTGATCCATGGATCGGAGCTCTTTATACTTTTTTCATGGTTCGTTTACCTGGCGGCCCCGCAAACACACGGGATGGACCGACGGCAGCAATAGCCGGCTGGATGGATTTGGATGGGGCATGCTTCGATCGCAATGGAGGCTAAGATGGAGAGAGGGGCGAGCGAGCAGTTAGATTTTGGCAGATGCATCGTGCGAGTGCGACGGGTCACGGGAGGCGAGGGGGATGGAGCGTGCACGAGCGGGACGCAGGATTATTTTGGTGTACTTTTTTTTTTGTCGTGTGCGTGACGTGACGTGAAGATATGAAATAACTTGTTACGGTAAGTTTCTCTTGACAGATTGACGATGTGGTTTGGGCATGCGATTCCATAAAAAAATGGCGACCAACAACAAGAAAAGCTTTCACAATGCAAGTAGATCAACTCAAAACCATTTCTTTCGCTCAATTGGTGGTTCATTTCTCGCTCAATTTGTAGCCAGTTTTGTATGTAAAACAATATAAGATGAGCCCATATGTGGATCCGATCCAATCCGACCCACTCGTTTATAATTTGATCCACACTTAATCTTCTTTACATAAGAAAAAAAAATCCAGGCTCCAAATAATGATGGCATGGCGATGAGAGGGCGACGTCTACGGGTGGCGCCCGTCGGGGAGATTCGTCGCCGCTGGGCGGGGATCTTGACCGCGGAAGAGGAGAAGAGAGGAGCGCGCAGCAACAACGGCTCACCAGAGAATGGAGGTAAGGTCACGGAGGTCCTCTCAGGAGGAGGTGAGGAGGTTTTTTTCGACGAGGATGGGGAGGATTGGGCTAGAACACCGGGAGAGTTCTCACTGGGGAATGCTGATCCCGTTTTTGGGCTTAGGCCTACGGGATCAAGATCCCGGTTTTGGAACGACGGTGATGAAAGTCTACCCACCTCACCATCAACGCCGAGATCTCCATCAACGGCATCTCTGGTTCGTTTTGCGGCAAGTGAAGGTTTCTCAAAAGAGGAGATGGCAGCGACAGCAGCTGTGGTTGAATGTCCAGCGACATGGAAAAAAGTTCTGGCACAGTCTACACCGGAATCCATGGACCGTCCGACTGCACTAGCAAGGAAAGTGATCGCCCACCTTGAGAAAAATCGTATGCATGGCAGCTCCTGGCATGGCCCTCTACCTCCAAGGCGAATCTCACCACCGCTAACTCTGGGGGATTGCGCTGTCAAGGAGGCCAAGGGATCACGATCCAGTGTCGAACGCCGGCGTCGGAAGGTCAGAGATGAAGTTCAAAATTCGAATCCTGATCCGGTTTCTTCGGTGGGCCAAAAAAGGCCGGGTGGTGTCTGGTTAAAGGATGGCCCATCATGGATTCGTGTCACGCTAGGATCTGCAGTAGGCAATCTTCTTTCGCGAAGGGGTACGCTTCCTCCACAATATCGCAGTGCAGTCGACGCCGCCGCAACCCTAGGTGCTCGCCCTTCTTACGCCGACGTACTCCTGCGAGGTAGTGAGAGGATGGCGGGTAATGGGATGCACGGAACCGGTCAGAACCAAAGGAATTTCACCAATCAGCAACAAGGTTTATTCCAGGGCAGTGGGAACCTTCATGCAGGTGGAGGATTTGGTTTTCAGGGAGGTTTCGGCGATGGCAGGGGACAATTCCAACAAGAACAAGGTTGGGGTAATGGTCCGCAAGGTGCAGGTGTTGGAGGTTTTATTGCAGGTCAGCAATGGCGGGCACCAGGCCAGGGGATCCCTCAGCAGCTGCCAAACTTTGGTGCGCAGCAAGGCTTTGTGCAACAAGGTATGAACTCAAGCAATGCCTTCCAACCTCAGAACAATCAACAACCTTTCTTCTCGGAGGGAAACACAGCTGGGCGTGGCCAAGGTTTTCCGCAGCGGGATTTCAATTCAGGTTTTGGAGGTGGGAGGGGAGGACAGAGACAGCGAGGGAGAGGACGGGATCGTGGACGGGGGAGGCAATCTTTCGGTCGTGGCTATGGTGGTCGAGGGATAGCGATCAACAATCAGTTTGTGGGAGATGGTAGTCAATTGCCAGAAAATCTGCTAGGAATAGGCCAACCAAAGATGGACACTAGTGCACGACAAGTGTTGCCTACCCCTGCACAAACACAACCGGGTTCGTCAACAACGGTGAACACAATCCAGCCAGGACCAGTTTTCAAGCAGCCAGAGGTGCAGCAAAGAGAGGGCAAGGAGATAATAGAGGAGGATAACACTGATGGCAAGATTTTAGGTGAAAAAAGGAAGAAAAAGAAGGGAAAGGGTAAGCAAGACGATGCTTGGTGTTTTAGGTGTTGTTCTAAAGGACATATTACAGCAGAGTGTACTACTCAGTTGTTTTGCAATATTTGCGAAAGCGATGAACATGTGGCTGCAAAATGTCCTTTGAAGAAAAAACCAAGACCTGTGGCACTTGCTGTGGGATATGCAGTGGATGATCTAGGATTCTATCATATTCCACATGGCCCCATCCCTATGTCAAAGATGGAAAGCAACACAGTGTTAATCAAGGTTGAGGGAGGCTCGTTGACTGAACAGGAATTGATAGGGCACTTAAGAAGGCTTGTGTCTTCAAAGTTTGAGTGGGCTATTCACATTCACGCTCCAAATACATGGGTAGCTCCTTTTCCTTCCAAAGCTGAATTCACACGTGCTATTAATTTTGGATCAGCTGATCTTAAAAATGGTATGAGATTGAACTTTGAAAAATATGAGGAAGAGGATGAGTATTTTGGACATGAGCTTCCGATGGTTTGGATGAGGACCGTCAACCTGCCTAAAGTGCTAAGAACTTATGAGGTTTTGTGGGCGATAGGCACTATGTTCGGAGCTACTCAAAAAGTTGATATGATAACAACTAGAAAAAACAAGTTTGGCAGATTCAAGGTTGCTGTGCTCAACCCCACAATTGTACCAAATAAGATGGATTGTGTTATTGGGACTCGCTTCTTTGAGCTCCGTTTTGTGATTGAACCTTTTAATCCAAATGCGGAGCAGGACATCACCAAAGGACAAGATAGGCAAAATGGAGATGACAAAGGGAGCGGTAATGGTGACACTGATATGGCAGATGCAAGTAAGAAACACAAAGAGGCAGATCCATCTTCAGAAAAATCCGTTGAAAACAAGAAGCATAGTACATCAGCTAATGGTGCGCAGCAGGATGAAAATGGTTTTAATATCGACGAGGATGACTTGCTGGATGAAGTTTTTGATGAAGGGGCTTCTCATTTTGCAGCAGCACAAGTGCCGATGGATGATCTTGGCATTATGGCTGGAGAAAATAATGAAAGGGCAGCAGCAGCTTCTGATGGCAAAGGACGTGACAAAGCTGAATTAGAGGTACCATGCAAGGTATACTCAGCAAACACGCCGGAGTTTCCTTCACAGTCCTTAGGTCCTTTTCTCGAGAGGGCACTCAAAGGGATTAAGGAATCCAACCGTAGCAGTGGAGGATGCGGGCGATGGGGAAAACACCGCAAGTGAGGAGTTCACAACTCCTATAGCGGTTTCTCTGATGGAAGCCCAAAACACACCACTCAGGAGGAGCAAGAGGCGTGCAGCAACGGTGGATGAGGATTCAATGGAAAGGGCAGCACGCTTGGTGGCTAAAAAGAATTTAGAAGTGGATGAAGGTAAACTTTATAGTAATTCTATCCTTTCTTTTTCAAATGAGCATATAACAGATAATGTTAAGAACATAGGTATCTCAATAGGGGAAGATGCTACAGTTGTTCAATCATCTGTTATGCTTATGAAAAAAGTAGAAAAAGATAGATTTAAGTTTCTTTCTTTTCCACAAACTTGTCAGGATAGCCATGAAGACATAGAGGAATCAGACTATGAAATCGACCATTTGGCTCTTGGTTCTCTTTGTGGGGACTTAACTGAGGAGCTAATGGATGATAATAGCCTGGATTATGTTGTTGCTGCCAAATTAGACAAAAAAACAGCAAAACAAAAAAAAGTAATAGTAGACAAGACTGCCAAGAAGATAAAGTTAAAGCAGCCTCGCAAAGGTCTTGTATTAAAAAAACATTCTGTTCTTTAATGAGAGGAATTTTTTGGAATAGCAGAGGTCTTAGAGACTTGGCTAAAACAAATTTTCTTCGGGAAATTGCGCTACAAAAGGATCTTGATTTTATTGCCTTGCTCGAAACACACAAAAGAAATTTTACGGATGAGAAGTTAAATGACTTTTGTGGTGGCCGAGAGTTTTTTTGGCATTGGATCCCACCTAGAGGTAGGTCTGGTGGTATTTTACTTGGGGTTAATTTAGCAGTCTTTTCCGTAGAGTTTCTTCAGGTGGGCGAGTTTTTTGTTAAGTTCCACGTAAGAAACAAATGCGATGGCTTCCGATGGGTGTTAATGGCTGTTTATGGTGCAGCTCAACCTGAAGAAAAGGACCGCTTTCTCGCAGAGTTTGTGAATTCGTGTAGCACAGAAACTCTCCCGTTAATGGTTGGTGGTGATTTTAATATCATCCGAAACCCCGAGGAAAAAAACAATGATAGATTTGAAAGTCGGTGGCCTATGTTGTTTAATGCTTGTATTGAATCTCTGAACCTAAGGGAGCTTGCACTCTCAGGACGGAAATTCACCTGGGCAAGCTCAGCGGAGGTACCCACTTTCGAAAAGTTAGATAGAATTTTAGTTAGTACAGATTGGGAACAAAAATTCCCCACTTCTACTGTAGAGGCGCTTACTAGAGAACTTTCTGATCACACACCTCTTCTACTGGACACGGGTGAAGCTGTTCATAGAGGCAATAATCACCAATTCAAATTTGAACTGGGATGGCTGTCTAAGAATGGTTTTTATGACATGGTTACTGAGGTGTGGACGAGAGATCCACGGGGAAATACGCCTATGCAGAGGTGGCAGAATAAGATAAGAACGCTGCGTAGACACCTTAGAGGATGGGCAAAAAATTTAGTAGGGGAAAACAGGAGAAAAAAATCTTTCTTGCTACAGAATCTGGATAATCTTGATAGGAAATCCGAAGTTACACTTTTATCACCACAAGAATTAGAGTATAAGAGTTGTCTTTCAGCCGAGTTGACTAAGTTGCTAAGGGAAGAGGAGCTGTATTGGCTTCAAAGATCTAAAGCGAAGAGGTTAACACATGGTGATGACAACACAAAATACTTTCAACTTCTTGCAAATGGTAGATATCGTAAAACTAGGATATACCAACTAGAACAAGATGAAGGGGTGATTATAGGAGAGGAGAACCTCAGGACATATATCACAAACTTTTATAAAGGCCTGTTCGGAGCCCCAGAAAGAAATAATTTCCAGCTAGATGAGACATACACTTCTGACATACCTCAGGTCTCGGACTTAGAGAATGAATTGCTTTCTGAGGCTTTTCATGAAGCGGAGATTAGAGAAGCAATTTTCCAAATGGAACCAAACAAAGCGCCTGGGCCGGATGGTTTCCCAGCTGAATTCTACCAACATTTCTGGGAAATTATCAAACCGGACCTTTTGGCGTTATTTAGTGAGTTCCATCAAGGAAATTTACCTCTACACAGCCTAAATTTTGGGGTTATTACGCTACTTCCCAAAAAGGCTGAAGCTGTCATGATTCAACAATATAGGCCTATTTGTCTGCTTAATGTTAGCTTTAAGATCTTTACAAAAGTTCTCACCAATAGGATAAATCTAGTGGCGCAAAAGGTGATTCGGCCATCCCAGACAGCCTTTTTGCCGGGTAGATTCATAATGGAAGGCGTTGTTATTTTACATGAGACAATCCATGAGTTACATAGGAAAAATAAAAGTGGAGTTATTCTAAAGTTAGACTTTGAAAAAGCATATGACAAGGTGAAATGGCCTTTCTTGCAACAAGTCTTACGCATGAAGGGCTTTTCATCCAAGTGGAACTCATGGATAGATCAAATAACTTCCAAAGGGACAGTAGGGATTAAAGTTAATGATAGTGTCGGTCACTATTTTCAAACCAAAAAAGGTGTCAGACAAGGAGATCCTCTATCTCCCATTTTGTTCAACTTAATAGTTGATGTTTTAGCTATTCTAATTGGTCGAGCAAAGGAAAATGGGACTATTAGGGGACTGGTTCCACATTTGGTGGACGATGGCTTATCTATTTTGCAATATGCAGATGATACAATTCTTTTTATGGATAACGATCTAGAACAGGCTAAAAACATGAAACTTTTGCTATGTGCATTTGAGCAATTGTCTGGTCTCAAGATCAATTTCCATAAAAGTGAAATGTTCTGTTATGGTGAAGCCTGTAATCTAGGAAGGGAATATTCACAAATCTTTGGATGTGAAATGGGAACCCTTACTTTTAGATACCTGGGCATTCCGATGCATCATAGAAAGCTTAGAAATGCTGATTGGAAGGAAGTGGAAGAAAGGTTTCAAAAGAAACTAAGCGGGTGGAAAAGCAAAATGCTCTCGGTAGGTGGTCGGTTGGTTCTGATTAACTCTGTTCTTAGTAATTTGTCACTGTTTATGCTCTCTTTCTTTGAAGTTCCTCGTGGGATACTTAAGAGACTAGACTATTACAGGTCTAGATTCTTTTGGCAAAATGATGGACATAAGAAAAAGTATAGATTGACAAAGTGGAGTGTACTATGTACACCCAAAGATCTAGGAGGTTTAGGAATCTTAGACCTTGACCTACAAAACAAGTGCCTGCTTAGCAAGTGGATCTTTAGGATCATTAATGAAGATGGGATTTGGCAAAGACTCCTTAGGAACAAATACTTGAGACATAAAACCATTACACAAGTAGAACACATGCCAGGGGACTCTCATTTTTGGTCTGGATTGATGAAAGTCAAGAATGAGGTCTTGAGATTAGGCAGATTCAATTTGGGGGATGGCACTCAAGTTAGATTTTGGGAGGACGCTTGGCTAGATTCCACACCTTTTAAGCAACAATATCCAGATCTTTTTAACATTGTTCGGAAAAAGAGCGCAACAGTGGCGACGGTTCTAAGATCAAACCCTTTAAATGTTGCCTTTAGAAGGTCGCTAGTAGGAAATAATTTACAACAATGGCGTCTTTTGGTTGCCAAGATTGTAAATGTCCAACTAACAGACCAAAAAGACACCTTTCTGTGGTCTTTACAACAAAATGGCCAATTTACAGTCAGATCAATGTATAAGTCGCTTGTTGTGCCTACTAATATGCCGTACAATAATATAATCTGGAAACTAAAATTGCCTTTGCGAATTAAAATTTTCATCTGGTACCTTTTTAAAGGAGTTGTTCTAACCAAGGACAATCTAGCGAAACGGCAATGGCAAGGAAGTATAAAGTGTTGTTTTTGTCATTTGAATGAATCTATCCAACATCTTTTCTTCGATTGTCATGTAGCTAGATTTATTTGGAGAGTCGTACAAGTTTCATTTAACATCACCCCACCACAGAGTATTCATCACATGTATAATGGGTGGATACAAGGGGTTAACAAGAAACTTAAGTACAATATATTGGTTGGAGCAGCTGCTTTATGCTGGGCCATTTGGTTATGCAGAAATGACATGATTTTTAACAACACTAGAGCTGTTACTCCTATGCAGATTATCTACAAAGGGTCCCACTGGATTCGGAGCTGGACTTTGCTGCTAAAGGAAGAAGACCGACCCCAAGTTATTTCGGGGTGCCGTGTACTTGAGACGACAGTCATGGAGATTTTTGCTTCCAATGGATGGTCTTTTAGTAATAGAATTGGTTTTGATTATGGCTCTAATGGGCAAAACTGAGTTGTTCGTCTTTTATTTTTGTCTGTCTTCTTGTAATAAAGAACAGCCTTATGCATTGTTGATGCAGCGGCTGGAATATTGAAATATATTCCCGTTTCTAAAAAAAATAATGATGGCATGATAATGAAAATTGCCACATCACTTCGTGATATGCACTTGCACTATACAGTACTCAACTGTATCTTTCAAAAAAAATCAAAAAATAAAAATGTATCTTTCAATGAAGTGGCGTGGCACGTCATTGACTTCCTGAGCTGTTCTGAATTTTGGGGGAAGTATCAACTGAGCACACAGCAAGCGTGAAAGGAACATCCGAGATAATTCCTTCCATAGTCAACTTCGCCGAGAAGCAACAACGCCAGGTGCTCCTTCAAGCGTGATGAAAGGCCAAGAGAACCAGTATCTGGCATTGTTTCTACGGGAGTTAGTAGGGACATCTCTGAGCTAACCACACGCTAATCTAGTAATCTACTCCAGATCCAGCTTCAATTGTTTGAAGAGCCAATTAGCAATGTCAACGGAGCAGGAAAAACAGAGTCGACGTATTGAGACAACTACACATGAGCTGATCAGCCAAATTAGGTATCCTCGAAAGACTATGCGATTGTCTGCATCCACGTTTTGGGTTAATCCTTCTGTTCCCAGTCCAACAGGTCTCCAAGGCATAAGAAACTGGTAGTTTCTTGTCAGAGTTTTTTACATGTGAAGACATTGCTTTCACAGTTGGTGATGCATCCGTATTAACAAAAGGATTCCAAGTGACAGGAACCTTGCATTCCGTCTTCATGGGGAAAATGTGCCGCCTGCTCAGTTACCGTTTCACATCAGACGACAGAAGGTCATGGTTCTATAACAGAACGGCAAATATTTGATGGCTACTCCATACAAGAGAGGATTCATCAGCTTTAGAAATACATCGAGGGAATATTATACGCAGATCAGACGTCTGCTTGTTTGGATGCCCGGGGATTAGAGAAATACCTTCAGACAGGCGAGGAAATTTCCCTGCTTATCTGAAGAGATTTGATCTATTTCCCACCTATCCAAACAAGCCCCTGAATAAGAATGCTAGAGCATAATCATGCAGGAAGCGAACAACAGTTAGTCTATGAAAGGTTGGTCACACTTGTTTTGACATGGACGATGAGGGCAAAAGAAAAAATTACAAAAGGGGGGGAAAACGAAATAGAACCACCATAAGGGTGGTAAGTAACGACTCGGTGGAAAGCAATCTGTTTTGTCCATTACCCTCTCCACTCTTCCAAGCCAAACAAAATGGGAGTCAAGCAGCAACACGAACATAAATTATTTGTGCGCCATCTAAAAATGAAGAGAAAAATCTGACTGCCAACAGCTCACCATCTCTGTCCCGCCGAGGACCTGAAATATAGGCAGATAAAATTTCAACCTTAAGAACAGTTTGTAGTAACAGAACTCGAAAGGGATCTAAACAATACAACGGGTGATAAAATGACTAGTAACCTCAGAGATTTCCAAATCCTAAAAAAACATATAGTGGGGCAGATGAAAAGCAACACTTGTTCTCCTAAAAAGGAAGGCATGCTAAGGTTAACGTGATCTTTGAGTACTGCATGTGCAACTGTGAAGAATCACAGTAAGTATAATTTTTATTGAAATGAACTATGGGTAAGTCTGAAGAATCACAGTAAGTAGAACCTCTATTGAAATGAGCTCATAACAACATCAGGCACAAGTCAAGAAATGAACACACCTGTCTGAATTTCTGTTGCCACCAAAAGAGCCTCTATCTCTGCTCCCCTGAAACCCCCATCTTTCTTCAGTTGGTTTTGGATATTGATCCATGCCACTACGGGAACCTGGCCTTTCCATGGACTCTCTTACTTGGGATTCATCTGCAAAATTAGTCGGCGGGGATGCTGTAACCCTCCCTGCTCCAGAACCGGGTCTTTGCGAAAATCTGATCTTGTCATCCATTGCAATTGTAAGGAGCTCCAGCTGTTTTTCCATTTCGGTTATCTTCTCGGTCAAACTTTTTGCATCATCATCACTCATCTTGGCTTCATTTTCATTTAGTTCGGACTTAAGTAGGTTGATCTCTTCTTTCAATGCCCTCTCATCATTTGTCTCTGGTCTGAAAAATGTATCCAATCAAATCAAATGGAAACTATTCTCAACAGTGTGGGGAAAAAACTGTGTTAGTATGATGCATGTCTATGTATTTAAACAAGACAAACACAAATGCCGTTTACTTCAGCAATGCATGGTGCAAGAATAAACCAAACAGATCACCTGAAAATAATTAGGTCTAGTTTTTGAAAGACTCGCCTCATTTGGGTTAAAAATTCCATTTTGCTAGACCACCTAGTCACATGCTGAAATCTATTCAACCTTGCAACTGGCTATGCTACAATTTGACTTATTAATTGTCCCCAACATCAAAGTAGCACAGTTAGCTACCATTTGATGGACTATTGAGACCAGATATGTGAAAAGAGGCACAAAGAAACAAAAGAAAGACAATGGATCATGTATCTCTACTAAACGAAGTGTTATCTTTGCTAATCCTCTCAAGACCTAGTTCTGAGGACTGCAGTCTGTACAGTTCTTTCTTAAGGGCAATGCACTCTCCAAATGAAAAGAAAAGTTACAACCAGAACTTGCATGAATAAATCTTGATAATACTATTGTGTTTGGACACGAATCATGCATTAGCCGATTTTAAGACACAAATATTTGTGATTCAGTGCACGTTCTAACCAAGCACATGGAAACGCAAACTACATTTCAAATGGCTGAGTACTGTCGACTATGGCATTACAATAAGGGAACATAATCTTGTCATGAAACACCTGTGGACTGTTAGAGAACTTACTAACATGAAGAATTAAAATGCTTGTTATTGTTACACTATTTTCTTCAAATAAAACTCTATTTCAGCAGGACTCACGCATCTATGTGTTAGTTCTATGTTTTACAAAAGTGCCATGACTCAGGAGTGCTGCCACATCATCATGACTATCTACATCATCATGACTATTAAGAGGATCAGCACTTCAGCAGGAAGTACACAAAGATGTAATTTCAAATTATTATATTGACAGCACAGTTTCTCAAATATGATGGGAAAAAGGGCACTCTGTTCGATGGCTAAGACAGGGTAAACACTAATACTCCCTCCAGTAGTAAATAAGTGATGTGTTGGACATCAACACAGTCTCAAACACAAATTTGATTACTATTTTCTATTACAAAACAATTATAAAAATAAAGCAAGACTTGACAAATGGGAAACACAAACTCTCTTTGCAATGGAGGAATGGAACATGAACTTTCATGGGTTTCTTATCACTCCAACATTGACTACTAAAAGTAAAAAAATAAAAAAGATGATGCCCATACTGCTGACTTGACAAATGGAAGTTGAAGCATTGTTAAAGGGAAAAAGAAACAGTTAGTACAGTAACTTATCAATATCAGTAGAGTAGAATGGTGCCAAACAAGTCCTTCTCACACAGTCAAACCAAATATTAGGAGAAAAATCACAACAATACAGTGTTGAGCATATGTGTGCATGTTCATTCAAGTTAACCGATCAAGAGAACCAAAACAGCTGTACTGATAACAAAGTTTTAATAAACCAAAACCACCTAGCACTGATATTTAAACTGTAATGTATGCTTAGAAAATTGGAAAAAATACTGCCTGAAAATAAGAAATGCACTGTTAGATCTAAACTAATACTGTATTTGTTACCGGAAATTTTTTAAGGGGAGACTGAACTAATAATTAGCAAATGCCAGCGTCACTATTTTCAAAATAAGAATGTACAACTATTATTATTTCCATTATTGTGGAATCAAATACAATTACACAACTATCGTCAGGTTATTTGTTATATGATTCATCATGCCATATTTTTCATACACGAGAAACAAATTGGTTACACTTCCCCACTCATCTGCTAGCACACTGCAAGGCTCTTTTGACAGGATAAAAATAAACATGTGCATGACTTTTGAAAGACAAACTAATGAAATTGTAAACTAACTTGGTGGTTAGGTTATTGGTTGAGCCTGTTAGAAGGTGCTGCATTGGAAAAGTGCGCTTGCTTACTAGCACAAGGAAAAATAGAAACTGTCCCAGCTAAAATGGAACAAAATTCTATCAAAGAGAACAGAACTATTAACCTTAACCAGTATTGCATTCACAGGCAAATCCTAAGGGTGAAAAATATGTGAATGTGAGGCCAGTTAGATGTATGCTAAGGGTGAACGATATGTTACAAGGTGCTGTGCTGGAAAGAATGTGCTTGCTAACTAACACAAGGAAAAATAGCAAAGGTCCCCGCTAAAATGGAACCAAACTCTATAAAAAGGGAGCAGCACAATTAATCTTAACCATTATTGCAATCACAAGCAAATGCTAAGGGTGAACAATATGTAAATGCGAGGTAAGTTAGATGCACACCTATCAATACGCCGATGCTCCAGCTCGAGGTCAATCTTCCTCCAGTCCTTCCCCTTCTCCTGCAGAATCAACTCCCTTGGCTTTGCATCCCCAAAAGGATTCACCTTCGGCCGTGCCCTCGGCATGCCTTCACCACCCGCAGCCGATACCTGCGACCCGGGGCTCCCAGGCCGTGACGAGTGAGCACTCTCTGGCCTGCTCGAATGGGAGCTGGTAGGGCGGCTAGTCTTCTTCTGATCGATCTCGGTCTCCATCTTCTTCCAGTCCAGCCCTTTGTCCGCCAGCACGTCCTCCCGCGGCCTCGCGGCCCCAAACGGGCTCGGCCTGCCGCGCCCCGCCTCAGCGGGCGGGGTAGCGGTGGCCGAGGCGTCGGGCTTGCGCGGATCGAGCACTAGGCGGGGCCGCTCCCGCTCGCCATTGGTCGGCGCGGCGCGGGACCAGCGGTCGGCGGAGTCGGTCGAGACGGGCGAGTCGCGGAATCCGCCGGCACCGCCAAGGCTCGGGTAGCGCGACGGCGCTGGCGCCATCGGCTTCTTCCCGCGGGACCAGTCGCCGTCGTCGTCGGCGCGGCCGACAGACGCGGGCGCGCCGCCGCCGCCGCCGCCGCCCCCGAGGCCCCCGTACCTGCTCCGCGGGCCGGAGTCGGCGGGCGGGGGCGCGAGCGACTTCTTGCTCATGGACCAGTCGCGATCCTCATCGGCGCGGGAGGGCATGTCGAGATCCGGGGCCCTGCCCGGGCCGCGTCGCCCGTCGTCGTCGAACCCGCCGCCGCCGCCGCGGTCGCCGGAGCCGTAGGAGCGGAATCCCCCGCCGAGGCCGCGGGGGCGGTCGAGCTCGTCGGCGGACCTCTCGCGGGGCCCCGTGGGCAGCATCATCATCTCGGCCGGGGTGAGGCCCCGGGGCTCCGGCGCCGGGGCCGCCGCCTGGCGACGACCCGGGCCGTACCCGGCGAACTCGGACAGCGAGAGCGTGGTGCCCTTGTTCTTCTTCTTCGACTTGCCGCCGGTGTTGGCGGCGGCCTCGCGGAGGCTGGGGAAGCCCGCGGCGGGGGTTGGGGCTGGGGGCGGAGGGTTGGCTGCGGCCTCGCGCTCCTCCTCCTCGGCGCGCTCGGCGTCCAGCGCCCACGCGCCGGCGCCGCCGAGGCCGCCCCAGGGCTTGGACATGGCGGGCCCCCGGGATCGATCTAAGCCGCCTGGCCCAGCAGGGTTCGCGAGATCGCGGGAGGGGAGGGAGCGGAGGCGGAGGGCGGAGGAGGCTGGAGAGAATGCCGATGCGATGCGCGGATCGATCGATCGGGGCGTGAGAAAGGCGGGCGGGTGCGGTGGGCGGCTAAAAGGCGTGGGGGGTCGCAGCCGCGCTGTGGCGGGCGCGCGGCGGAGACGGGACGATGCGCGCGGTGCGTGGGGGGAGTGGGACCCGACCGTGGGGTGGCGCGGGCCGCGGGGTGACCTGACCAGCTGCTGACCTCGACTCGCCTGTCGCCTTCGGCTTCTTTCGGGGCGCGCACACGCGCGCCGTGGGGATGACGGGGAAACCGGTCACCCCGGCACGTTGGATTTTTTTTTTTTTTTTTTTGGCAAAGCACGTTGGATTGGATCATTGGAAACCAGTCGCAAACCGCACCGTCGTCTCGGTTGGAGCGTGGAGCCCTCCCCGGACGCGGGCAAAGCGCCGCCGCGGAGCACGAACTTGCCGGCTCACGAGACTGCCACCAGGCCACCACCACACCAGCGTGGTGTGGTTTTCGGGACGTGGTTGAACAACTGTGACTGGAACACATGGCCGTGCCGCGCCGGCATTGCCGCGTTGGAGCAAACGGAGGCCCCGGTCACAGCACAGGAGCAGGTTTTTGCGAGCAATGTCACGCTGTTTTGATCAGCCCTTTTGGCGACGGCGACGGCCGCGGCTCACGGCTGACGGATGGGATACGTGCAGGCATCGGGGGCGGCCACCTCGTCTCGTTTCCCAGAGCTCGCCCCACTTTTGTCAATGGAAATTGCTCGCTCTTTTCGCTCTTGGAATAAAGGCGAGTCAGGCACCGCTGCCGAACAATCTTTCCCCGCGCGGCACCAGATTCCTGAACGAAGGATGATACGGGTCTTTGGGTTCGTGAGGACATATAATTGCCTGATTATTTTTTTCCTTCCAAAGGTGCATGTGTATTTAACCGCTCTTTTTTTCATTCCGAAGATTCGGTTCATTGAGATGTTAATTAGAGGTACCTGGTCAGTTCTTATGACTATTGATTTCTCTAAAAATCCTTAAATGCATTTATTTTGGGAAGAGGTAATAGGTAACATTAAACGTGCATGCTGGGATAACGATGGGATTCTTCGAGGGGTCATTCATGGTCATGGGCTTAAATTTCCAGTCATGTGTGACACCACAGCCATCGTTTCTAGCGTAAGTTGTCAGGAATTTCAGTTCAGCGCATATTATAATTCAGTCTACTCGTTAGGAAATTTCTGTTGCGTTTCAAGTTAGAATTCAGTCTACTTGTTTCATTTTCCTAAGACGACTGATCCATTTTTGGTCAAAAAGAAGAGGGGTTAGTGAGAAACTGATAAAAGATACAGTATCAGACATTGAGATAACCCCAAGCAGCCATTCAGCCACCCACGCAATCTTGACCGGAACAAAAGAAAACGGCGAAAAAAGTTTGCATATACAAGAGAAATGACGATCAGCCGAGAACTTAATACCATAATGGAGAGGTTTCGATCGATTTTGGCATAGTTTTTCAGTTTGCTGCACTTCAGACGCCACAAGCCCATAGAAGAGATGCCAGCAGCAGCAGCTGCACCACCGTGACGAGCAGCAGAACAGGTAATCGAAATCAACGCTCAAGAGGTGCTTCCAGAAAGCTGCTAATGACAGTCGTGCAGATAGCTCAAACCAAACCTAAACCTTTCATGCAAACCTTTACAGGTACAGAGATGTAAAGATTCAGCGTTCTGAAAAGTTTTCCATTGATAACAAAGATGACAGGGGAATAGATAGGCATCTCCCAGTTATAGAAGAATGTCAACTGCAGCTCATGCTCACGCTGTGGCATACTGGCATGCCCCATGCAGCTTAAAGGAACCATTTCTGACAGAAATACAGCTACAGTCAACTGAACCGGTGATCATCTCCACAATGTTAAAAAAGCTTCAGGGCCACACAAATTTGTAACAAACATTGAACGAGACCATGTTCGCGATGCGATGCCAAAAGGGTACATGAAGCATCAGCATCAAGCATAGCAAATCAGTAGGGAGGAAACAGCTTGAGGTTACAATAGAACAACTGGGAGTTAATGAGTAACCTGCTAGTCTAATGACAACTGAAGCAATGCACCTATGTATGGAATACATAATATAATATAACACAACAGCTTCAGAAAGCACAAATCTGCTAGGAAACATGAACATAAATAATATAATATATTGGTGCAGTTGGCATGCATATTTAGACACATAATAAAACCTCTAAACTTTAAAAAAACACTAACTTCCAACATTCAATTGAAGCAAGCTTAGTAAAAAGTGTTCCATGAAAACAATCAAGTGTGCCATAAAGGAGATGGAAGAATAAGCAATGGTCTGATGGCCACACAGATAGTGCTTAATTTTGCAGAAATCTGATTGCAATCGTGAAGCAGTATAAATGAACCAAGATAGGTTTGCCAAGAATGTCTATCACCAGGTACAGATGTCAAGAGTGAAGAAGTAAACAGCCAATAATCTGATCTGCATGATTTAACAATAATTCAAGACTAGCAGGCAGTTTTGGTCATGCCTTTCTGTTTCTGGTGCATTACTTCAGGCACAACAACAGAATAGACTAAATTCGAAACCCTTAATTTCCCCTAATATCAAAAGATGAGAAGTAACTCCACGGACATTTAGCACTTCCAGTTATACAAGAATGTCAATTCCAGTTCATTCTCGTACTGGTCTGCTGCAAAAGGACCATTTCCAAAAGAAATACCACAGCTACTGTCACTTCCATATTGCTACCCCAGCTTCAGAGCCGAGATCATGGCTCATGATTTGGATGACAAAAGATGCGAAGTAGCATTATCAAACATAACAAATAAGTAGAGAGAAAACAGCTTAAGACAGAACAGCAAGTAGTTACAGAGTCATTGGACTAGATTCTCGTCCAATGAAAATTGAAGCAAAGTGTCTATACATGTAACACCCGACAGGACACAACTAACAGCTTCAGAAAGCAGCATATCTGCTTGGACTGATGAACAGAACAGATTCTGTTTTCGATACAGACTGAGATAACCACCTTAAACCTCTAATAAAATCGCTAGTATAGCATATAAATTGAACCAAGTTTAGTAACAAACATTCCACGAAAACAATCAAGTGGCAAATACTATAGAATAAGCAAAGACATGATTGCTGTGTGCATAAGAAAGTTTTCAAATTATGAAGCATTATACATGAATGAAGATAGGTTTGCCAAGAAAGTCTAGCAAGCAGCATCACATCCAGTTTAGTGCTGCTTATACGCTAAAGGAGCAAATAAGCTACAACCATGTGCCTCTGGAACCATCACAATTCATCTTAAGCATATCAAATTACCAACACAAGCACACAACAAGGGCAAACAACAAACAAATGAACATATAGATGTCACCTCCTAGCCAAATCAATTGCAAAGAGATGGATGTATCATTGTCGTGAATGTCACAAAGTATGCAAATTCACTTGACGAAAAAAGTGCCATACTACAATTTCACATGAGCAACCCCTAAAACTCAACGCATAATAACAGCTACAGAGCACTTGGCTGAGAGTAAACAAGGAAAATTCTCATGGTGGATATGCAATATCCAGTTTACTCAATGATTTTGTTGATGACACCGGCACCAACAGTCTTACCACCCTCACGGATAGCAAACCTCATTCCTTGCTCACAAGCAACTGGCTGGATGAGCTGAACAATCATCTTGATACGGTCACCAGGCATGCACATCTTCGCCTCCTCATCCTTGTCATTCATGATGGTCGTCACATTCCCGGTCACATCGGTCGTCCGCATGTAGAACTGAGGGCGGTAACCAGGGAAGAAAGGCGAGTGCCGACCACCCTCCTCCTTCTTAAGGACATACACGACAGACTCAAACTTGGTGTGCGGTGTGATGGAACCGGGCTTGGCCAGCACCATGCCTCTCTCAATGTCATCCTTCTGCATACCACGGAGCAGCAGCCCGACATTGTCCCCAGCCATGGCATCATCCATGGTCTTCTGGAACATCTCGACACCGGTCACCGTGCAGTTCCGGGTCTCCCGGATTCCGACGATGTCGACCGTGTCACCAATCTTGACAGTGCCACGCTCGATACGGCCAGTGGCGACTGTACCACGGCCAGTGATGGAGAACACATCCTCAACAGCAAGCAAGAAGGGGAGGTCGGTCTGCCTCTGGGGTACCGGGATGTAGCTGTCGACGGCATCGACCAAGGCTCTGATGCCATCCACCCACTCGTCATCGCCAGGGCTTGAGGGCAGGGTTGGCCATGAGGGCCTCGAGCGCCTTGAGGGCGGAGCCAGAGACAATTGGCACGTCGTCACCATCATATTCGTAGTTGCTGAGCAGCTCGCGGACCTCGAGCTCGACGAGCTCGAGCAGCTCCTCGTCGTCGACCATGTCCTTCTTGTTGAGGAAGACGACAATCCTGGGGACGCCGACCTGCTTGGCGAGGAGGATGTGCTCCTTGGTCTGGGGCATGGGCCCGTCGGCGCCGGAGACGACGAGGATGGCGCCGTCCATCTGGGCGGCCCCGGTGATCATGTTCTTGACGTAGTCGGCGTGGCCGGGGCAGTCGACGTGGGCGTAGTGGCGGGTCTCGGTCTCGTACTCGACGGTGGCGGTGTTGATGGTGATCCCGCGGGCGCGCTCCTCGGGGGCGGCGTCGATCTCGTCGTACTTCTTGGGGGCGCTGCCGCCGACGGAGGCGAGCACCATGGTGAGCGCGGCGGTGAGGGTGGTCTTGCCGTGGTCGACGTGGCCGATGGTGCCGATGTTGACGTGCGGCTTGGTGCGCTCGAACTTTCCCCTCGCCGCGCGCACCACCAGGAGGCGCCCGCGCCTCTGCCCGCCCGCCGCCGCCGCCCGGCTCCGGAGCCGCGCCGGCTGCGCGGAGGAGAAGCCGAGGGAGGTGGAGAGCCGGGCGCGGCTCCTGGAGGAGGAGGAGGATGCCTGCGGGAAGAGGAGGGAGCTGGAGGCCGAGGCGAGGGAGGCCATGGCGGGCGGCGGAGGCGGGGGAGCGGAGCGGGAGGTGGGGATTATTTGGGGCCGGAGTGGATAGGGAGAGGCGAGGGAGGGTAGGGGTTTGCGCTGCTTATCTAGAAGCGCAGCGAGAGGGGTGAGGGATAAGGGGATGGCCACGGATTAGGCGAGCGCTGGGAAAGCCATCGCCAGCCGCTCGATTTGGTGGGCGCCCCGGGGCCGTGTCGGGGAGGTGAAAAAGGGTTGGGGAGTTTGGGCCAGAAAAAATGGGGGTGAGGCCCAGGACGCGCCCCGTCGCCGCCCGTCGCCGCGGTGAAATGCCAGCCTCGCCTTTTGCTTGCTCTTCGCTAGTGGCGCCGCCATCTACCGTGTCACATGGAGCCACGTAGATCGGTGCCACTTCAGGTTCGTGAGCCACTGCTCTCCGCAAGGAGACGGAACGGCATTGGTAGTTGGAACCACTAGAACACGGCACGGCCGCACGAGGAGGTTGGAGGTTTTCAGAGACGGCAGCGAATTCTATGGACGGGAAGTTCATGGTGAAGTGGTGACGAATATACCGTGAGAAAATACCATGAAGTGATTCATATATAGTGATAGTGACGATGGCCATGCGTTGAGCCACGTCAATCTACCGAGAGTTTGGAAGAATTCATGCCGTTAGAGTCAGCTGGCTAAATAGTAGCACACATCAAATTACGATGTGGAAGAGAGAGAAAACATGAGAGAAAAGCCACGAAACGTCGGCGTAGAGCGAGCAGAATGCATTGGTTTTGGCATGGGGCCTCCGCTCCCCACACCTGCACTTCCACGCCCTGCTGGACTGCACAGCGCATTTATTGGCCATGGGCCCCACCATAACAGCTTGACAGTCTGGGTGAGGTGGAGTTCTTATAGCGGGCGACTCTATTGCCCTGTTAAGAAAGACCGTTGCCCCATGAAGATTTTAGATGGTAAAATTTGATTAATTACCTTAAGCTTGAAGATTACAGGCAGTCTTCATGCCGTGGAGGTGTGTATTTTATTAATTGGAAGAGAAGCCACATGACTCAAAAGTGTCCACGAAGTCGATAATATCGTAAGAGAATAATTGCAACACACCATTGATGAACACGACCATCCTACTCAAACGAGTGAATAAGCTATTCTATCATGATTTTTTACCAAAGTACGACAAATAGCCTATTCACAAGCAACCACACTTGGCATTCGTGCAATCGCCATGAATAATGTGCATTGTGAGTATCTCCGTTGTACTGTTTAGCAATTCTCAAAAAAAAAGTATCAATGCAATCACCAATCCGAAAGATGGAAGTTGCATATGGTGTCAACAACTATAGTCCCACATATTGGAACAACCCCGGACTTCCGTTCCCTTGGTTGCAAAGGGCATGCCAGTCATGATCTCGGCATCCCGCAAACCATGTGTAATTTGAGTTTCATATAATTTTTACTTTGTACAAGCCATCATGATAAGCACACTTGTTATAGTTGGCGGGTCGTACTATTTTTCTGCGCTTAGTGTTCTTAAGAATTCTTTGTGACGTGCCATAATAAGATCTATAAGTGCTAAGGGCATGTTTAAATTTTGCTACGACTCGTCGAGCAAAATATAGGCTAGCCAAAATATTAGTGAATGTTTTTTATACCATTTAAATTTTGTCCCACGTTTGGCAATAGTAGACACGAAAAATATATGTATGCAGCATGTGAAAATTTGACTTGTTAAACAGACAAAAAAACGGTCAAAACCAAACTTTTGGCCTTGTAACTATTAGCATTAATCCAATATATGCCCTAAGGCCAAGAATTTGGTTTCGGTTTCATAAGCATCATACATTGAAAAACACAAAAAACAAAACATCGGCCATTCATCTTCCATGATGTTGTACAATCGTTCTTCAAAGTAAAAAGATCGGCGGCTACAAAGTTATTAACATGTTTTGTATATAGTACTTGACTATGATGGTAAATCTGATATAAGACGAGCGTTCGTTTGTCATGGTACGAACGTTTGTTTTGTATACCTCATTGTCAGGTAATTCTCCATTTTCCCATACCTTGACCCATGTCATTTGTCAACGTGAGCGAGAACGACCCATGACAAAGATTGGAACAAGCAAAGCCCATGGGAGAAAGGCGAAACCGCCGGGCCCTTTCCTTCTCCTAGCCTTCTTCTCGAGTCCTCTTCCTGACATCCTCGCGGCCGACCCTCCTCCACCATCCCCGATCGCATCCACCCCGAAACCCTAGCCCCAGCCATGGCGCGGCGATCGACCCCTCTCCTACGGCGCCTCCTCTCCCCATCCCCTCCTCCTTCCCCCACCCCGTCCACTCCCCTCGCCGGCGCGGTGTCCCGCCGCTCCGTCACCTACATGCCCCGCCCCGGGGACGGCGCCCCGCGCGGCGTCACGCTCATCCCTGGCGACGGCATCGGGCCCCTCGTGACGGGCGCCGTGCGGCAGGTGATGGAGGCGATGCACGCGCCGGTCTACTTCGAGACCTACGAGGTCCGCGGCGACATGCCCGCGGTGCCCCCCGAGGTCATCGAGTCCATCCGCCGCAACAAGGTCTGCCTCAAGGGCGGCCTCGCCACCCCCGTCGGCGGTGGCGTCTCCTCTCTCAACATGCAGCTCCGCAAGGAGCTCGATCTCTACGCCGCGCTCGTCAACTGCTTCAACCTCCCCGGGCTGCCCACTAGGCACGACAACGTCGACATCGTCGTCATCAGGGAGAACACCGAGGGCGAGTACTCGGGGCTTGAGCATGAGGTCGTGCCTGGCGTCGTCGAGAGTCTCAAGGTACGGAGAATTCCGCTTATCCCTCTCTCTGGGATGAGTAATTTTGCGTGCCGATGCAGTGTGCGGCAGCTAATGTGCTAAGTTTTCACAAATTGTGATACTGTGATTGGATCTACTGCTCTAATTGCTGGTAGAGCTATACAATCCCACTTTCCAGATTCACTGCCGATCCCATTCACAATGAGAAAATTCAGTTAAGAAGTTGAATTTGCAATCTTATATATTGTATCCTTTGGGAAATTAATTTGCAATCTTATTGGATAGCCATACAATGTTAGATCATGCTTACTAGTTACGGAGTACTATACTTATGTAGTGTTCTGATTGATAGGTTGACAGTTAATGCATGCGTCCTTTTTTACTGAAAATCAATGCACTCAGGCACAGTACTATATTTATGTTATCTGCAAGCTTTTCTGCTTCAGATGAGTGTGAGGTTGAGAATTGAGATATTTTGGTGCAAGGGATAGTTCATACAGAATTAAGGTGGTTTGCTTCAATATATCTTCTTGTCGTTCTTGATAGTATAGAATCACCTGAGGTGATATGTTTTCTTTAAGTTTAAGGGATATTAAGCTTTACAGTTCTGTTAATGTATATCAATGTTTCTCTATTTAAGATTATGTAGTCATAAAAAACAGTAGTCTTCCCTGGTCATTTGTAGCTGTTCATTTAACAATAACTATCAAATTCAATGCTCATTACTACATATGGGCACTTAAAAAATGCACGTTAGAGTGAACTACATTTTATTCTCTACTTTTTGGCATGCCACACTAGTCGAGGAATAGAATTTTTTTATCCCCGTCTGTGTGAAGTGAATGTAATCACTCACTAAAAATAAGAAATTTCAAAAAGCGTCATTCACTCACCGCGATTATATTGCTTAATTGCTCTGGTCATATGTCTGATAATCATGTAGTAACATATAGGGACACCAATTTCTGTATGTAGTCCAACATATGGGCTTAGTTGATGTCATCCTTAGAAATTTGCTTAAACAATGGTAATCTGTGAAACCTATTTTCATTTACTTGATTTTTGGTTTGCTCAGTGCCATCTCTTTGATGTCATGAATACCGAGCCAAAACTCCAGCTATTTCTTTCATCTGTTAGATTTAGCTAACATTAGTATACTTTGGTGGGTGCTCTTGGCTGTAGAATACTTTATTAGGGTGATTGGCGCTCAAAATATGTCTCTTTAAATTTCTTAAAAACATAGTTTTTTTACAAGTTGATATGCGTCTGTTGTTGGAACATATTGCGAGTCCTTTACTAATATTCTTATGGCATTTCAAGTTTGTTCCAACATGCTGTGTAGTTGAATGCATATAACATCACAGCTCCCTTTTTTGCTTTGCCATCTAAATGAGGGGAATCTTTCTCCCTAATACTCCCACTTCATGGATTTGCTAGGTGATAACAAAGTTTTGCTCAGAAAGAATTGCCAAGTATGCTTTTGAGTACGCGTACCTTAACAATCGAAAGAAAGTGACAGCAGTACATAAAGCAAACATCATGAAGCTTGCTGATGGTTTGTTCTTGGAGTCTTGCCGTGAGGTTGCAAAGAAGTACCCTGGGATCCAATATAATGAAATCATTGTGGACAACTGTTGTATGCAGCTTGTTGCAAAGCCTGAACAATTCGATGTTATGGTATGTATACACACTCTTATCACTCAAATTATACTCTGTTTTCACCAAGCTGATGTTTAATATGGATTTTCATGTTACAAGTTTAAGTACAAGTGCATTGTTATTGATCTTGCATCTGCTTCTTGCTGTATTCCTACAATCTCATTAATCTTGTGAACTATTGGCATACCAAAGTGAACTGATGCTGCAAATTTAATATACCAGCATGTTAGCTCCTATTGTTTTCAATCTCATATGTTTCCTTTGTTTTTTTTACTGATTTAATGGGCCACCTTTCTGATCAACCCAGAGTTTTGAAATGTATTTTCTAAGATTACTGATGAATTAGAAACTCACTTCTGTTGGTTCCTTTCATAGGTCACCCCAAATCTTTATGGCAATCTGGTGGCTAACGTAGCTGCAGGTATTGCTGGAGGCACTGGTGTCATGCCTGGAGGTATGCATTTATAAACTGTTGGTTATGGATCCTTCCTGTGAAAATACATGGTTAATTTGACCTTTTGTTTGCTAGTTTATTGCATCCTCCATTTTTCGGATATAAATGTTAGCCTTTCCATGGTTGTTCCTTGCTGAGCTTGAGTGTGTTTCATACTTGAATGGATATGGTATATGAATTTAGAAGGCCTATAATTTTGTATGTGCTGGATCGTTTCAGGTAATGTGGGTCAGGACCATGCTATCTTCGAGCAAGGTGCTTCTGCAGGAAACGTCGGAAATGAAAATATTGTGGCGAAGAAGAGAGCTAACCCTGTTGCGCTGCTGCTCTCATCCGCTATGATGTTGAGGCACTTGCAGTTCCCGTCGTTTGCTGACCGGCTAGAAACGGCAGTGAAGCGTGTCATTGCAGAAGGCAAGTACAGAACCAAAGATTTGGGTGGCATCAGCACCACCCAGGAAGTCACGGATGCGGTTATTGCCAAACTGGATTAACGACCAATTGTGTGTTTCTGAAGCTTTGTTTTCCTCTATTGGACTAGGTGACTAGTCCTGACTGGGAATTCGTTCGTTGTAGCCTTAGATCACCATTTTGTTTGGCAACACCCTTGTACAATCTTCAGGTGTCTCGTTTCTGCCTTTCTGGTTCGGGTCTGGAGTAACTGAGCAAACTCAGTTTTATTTTTTCTACATATTTTGGTTACCTTGATTCTTAACCGGAAATAAGAGTATGAAACAATTCTTGTGCCCTTGCTAGTACTCACTCACAAATGCATATATCATGTAATAACTAATTGTGTTGCGGGATAAGCCGCCTGTATTCCTTATTCTCGTTTCATTGTGCATAGTTGCAGATTGCTGTCATGCCGGCAGCTCTTTGGTTTCGATAGGCTGTATTTCTTGCTAACATTATCAAAAGTAACTAATTCCTTTTTTTTTTGCTGTCCCAGTGTCACTAATTAACGTCAATTTTTCAGATTTGCTGCTCTAGTGGCTGTAAAAGTTTGTACAAAATAATCGGGACAAATTGAAAGTGTACAGGAATTGTACAAAATGAAATGGTACAGACACTTCATTTTGGACATTTTAGTTACACTAGTATATATGCCAACGAAGAAAAAGAATCATTGCATCCTATTCATGATTCTGATCTAGTACACATCTTTAATAGTGAAGAAAAGGAAAAAAGAAACAAAAGATAAGAAAAGGCAACGTGTGTCGCTTACTATTAGCCATTAAATACCATCTTGACTACCAACCTCTCGGTAAATTCTATACATTCTTTATTTAAACTAATAAAATATATAAATTTTGTTCATTGCATTTTGTACAGAATATGTTTGAAATATTTCTAATAGCAATTATAGTGGAGTATATGTAGCAAGTGCAAATGAACACAAAATTGTATTAAAAGGAGAGTTAAAATAATTAAACAACTATAACCTCAGAATTAGATTGCATCATGAATGTTTGGCCGAAACTATTGATTGGATTTTAGATGAGAAAAACACACCCCGCACATAATGCAAATGAAAAGAAAAGAAAATGACGCATGTCCACACATGCTGCATGCAACAGGCCAGCCGGGCCTTTTCTGGCTCTCGAGGTCGGCAGCCCGGCCCATCCCATCCGCTCGTTGTACATGCGCTGCCCAAGCAACCAGACATAGCCTCTCTCAAAAAAAAAAAAAAAAGCAACCAAGCAGATTCTAAAAAGAAAGTAGCATGACGCGTGGCTACGAGAGAGAGGTAGAACCCGAACGCATCCCGACGCAGCCACGCGGGCGAGTGGAACCGGAGACAGGTTGGTTTCTGGTACGTTTCACGTGGTTCACGGGCGCTATCTCCGGTTTTATCCGGTTCAGCTGGATAGAGGAGCATCTCACGTTAATTTTTGCCGGTTTAAGTCTATATGTGACCGGTTCACGGAGTAGAAGTCCGGTTTTTTAACGGTTTAAACGACGTGCCAATTTTTACGGCCAGAAGCAATCCTTGCTTTATTTTTATTATTAGGTAAAGATTTGTCTTCATTTTGTACCAGTAACTTTTTTTTTACTTGCGACATAATCGGAAGAACGGGTAGTGGCTATCCTTTTCATCAGCTAATCTCTGTTATGCTATTAGTAATCAATAAGCTATCTAGCTTTCTACTCCCAGTCACTACTAGTTGCGCTTATGTGCCTTGTAGAATCAGCCATAAAGAGTTGTTCCTTTATTTTTAGGAACCTACAACCAAATAAAGAGGTTCCTTCTTGCTATATTGACTAAATATTTTAAGTATTTGTGTAGTATTGCATGGTTACTAATAAATCTATCATATCCATGTCAATAGTACCATTGGATCAAGATATTGCATTTTTTCTGAGTTACTCACGCTTCTTCTGTAGTATGCCAGCCAGGGAAAGAAAAGTGAGCTGTTCGAAAATGGCAGCTCGATCATTGCAACTGGAGGTGTAAAGTGTGCTAGCTCTTACCTGCTGTGCTTGATGGCGGCAGGCGAGGCGCGGGCCATATCTTCATGCTCTTCCACATGCTGCGTTTCGCCACATCACCGCCGGCTACTCCATGTTCTCAGGGCTAGCGCTCGGCATGGAGCCCATATATGGGTTGTGCCCAAGCATTTGGCGTGTCAATGCAGCAAATTGCTCGCGCTTGCGCTGCACTGCATCACACGCATAGCTGCTGGGCCGCTCCCACACGAGGCCTCAACGATACGGGCGAGGGCAGCAGAGTGAGGCCCAGAATAGCACGGCCACATTCGCCAGCGACATGTTCATCACGGTGTACAACCACCAGCCCATCGTTCATGTCCATCCCGTCCTTGCTCAGGTGGTCTTTGGCAACCGGATCAGCAGGTTGCAAAGCTTCGACGTGCATGCACGGACACAATAAGCTCATGGGCACAACAACGATCCACACAACACGACACTGCGCTAAAAGTAAAAGGAGCGTCTGGCCGACGCCCATGCTAAAAGAAACGATATCTTTTTTTAGTCGCCATTTTCTTCCATGATTCGTGAATTGATCTTCTTCCAAGAACCACCCATGTTTTACTTTGTCTTTTCCATTTCTTGCTCTTTCACTAGAGATCAGCGGTCTTCGCAGCAAGCTACTAGAGCCTTTTTTTCCCTTCCGTTAGTTGTAAGACTAATATGTACAATTATTTTTACTAAATGTGCAAGTATGTACCAATAAAGAGTTAGATTTTTTTTCTTAGAATTTTTTGTGGTAAAATCTCATAAGTGTGAAGCTCTATACCATATGTGCGGTACCATGGTGTGCATCACAACACCGTACAAGAGATTTAAAAGCATGCCCATAATCCAATAGCTTGAGTCCAAATGATATGTTCTAAACGCTGAGTAAATACATATTCTATCTATTTTAGTGCGCACTTAGATTGATCTACACATGCAACGGTAGCCTTTTGAATTCAAATCAGGGCGTACATGGTTGTACATATCTGTTCAATATTGTTTGCAATGTTGTGATAGTGAATAAAACATAGCGCCATTAGGGACGCGTGGAGGAGGATAACACCCACAGAATCATATGTTACATTTTCACATGGCAGACACGTATAATACGAGGGGCAAGAAGTCCACAAAGTACCCTGGAAAGGTGGATCCTGTATAGCCTTTTACAAGAACCAAGGCAAACTGAATTGTCCCTAATCTATACTATATACTATATACACTATAAAGAGTGTCACAGTTGAAACGGTTTCTCACCAAAATAATTACCATCCTAAATCTCACAGAGGACCCATAATTCAGAGCCAAAAGGTGGTCCCGGACGACCGGGGGTAGACGCGTTTGGTCGTCACCCCCCGTTCTTTTGCGCCTCGGCGCCATCCCGCCCCCCTATTCTTTCTCACCTTGGCATTTTTGTATACCCGCTGCCTTCCTTTTCTTTTGATCGCGTTCTTTGTATGGTAATGCAATCAAGGCGCCGCTTTTTTTTCCTTTCTATTCGTTGTATTTGTATGAAAAAAGATACGCTGGTTTCCTTCCAAAAAAACGCCCCTTTCCTTTCCTCCACCTTCCTTTGGAAATTCGCCTGCCTTCCTTTCCTTTTGATCGCGTTCTTTGTATGGTAACGCAATCAAGGCCCGCTTTCCTTTCCTTTCTATTCGTTGTATTCGTATGCAAAAAGATACGCTGGTTTCCTTCCAAAAAACACCCCTTTCCTTTTCTCCACCTTCCTTTGTAAATTCGGCTGCCTTTCTTTCCTTTTGATCGCGTTCTTTGTATGGTAATGCAATCAAAGCGCCGTTTTCCTTTCCTTTCTATTCGTTGTATTCGTATGAAAAAGATACGCTGGTTTCCTTTCCAAAAAAACACCCCTTTCCTTTTCTCCACCTTCCTTTGTAAATTCGCCTACCTTCCTTTCCTTTTGATCGCGTTCTTTGTATGGTAATGCAATCAAGGCGCCACTTTCCTTTCCTTTCTATTCGTTGTATTCGTATGCAAAAAAGATACGCTGATTTCCTTTAAAAAAACACCCTTTTCCTTTCCTCCACCTTCCTATGCAATCAGGGCGCCTACACCTTCCTTTTGAAATTCGCCGCTTACCTTTCTTTATATGGCAGTGTCCATCAAGGAATTTGAATTCCTTCTTTCCTTTTGTAGATGGCTAACGTCCATATATGTGTTGTGTACAAGTCAAGGTTTCCTTTCAAAAAAGGAATGACATATACGCAATCGGGTGTCTCCTTCCTTTTAAAACTTGATTACTTACCATAGTTGTGGGAGTCAATCAGGGAATCGATTACTTACCATAGTCGTGGGCGTCCAGGTTCATCTCCTTAGCCCTCCTGCCCCCTATATAAGGTGCCCCTCCTTATTCTCAAAGCACACAATCTCTCTCTTCATTCTCATCATCTATTCAGAGTTCATATTTCTTTGCAAGGGCGTCGGCGTCGAGCGCGGCGCAAGGGTGGCCACGACGCTCGTCGTGTCCAAGCTCGCCAGGTAGAAGCGGAACGTGCTCCGCGTTGTGACAGTGTCCGGTGCCGTTGAGTGCGTGGCGTCGTTGCTCCACGACACCGACGACGAGGAGAGCAACCTTCTCGGCCTCCCCATCATCAAAAAGCTGGGTGCGGTGCCGAGTTGCTCATGGATACATGTATCGTGAATATTTTCTTTTATATATGTTGCTGATTGTTTAAGATTTAATTATACAAAAATTTCCTTCTGTTTCCGCCGGAGTCCTAAGGTTTCGATGTATGAATATATAATTTTTAATATGAGATGCTATTGAATAATTTTAATATGCGATCTAACAAAAGTCTACATTATTTTACATACTTATTTTTTAAAAAAATTAAGATTTTTTTAAATTTATGTTATTTTTAGGCACGTGCCAACCTACTAGTATTCAAGAAGCAAGGTGTTGCAGGTGTTGCAGTGCGGCAGGGAACACTCCGTGAGGCTATATATATACACACACTATGTTAGTCTAGAGGAACAAGAAGACAAGGATGATCCAACCACCAGCTCAAAAGATTCGACTCTTTATAGTCTCAAGCGTACATAGAGCACTGCACATGGCACATGCAGGCACAAACACGACAACCTTACAGGAACGTGTCAAGACACCCATTTTGTCAGAGACAGGACCGGGTCATGGGATTTAGGGACAATATGAAACTTTTAACAAAGTGTACAAGCCGATAGCTTTAGGTTGGGGGCAAGTGCTTCTAGTAATTGGTTGACTAGCTGAACTGAAACTTAAACAACCCCTTCAGACTTTATATTGGAATTGGTGAATATTCTTAGCTTTGCTTCAAACTCAAAGGGCACAAACATTGGTTCATGCTTTCTCTTATTTCTAGTTAAGAATCAAGGTGGCCGAAATACAACAACAACATAGCCTTTTGTCCCAAGCAAATTGGATAGGCTAGAGTAAAATCCAAAAGAAATAGGTATAAGAGAAACATAAAAAAGGCACAAGACCAAAGGTAGAGTTAGAGGTAAACAGAAGAAGAAACAAAGATCACGGTTCAGGCACATTGATTACTGATCTCCAAGTGTTCCTATCTATAGCTAATTCCTTGGAAAATATTCCACTCCTTAAGATCTCTCTTAACCGACTCGTTCCAAGTCAGTTTAGTTCGGCATCTACCTCTCTTTACATTATCTACCCTCTTTAGAACCCCAATACGCACTGACGCCTCAGGAGGCCTCCATTGGACATGTCCAAACCATCTCAACCGATGTTGCATCAGTTTCTTCTCGATTGGTGCCACCCCGACCCTATCCTGAATATCTTCGTTCCAGACTCTATCCCTCCTTATGTGCCCACAAAACCAACGTAACGTACCCATCTCTGCTACACTCAGTTGTTGGACATGTCGCCTTTTTGTAGGCCAATATTCAGCACCGAATAACATCGTGGGGCGAATCGTCGTCCTATAGAACTCATCTTTTAGCTTTTGTGGCACCCTCTTGTCACAAAGGAAGCCAGAAGCTTGATGCCATTTTAGCCTACCGGCTGAAATTTTGCGCTTAACATATTCATCAATGTCTCCATCCTTTTATAGTATCGATCCTAAGTACCGAAAAGTATCCTTTTTGGCCACCACTTGCCTATCAAGGCTAACATCTCCATACTCATGCCTAATCGCACTGAAATCACACATCATGTACTCGGTCTTGGTCCTACTGGGTCTGAAACCTTTCAACTCTAACGTGTGCCTCCATAGCTCTAACTTCTTATTACCCCTGTCTTACTCTCATCAACTAGCACCACATCATCCGCAAAGAGCATACACCAAATTATATTACCTTGTATGTCTCTTGTGACCTCATCCATCACTGAAGCGTCCCCACTTAAGCAGAGACTAAATGTGATACAAATATCAGTCCTAGGAGGCTGATACACATTTATTCAACAGATAGTTCAGTCGTCGTGCAACTCACGAGGGGGAGGGCAAGTAACACAAGCTAAAGTGATAAGCCACAAGACAATGGTACACAACCAGAGTATGACCCAAACTGGCTCTAGGCCATACTCGAAGAGACTCGACAACGACAGCATCTCTCAAGGGCCACTCCACAGGCAGCGTCTAGGTGCGGGCATGACCTCTACTCGTAGACCTCAGCAACAAAATCTGGATCCTCCTCTGTGGCAACGAAAATAGGGGTAAATACAAAATTATTCAACAAGTCCAAAACAATCCATGGAGGGGGATATAAAGAAATGCACAAGATAAATCAAGGATACAACTAAGGTTCAATTTGCAGTAAAGCTAGATTTTAACACATGCAGGGGTTCATTTTAAAGAAGTTTACAAAAACAGTTTTGATAACAAGTGGGCTTGATCCTACACAAAGGATCCAAGTTTTACGCTACCGGACTCCGCGTCCGTCGTAGCCCACGGCACAACTGCCGGACTCTTTCTGAAACAACTCAAACCATTTAAATCAACCATTCCCAAAGCTAGTTTTAGGCCCAAGCAATGACTCGTCCAATATCGTGGATACGGCTATTCGAATAAGTTTTAGCTCTGTAGAGGTTGTACACTTAACCCACCCAAACGTTTCCGCGGCACGAACACCGAAATGTCGACGCGGTCCTGTCAAAGCCATTACCACGCCTTAGCTAAGCCAGATTAGCCAATATAAAAGCAACCAAGGGGTTCATGTTCTACCAATGAGGCCTTAACCGGGACATAACTCACTAAGATCTTACCCATGCTCCATGTTCTCCCATTGCTCACAGCTTACCCATTGGCTAACCAACCAGCTAGTGGGATTTATGCTAAGCCATTGCCACATACAACGGTTGGGCGGTAGCACTAAACTGGGCCAGGCAAGATGACACATCAACTCGGTCCATAATCAAATGACAAGATGCATATCTCCACAGCCTGCTCAACCACTAAGGTACGAGCTCATCACCAAGGTGCTTCACACAAGAAACACCATCCGTCCCATCGGGTTCTCACTTCTTTTGTTTTCACCCAAAACCCACCCTTTGCTTTTAAACACTCACACTTAACTTTCTTTGCTTTAAAACACATGAGAATCATTATTATTATTATAGAGGTGAAAGTAACAACTCCTAAGCATATCTAGCAATGGCTATCATCCAAACAGAGCAAGTCATATTTAATAATAACCTAGGTAATCAAGGAATAATCATAGCAATCAAGGGGTGGCTATCCAACCGGGTCTTACAGTAAAACAATGCAATTTTATAAACAGGTCAATAGGTTGTGTCTCAAAAATATAGGATAAATATGCATCAAAGGATGGAGTTGAACTTGCCATCTTCAAAGCCTTCCGGGATCTCCGGCTCGCGGTACGGGTCTTCGGGCTCCGGCTCGCGGTACTCTCCTGCGTACTCCGGCTCGCGGTACGGGCCTCCAAATTCCTCGGCGGGCTGCTCCTCGGTCACTCCATCGGCTATGGCAACGACGACGCACACAACAATCAAACAAGCACACAGAATAAAACGAGCTCAAATGCAGATGAGGATGATGGGAATAAATAGAGTATGGTTTTAGAAGAATTTAGGAGAAAGAATCCAGTGAATCGGAGTTGGAATGGATGAAATATAGGAGTTGCAATATTGGAAGCTAATTAAACTCTAAAAATGATTTAACATAATCGGATGGGATGTACCGTGGCTGTAATCCCACGTGGATGAGCTGTTCTTTGGGCCTTTCGACCGGCACTTGGGCTGCTTTGTTTTATTTGGGTTGCACTCGAGCTGCTGTAGTAAAAGATAATAGGAAGGAAGAGAAACACAGACGGAGAGATAGAGCACAGAGAGCTCGTGCCTCTCGGTTGCGTCTGCCATAGGAGGGACAGAAAGCTCCCTGGAGCTTTGCCGAGCGGCAATTCCGGCCGCCGTTTCCAAATCCAAGGGCATGAGGAGGGAGAGGAAGACGAGGGGAGGCTCACCATGGGCTCACCTCGGGCGAAGCAACGTGGTGTTTTTGTGTGGTGGAGCAGAGGGAGAAATTTGAGGAGCGAGGAGATGAGCAGCGTAGCGGCGTGGCTCGGCGAGCTTGTGAAGGTGAAGGAGAAGTGCTGGTGCCGCTATTTATAGGTGAGCAGCGGCGAGTTCGGCCGGTGGCTCACCCGTCCGCCTTCGATGCCCGCGATTGTGGCTGTGCGGCGGCTTGCGGGCGTCGACGTGCTGTAGTACCACTCACTCGTCCGCCGGCGGCGGAAGCGGAGGCGAATGCGTTTGCTGCGTAGCCCAAGCCTAGGGCGGCATCTGCGACGATGACAGCGGAAGCAGACGCGACAACGACTGAGGCGGCGACCCCTGCCACGGCTGAGGCAGCGGCCCTTGCCACGAGCGAGCATGCGGCCCCTGCGGAGACGACCACTGAGCCCATGGAGGCTACAGATCTGGATTGATTGGCCCTTCATTGGATGCCGCCGATTGATTCTGTCCGAAGTTGAAGATATTGAATGTGTTAAGCTAAGTGATTTTACTAAGTCATTGTAGTTTGTATACTAAGTCTTCGTACTTTCTATCCTAAGTTTGGAAAGTGCTAAGTCACTATAACAAATGAAAGTACACGGGTACACGGTTATAAAGTCACTCACAGGAGTCGGGGTACCGGCACAAGCTCCAAGTGGTGGACCGAACGGTGACGGCAGTGGCTGCGGAAAGCCCATGGACTGCATGTACTAAGCATAAGCCTCCCATCTCCTTGCATTCTCCTGCTCAATCCTTTCTCGCTCGGCCCGCAACTGCTCCTGGACCGTCGCCTGGACCTGCGCCTGGAACGTTGCCTCCATGTGGGCCTACAAAATATGATCCATGGGTTAGAATACAAAGCTAACGTGTGTAAAACTCAATGAATGACGAGTGCAACTGAAATAACCTTGAATTGCTCCATCTGCATCTGTACAGTGCTTGGCCGCTGGCGTATGGGGGGTGTGGAGTCGGTTTGTCGAGCACGAAGCTGCGAGAGAGTAGGAGTACTGGCCGTGTCGATTGTGCTGTCAGCAATCCAGTACCGTCCATGCTTCTCGCCTCCTCCCAACCTCATGATGACCTCTACATCAATGCGCTCCGTGTGTGGATCGAAATCCGGCCCCCTCACCGTCTTTGCCATCTCGGTGTAGTCACTCAGGCGGCTGTGGACAAAGGAGTTGCTATAAGCCGGGGGGGGGGGGGGGGGGGTCCTCCGGGTTGTACGTGACACCGGAGGTCGCCTTCCCTGTTTTTGAGCAAGCATTTGCCCCGAGGATGCTGATGTCCTGGCCATGTACCTCCGACTGCGGAAAAAAGCAAATTTATTAGAAATTTCTGCAGAATTTAGCGTTGGAACAAATAAATGAATACACACACCCATTTTCTCCTGTACGCCTTGAGGTTGCGGTTGCCTTGGTGGTGTGATGCTCCTGGCATCAGCGCTCGCCGCACCGGCCAGCCTGACGCTTCTCCGTAAAACCCTCCGTGAACCACTTGTCCACCACCATAGCACAACACCGATCATTGTTGGCTAGCCACCATGGAGGCACCTACATGCCATCAAGTACGACATATAAGATAAATTTTGTGTAATTAATCAAAAAAATAAATGTTGAACATTTACCATTAGAAATTGTTCCTTTGTCAGCATCATTGTTCTCGCCTCCGCTTTCGGCACGCTCCGCCTCTCGTGTTTAGGCGCAAAGTTAGCATAAAACTGTATGATGGCGCACAATTTCATCTCGTACCACATATCGGCCACCAGCTTGTGGCAGGCCGTGTCAGCCACCTGGACCGCCAGGTTCATCATTCCCTCCTGGCACCTGTAGAAATCCTGCACAAATCATGCGATGTATTAGGAATTTCAAAAAGATTGATGAATGCGATGTATTGATAAATGTAATACGAAGAATACTTACCCACAGTTCGGCCACCACCCGCCGCGCCTTGATCTCATACACCTGCCCATTCTCATCTAATTCCAAGTCCTCCGTGGTCGCGTAGTCCTCCCACGACCACGCCGGCTGGTCTCAACCCCTTTCTGTATGATGCCAGGGTAGTGCATCCTGCAAAGCTGCCCTAGAATGCCATTAGAGATGCGAGAGTGAGCACCTAGCTCCACAACCTCAAAGTCCCTGCCAAAGGGATTCAGAAAAACTATTAGTTTCAATTATCCATAAAAACATCAAAACAAACATTAGTAAGAACATGTCAAGTGAATTACCTGGGAGGCTCGGGTGCAATAACCGGCCGTTGAGCCAAAGGTTTGAGTCCTGTCGGGAGGGAAGAGGGGCCTCGCAACCAAATTTTAGGTGAGTCGCCTCCCGCCGCCCCCTCCTCCCCCTCCTGCTCCGCCTCCTCGTCCTGCTGCCCCTGCTCTGCCTCCTCCTCTCGGTTGTCCTCCGCACTAGAGCTGTGCGTAGAGGGTACAGGCGAGGGCGCCCTCCTCCTCCGAGTACTCCTCTGCGGCCTCTCCACTGTAATTAAAAGGAGTTATGTGTAAGTACAGGTATTAAAAGACCATTGTAATTAAAAAGACCAAGTGTAAGTACCTGCAGCCGCCGAAGAACTCCCTGAACACTTCCCTTCTCCCCTGTTGGCCCCCTTGGAGGAATCCGCCGAACTGCTACCCTTCCCAAAGAAAGAGTTGATCGACCTCATCACAGCTTTGCCGTCACCCCACGATATTTGATCAATCACCTGCAATGACTAAGAGTAAGTAAATACAAGTAATAGAAATAAATTCACGCGTATTAGAAAATAAATTCAGAAAATATAATCATTAAATAATATAGTGTTATAGATTTAAAATAAATTAGTACACATTCTTACACGAATTAGAAATAGTCATCATGATCCACATTAGCTGGATCACATGTCTCATCATCGCTATCACGCGTGTCCATATCTTCAACACCGTGCTCCAAAGGAGGTTCGTTGGCAGAATCATTGTCGTTGCCTAATCGTAGTTTCTCAAGTAATTCTAAGTCTTTCACATTATGAATCACATCTTCGGCATCCTCCTGCTCAACTCTTTCATTATCTATTTCCATTTCGATCGCTTCGCTGAAGTCTATCTCAAATGTCCCTTCTAGCTCATCTTCTTGATAAAACTCTCCGGCATATGTGTTTGGGTTTATGTTGTAATCTTCATTGTTTGGGACAGGTAGTTTGCCGCGTGGCGATACTTTATACACAACATCCCAACCCAGGAGATGTTGGTCGGTTTGGCATGGGTATGAGAGATAATAGACTTGTGTGGCCTATTAGGCCACAATATAAACATCGTCTCCTTTGTACACGGACGACCGTCGAATTTCAACTCACAGCTTGAGGATCATACCAATGGCATTTGAATATGACAGGTTTAGGGATTTTGAGCCATGAAAGTCCAGTTCATATATTTGTTCGACTGTTCCATAGTACTCGAGTTCATCGTCTCCTGGAGTAAAAACTCCAGTATTTGTGGTTCTTCGATTGGGGCGACTCTGCTCGTGGCTTGTTGTGTGAAAATGATACCCATTCACATCATAAGCACCAAATGACTTGACCCTATAGGCAAATCCTTTGGAAACCTGTTGCAACTCAGCACTCATAGAAGTATCTTTTTGAGCCTACAAGTTCAAAGCAGGATACAATTTCATCAAATTATAGGGGAGCAACTCGTAATGTCATACTATGAACTACGAACGAGCTAAATTGGACATTACCTTTTGTGAGAACCAAGAAATGAAATTAGGTCTTCCATTTCCCGCACCCTGCCTAAGAAGGGTGTCCATTTCCTGTAGGGTTGGGGCCCTAGGTCCGTGCCAGAATTCCCCACAAAATTTCTTGTAGACCAAAGAGGAACAATGGGGTTGGATGCAGAATACAAAGTATTGGAATACTAAATGCTTGTTGAAAACTTATTCCATGTACGACATGACTTTTTCAAGGTTGGTCAACACATATAACATGATTTTGCTCCACTCTTCATGATTCAAGGTCTTGATGGCCGAACTACTTGCACTTCCGAGTTGCCCTCGGAAAAGACTGATATTCTATTCATGCTCACCAACATTGTAACGAGGGGGTGCATTATGCACGCTAGGAAGGTTATCAGCATAGTATTTGATGTGAAGTTGGATACCTCCTCCAAAATGTATGCCTCAGCAATAGAAGCTTCAATTTTGCATTTGTTTTTACATTTAGTTCGAAGCACTTTTTGGCATCTCTTAATAGAATAGCACCAACGTGCTTGCACAGCCCCCCATTCGTGCTTCGTACGGGAGGTGCAAAATCATATGCTCCATCGGATTGAAGAAGCCGGGTGGAAAGATTTTCTCCAACTTATAGAGCAACATAGGCACCATTTTTTCCATTTTCTTGATCACTGTCATAGATAATTCCTTAGCACAAAGCTGGCGGAAGAAAAGGCTCAACTCTGCAAGCCGTTGCCAGACATGATCAGGAACGTAGCCTCGAACCATCACCGGAAGAAGCCGCTCGATCCATATGTGATAGTCATGACTCTTGAGCCCGTTGATTCGCATAGTAGTCAATTTCACCCCCCCGCCTCAGATTCGCTGCGTACCCATCAGGGAACATTGAGTCCTGGATCCAGCGTAGTACTTCTCTCTTTTGGTTCGGCGTTAGGCAAAAATCGGCCTTTGGCTTCTTCCACCACTTTTCCTCTTGGGGAGCCGGGATGTTCATCTTTCATCTGTTGCATAACTCTGCTTGATCCACTCGAGCCTTAACGTTGTCCTTTGATTTATGAGGCATGGCCATGATTGAACCCAAGGTCGCCTCAGCGACATTCTTTTCAGTGTGCATCATATCAATGTTATGTGGTAGAAGGAGGTCTTGCATATAGGGGAGCCTCCACAAGCCACACTTATCCACCCAGGCATGTTGCTCGCCATATCCTACAAACCCACCATCTTCATTCATCACGAGGGCTTCTAACTCAGCACGAATCTCATCATGTGTCATCATGTGCGGTATATGGTCTTTAACTTCGACGCCTTTCGTAAAGTTCTTCTTATCTCGTCTGAATGGATGGTCAAGAGGGAGGAATTGTCGATGTTTGTCGAACAAAGAATATTTGCTGGCCTTCTTCAACCAAATGAACCTCAGGCGCGCCTTGCATATTGGGCAAGGGAACTTCCCGTGCACACACCAGCCACAGAATATCCCATACGCTGGCATATCATGCAGAGAGTAGTGGTACCACACATACATTCTGAAGTTTGTCTTTGTAGCTCGGTCGTATGTCCAAACCCCTTCCTCCCAAGCACAGAGCAAATCATCAATTAGAGGCTCCATATACACACTCATATTATTCCCTGGTTTTCAGGAATTATCAACGACGGGAAAATGTTCCGTCATTCAAAGATAACGCCGGGGGGGGGGGGGGGGGGAGGGGGGAGACTGAGAGGGATAACGAACATAGGCCAACAAGTGTATGGTGCTGCCGACATTCCATAAGGATTGAAGCCATCTGTCGCCAACGCAACACGTACATTACGAGTTTCAGCAGCTTTAACATGGTGAATCCCATCAAAATGGGTCCATGATTCAGCATCGGATGGACGTACAAGCTTGTCTGGTTTGTATCGAGTTCAATTTTTGTGCCATGTCATCTGTTTTGCGGATTCCTCGCACATGAACAGTCGTTGGACCCTCGGTATGAATGGAAGGTACCGTACGACTTTCGCGGGGACCGCGAGCTGCCTCTTCTGACCATCACCAGTGTCTACCTCCAAAAACCTTGAGGATTTACACTTTGGACAGTACTTTGCTGCCGCGTGTTTTTTTCCAAATAAGATGCATCCCTCAGGACAGGCATCGATCTTCTCGTAAGACATCTTAAGTGCACGAAGGACGTTTTGTGACTCATACATGTTCTTTGGCAGAATGTGACCTTCCGAAAGCAGGCTGCCAAATACCGTCAACATATTATCGAAGGCGTCTCGACTCAGTGCAAACTAGGACTTCACGACCATTAGGCGCCCAATAGCATCCAATTGGGAAACCTTGGTATGCTTGTGAAGGGGTTGACCAGCTGCAGCTAACATGTCGTAATATGCCTTCGCGCTTGGCTCTGGCTCATCCTCCCTTCCTCCTTCTTCAAACTGTGCTTCCTCAAAGTCATCTAACATGTCTGCCACCCCGGCATCAGAATCAAGTTCCTCAATGCGTTGTCTCATGCCCTCGTCTTCCCTACGATTATTGCCTTCAACATAGTAGGTCCACCGGGTTTGGTCTCTCGTAAATCCGTGTTTGAAAAGGTGTCTTGTCATTTCTTCCTTTGTTTTTCGACGCATGTTCCCACATTTATCGCAAGGACACCAAGTGGTCTTGTTTCTTCCTTTAACCTTTGCAAATGCTTCATCTATAAAAGCCTCGGTCCTCCAAACCCAATCCGCAGTCACATCACCCCCAGGTTTCCAACCCGTGAGCATCCACTTACGGTCATTCATCCTCTATGACATCGGCAAATGAAAATGAAATTCTTTTACATGTACCTAGTGTAGGTCCTACACGATGTCTATACTCTCTAATAGGTGAAGATAGGTCCTAATCCCACCCGAGGATGCGTAGCCAAGGTAAGTTTCCATAGTCTACTCCGATCTGGGACAGAATTTCGGCAGCACCTCCCCGTTGTTCTCCAAATACACGCCCCAGAGGGAGATTGTGTATCCGGAGAACACCGGAGAGGTGTTGCCGAAATCCTGTCCCAGATCGGAGTAGACCATGGAAACCTACTCTAGCTACGCATCCTCGGGCTGTCCAAATAACGTGGACAATTCAAAACAGATATGGTCACAGATATGCAAAGTTCTAACATAAACTTCTAACAATTCTAACAAACTAAAAAATTTCTAACACAATGTAACACTACTATCTTGAATCCACTTCTAAAATTTCTAACAAACTCAAATACCGAGAGGGTGCACGGGGCAGCCGGGATGGAACGGAGGGGCGCCGAGGTGGCGGTGGCCGGCTGCGGGGGCGCGACCTCTCCCTGACGGCGGGGGCCCGGGAGGCGCGGCGTCCCTCGGCGGCGGGGGACGAGGAGCGAGGCGCAGCGGCGGGGGCCCGGGCGCGCGGCCGGTGGGGGGGGGGGGGGAGGAGGGAGGCGAGCGGCGCGGGCGGGGGAGGCGGCGGCGCGAGTGAGCGGCGTGGGCGAGCGGCGCGGGCAGGGGAGGCGGCGGCGCGGGCGAGCCGTGCGGTGCGGGCAGGGGAGGCGGCGGCGCGGGTGAGCGAGTGTGTGTGTTGTGTGTGCGTGAGCAGCAGCTAGCGCAGGGGTGTCTAAGTGTGGGGCGTTTGCCGTGTGCCAAGATCCAGGGCACACGGCAAACATTCCACCTTTGTCGTGTGCCCCGATCCACGGCACACGGCAAACAACATTTGTCGTGTGCTGCGCCTAGGGCACACGGCAGATAGCCTATGCCGTGTGCCTCTGGTCAAAACACACGGTAAAGTTTTTACCGCCTAAAAAAAATTAAAAAATATCAAACGGATTCAAAAAATAACTAAATTTGGTCATGAACCTGTCTAAGGTGTATGTAGACTATACAAAATGAGTTTTGTTATAAAACTTAATTTTAATTGTCACGTTGCTTCAAATCACAACATCTCTTTGACAACTCTTAGGATCTTCTCCCGAGAAGCTTCGGCTTGTAATGAGGCAACGCGTCAACTTGCTCGAAACCTTCTCCATTTTTACCATAGCCTCTACGTATGAAAACATGACATCACGCCAAAATTAATAATTTTTTGACTTTGGTTGCATTTTATAGAATTTTTAAACGACCCGGGCCCACGTTCGGGCACACGGTAAGCGAGCAATATATTCAAAATTGCATTCCATCTAATGGATATGGCATCATATTAGTCTAAAAAACCCGAATCACATTTTTTCAAACATTATATTACATTATTCGAAACACTTACGGTTCAAATTTGCCTTATCGGGAAAATTAAAAACAATGAAATAAAATGACTAAATATAGCAAACAGACCGGAAAATATGCACAAAACTATCATAGAATAATACATCCATAAAGAAGTTAGCGAAAAAAGTTTGAAGGCAAAATTTAAATTTTTTGCAGCTTGTTTGTCGTGTGCCGGCCCAGGGCACACGACAAAACTAACAGCCGAGCCCACGGCCGTTGGGGGACGGTGCCTTTGTCGTGTGCCTGCCGTTAGGCACACGGCAAAGGTCCATTTTTGTCGTGTGCCGTCCTGTTTACCGTGTGCCAGCTGTGTGCCGTGTGTTGGCCGTGTGCCACATGGCCAGACACACGGCAAACAGACCCCTTTGCCGTGTGCCTGTGATGTGGCACATGGCAAAGCCGCGGGCACACGGCAAATGTCAGGTTTCCCGTAGTGTATGTTAATTTTTGTAGAAGTATCCACTGCGTATTGGAGGCTGTAAATGGTTTGCTTGTGATAAATCATCTGGACCAAGTGTCAGCAGTGTTGAGTTGTTGGTTTGCTTGTTGGTCTGGAATTTATCCCAGCCAGCTTTGTTGTGTCAGAAGTATTCCGGTCGGAAGAAAATCGATTAAGGCTCGTTCGGTTCCTCAGGAACGGTTCTACCTGGATTAGACAGCTATAACAAGAAATTTGTGTTAGGTACAACGAGAGACCGGGATTTATTCCGGGTCGTGAACCAATTTGTTCATGATTGCTGCAACAAAAGACCGGAAATCAATCTACTAGTCAAGAGGTGTGGAACCAATCCGGGCCTTTTGTTGTACCTATCATGAGCAAATTGGTTCACGACCCGAAACAAATCCCGATCTCTTACTGTACCTATTACAAATTTCTTGCTATATCTACCCGATCCGGGTGGAACGGTTCCAAAGGAACCGAATGAGGCCTAAGTGAACCAACCGGATTCACTTGATCGCCTTCTGGAATGGTTTTGAGCGCTGTTTCAATCCTAAGAAAACAAACGAGCCCTAAACATGCAAGTAATCATGTATATGCCACACCACAATGGCAACAGTATTTTCTTTGGACAGATCAACCATACCTTGTAATACCCACCCAGACTTGCTCTATGTCGATGCAAGAGTAATGACAGACCTGACACAAATCGAAAGATAAGGGCGGACCCAAGGAAGAATTTGAGATGGGGCACACCTTTAGAACTTCTAGATTAATGGAGCTTCAATATGGTAAAAAAAATTGTATTTTACCTTGGCACCAAAATTATGAGTGAGGGCCTGTGCCCTCACTGGCCATAACGTAGGTCCGCCCGAACAGACAATATTCAAGAATTTTCAACCAAAATGAAACTAAAATTACAACATAGGATGCCTATATAAATACAAACCAACCTGCGTGTAAAAAGTAGATGTTGGATTTAGTTTGATCATAGGTAAATTATACAGGTAGAGAACGCTGCCATCTAGATCTGTGTTATGTTAGTAATCCAATATTGGCCCTCAGATTACTAACATAACACAGATCTGCTGATGAAAAGGGTAGCACTACCAATTCTTCAGATTACATGTTGCAAAGATTACTAAAAAGAATAAAATGAAGACAAAGATTACTAAAAAGTCTGAAATAAAACAACTCTATCGAGCATTGAACTCACAGTCACAGTGCAGCGTTTGTACCATTTCATTTTGTCCTGAATGGCAGAATCGGAAACCAAATAACTAGTGCAGCAAATATGAAAAGTTGACATGTATTAGTGACACTAATCGGGACTAGCAAGAACGGAATTGCCCTGGGGCGGTCATGAATCTGGGACCTCCTTGGGTGAGGAAATCCGCATCTCCTCCAGAAGATCACAATAAGGAGTCAGATTATTACACCTAGAAAGAGAAAGCAGATGAAATGAGCTCACAGGTATAAAAAAAAGGAACAGAAAAAAAAACACAAGACCCAAAAAATCATCAATTAAAATAAACTTATATTCGATGAACACAGGTCAAATAACTAGGTTGTGATCACCAACATCTGTACGTGATGAACAGATCTGTCTAAAATAGCTCAAAAGGTAACAAACACAGCCAGACAGCAACGGAGGCCGCAACCATAACAGCCTGACCCAAGATGAACCTGACGGCCATGGCAACTGCAGCAAGCTTGTGCCCATAGACAATAATCCATGGCCTCAATGACGTGAAAACGTCTGAAAAAAGTGAAAGTGAAGTGCTTGCAGCTATACGCCTATACATATACAGTAACAGAATTATTGAATTTGAGTAATTGATACCTAGAACTGCATAACTTAGCTATACATGATACAGTAACAGAATCATCACTTAAAAGTTCTCTACAAAGGGCGGGGTCATCTCTCGAGAAGGCATCCATCCAACAGCAGCAAGGGGCCGCTCGGCCGAGCAAGCCCAGCAGGCGTAGCTACAGCAGGCCTGGTAGTCCGCCCAGGCACAGGCACAGGCGGCGCAAGCCTAGGCCTACCAGGCGGCCCAGGTGCAGGCGCACGCCCTCCAGGCAGCTCAGGCGCCCGCACAGTAGCCGTGGGCGGGGTCCCCCCAGCTTCTGCAACCCCGTCGCCGGCCTGCCTTCAGTGGGATGCTCAGTCCCTTCGCCTCCACGTTTAGCACCATGACACAGCAGTGCGAGTGGAACTTCGACTCAGGTGCTACCTCTCGTATGGCTTCTGATTCTCTCATCCTTTCACATGTTTTACCTCAGCGGTACCCTTTTCCTTCTGCTATTGTTGTTAGTGATGTTACTTCCCGTCACCTCCACTGGCACAGCACACCTTCAGGGCCTCTACGTCTTAATAATGTTCTAGTTTCCCCTAAACTTATTAAGAATCTTATTTATGTGCATCATTTCACTTGTGATAACAATTGCTCAGTGGAATTTGACCCCTCTGGTTGTTGTGTGAAGGATTTCGGGACTCAAAACGTGATCATCAGGTGCAATAGCTCCGGGCCGATGTACCCCTTGCACCTTCCCACTGTCGCCACCGCTCTCGCTGCAGGCTCCACCTCCACATTATGGCATCGCTGCCTCGGTCACCCCGGTCAGGAGGCCCTGGCCAAATTAGTTGTTTTACTTCCATCATGTAATAAAGATGCTAGCTCGTTGTGTCATGCGTGTCAACTCGGCCACCACACCTGTCTTCCCTTTCAGGTGTCGTCGTCTCGAGCATCAAACAAGTTTGATTTAGTTCATTGTGATCTTTGGACCTCTCCCATTGCTAGTATTTCTGGTTATAAATACTACTTGGTCATTCTTGATGATTGCTCACATCATTTATGGACTTTTTCTTTGCGACTTAAGTCTGACACTTACAACACGCTTGCTAATTTTTTTCTCCTATGTGACCACACAGTTCGGCGTCACCATTAAGCCTGTCTAGTGTGACAACGGGCGCGAGTTTAATAACTCCAGTGTCCACACCTTCTTCCTCACACGTGGAGTTCACCTGTGCATGTCATGCCCCTACACTTCGCCTCAGAACGGTTGAGCTAAATGGATCATTCGACCCACGAACAACATCCTTCGCTCGCTCCTGTTCCAGGCATGCCTTCTCCCATCTTACTAGGTCGAGGCTCTTTCTACAACTACATCTCCTTAATTTGTTGCCTACCAACACACTGGGGATGTCCACACCTCACATGACTCTTTATGGAATGCCGCCCTCCTATGTCGATCTTCGCGTCTTTTGATGTCGGTGCTACCCCAACATGTCAGCCACTACCATTCATAAGCTAGTACCGCGTTGCACCCCGTGTGTCTTCCTTGGATATTCCGCTCATCACAAAGGGTATCACTGTCTTGACACCTCGTCTAACCGCGTCATCATCTCACAACACGTCGTCTTCGACGAGACCGTGTTCCCCTTTGCTGAGCTACCATCCCCACCCGTCACTCAGACATATGATTTTTTGGAGGACGCTACTGATCTTGTGTCGGTTCCAATAGGGCTGTCACAAACTCCTTTGGCTGCAGGTTCACCCCCCATGCTCTCCACTGGATCATCGCCGCCCGCCCCTGTGCCTCGGGCGTCCTCGACGCCACCCTCTTGGGTGGCCACAGCCCCGATGATCCCGCCAAGCTTCACACTACCACATGTGGCCACCGGAGCCTCCACGCCCACACAGCCTCGTGCGGCCTGGCAGCTTCCACGCCCGAACAGCCACGTGCAGCCCCAGGAGCCTCTACGCCTGCACTGCCACATGCAGCACCCAACGCTCCCTCTCCCGAACAGCCACGTGCGACCTCGATGGTCCCTCCCAGCTTTGCTCCTCACGTCCTGCTCAGCCCGGCCCGTGCCACCTACTCCTCAGTCGGCCCTTCTGCACCGCGCGCTCGAGGACCAGCACCTCGCCGGGCTACACCCTCGCCGATGGTACACCCCCTACCGCTATGTGTACTCACGGCGGCTAGCGACAACTGCACCACCTGCACCACCTGCACCGAGTCCACGCCCCGCTCTCCTGCCCAAGGGAGCGGTGCCCGTCATCCCCATCGTCAACCAGCATCGCATGACCACTCGCGCAAAGCTCGGTTTTCGACAATCGACGCTCTTCACAGCAGCTCCACTGTCCCCAGTCTCGAATACCTTCCGTAGCACCCTCGGCGATCCTAATTGGCAGGCAGCTATGGAGAATGAGCATGCTGCCCTTCTCCAGAACCACACTTGGGAACTGGTGCCTCGCCCACCGCGCAACAACGTCGTCTCAGGAAAATGGATCTTTAAACATAAGTCGCAGGCTGATGGTTCCTTGGAGCGGTACAAGGCTCGTTGGGTTCTCCGCGGATTTACCCAGCGCCCGGGCATTGACTTCGACGAGACATTCAACCCCGTGGTCAAGCCTGCTACTGTCCCGACTGTTCTCTCGCTGGCACTCTCCCACAACTGGCCTATTCATCAGCTGGACGTGAAGAATACTTTCCTGCATGGGATGCTCTCAGAACAGTCTACTGCTCACAGCCGGCAGGATTTGAGGATCCCGTACACCCGGACTATGTGTATTGTCTCAACAAGTCTCTGTACTGATTGAAGCAGGCACCATGCGCTTGGTACAACAGGTTCGTAGCCTTCATTCAGTCCATTGGCTTTGTGGAGAGCAAGGCCGATACATCCCTCTTTGTGTTTTGATGTGGCACTGACCTGGCGTACATGCTCCTCTACGTGGATGACATTGTCCTCACTGCCTCCTCATCGGGCTTTCTGCGCCAGATCATTAGCACCCTGCAGAGTGAGTTTGTGATGAAGGACCTTGGTAAGCTTCATCACTTCTTGGGCATGCATGTTCAGTGGACTGACGGCGGTGGGCTCCTCCTCTCCCAACGGCAGTATATGCTTGAGATTCTGGAGCGTGCAGGGATGGCCGAGTGCAAGTCTTGCACCACCCCCGTTGACACCAACCCAAGGTGTCCGCAGACTCAAGACCTCCAGTTGCAAATCCTATGGATTTTTGGAGCATTGCCGGCGCGTTGCAGTACCTCACCTTCACATGGTCGGATCTTGCCTATGTGGTTCAGCAGGTGTGCCTTCACATGCATGATCCATGGGAGCCTCACCTTGCCGCCCTCAAGCACATCCTGCGCTACGTCCGCGACACACTCCTCCTTGGACTCCACCATCGGCCGTTGTCCCAGGACAGCTCTCGTGGCTTACTCATATGCAGATTGGGCTGGTTGCCCGGACAACACAAGTCCACCTCCAGATATGCGGTCTTCCTCGGCGACAACTTGATCTCATGGTCCTCCAAGCGTCAGCCCACCGTCTCTCGGTCCAGCACTGAGGTTGAGTACCGCGCCGTGGCTAACACCATCGCCGAAGCCACCTGACTGACAGCTCCTTCTAAAGCTCACGTTCTAAAGCTTCACGCTCCATTATGTCGAGCTTCGTTGGTTTACTGCGACAACATCAGCGCCGTCTACATGTCCTCCAACCTGGTTCAGCATCAGCGCACCAAACACATTGAGATCGATCTCCACTTCGTTCGGGAGCGCGTTGCTGTTGGAGAAGTCCGCGTCATTCATGTTCCGACATCGTCTCAATATGCTGACATCTTCACCAAGGGGCTGCCTTCCTCCATCTTCACGGAGTTTAGGTCCAGTCTAAACGTTCGTGGCATCGACGGTTAGACTGCGGGGGCGTGTTAGACTAATTGTATTGTGCTATAGGCCCGGCTGAGCCATGGGCACGGCGCACGGCCTGTTGCACTGCCGCTGGCCCCTCTGGCTATAGTAGAATAGGCAAGGATCTTTTCGGTTGGTACATGCTATAATACCGAACCCTGGAAGACCCTTGCCTATATATGTACGGGCACCTTGCCACTCCATAATCAATCGACTATTTTCCTAGTCATACCTTCCTTCAGTGGGGACTTATATGGTTTGGATCTGGCAGCAATTTGCTGGGCTGTATGGAAAACGAGAAACAAATCATGTTTTGAGAATAAAAGGATGAAACATCTAGCTGGGCTAATTACTTATGCATGTTCCTTGATGAACTTTTGGACAGGTCCCTACAAAACTGAATTCTAAGCTAAGGTGGTGGAGGGCATTGGCGTCTTGCTTTCGATTGCCTGCCAGATGATGGCGAACCTAGAGAAGGGTCATACCAAGGCTGATGCCAGCAATGGAAGACGAAGAGGGCGCCGGCAGGATCGCGGTGGAAGAAGGAGATGGCCATGCATGCTCTAAGGTGGACGATGGGCGTCTGAGCTGATCAAGCAATGCTAGTTGTACCCGCCTGTGTCGTTTATGTTCTTAGAGCAACTCCAGCCTAGCCATCAAATAGGCCCCTATACCTATTTTAGTCTCCAAGTAGGAGAAAACAACTTCAGCCGGGCCTCTAAACAAGCCCCTATTTAATGGAGGCCTCCAAATGTTGGTCCAAGGCCCCAAGATCTGGAGGCCCTCTATTTCCACCCATGTGAGCCCCACTCCTTTTTTTTCCTCTCCTTCCTCCTCTGTTCCTTCCTTTCCGTGGGCGTCCGGGATCAGGAGGGGACCGGCTGCGGCGGCCGCCGGCGCGGGCACAGCGGGGCGGAGGAGGAGCGTGGCGCGGCGGCCATGGCGTGGCGGAGCAGGCCTGGCCGCGAGCACCATGGCGTGGCGGGGAGCTCGGCCGGTGGCGGCGGCGAGTAGGGAGCCCGGCCGCCGCCGCGCCATGGTCAGAGCTGTTGTCGGACCAGGCCGCCGCCGCGCCATGTGGTGGCGCGGCGACGCCATGCAAAGGTGTGCCGCGGCAGCACGGGGGCGCGGCGGCGCGGCAGCGGCACATCATCTGCGGCGAGGCGCTCGAGGTTGGCAAGCACGGTGCGCCCGGCCGCCGCCACCCACGTCGGCGTCGTTTTCGTCGTCCGCGTCGGCGTCGTTGTGTTCTTGTTCCCCTTCCCTGCCAGTGGACGCGACAGCTGTGGAGGAGGCGAGGCGTGTCTGCACGACCTCGACCTCGACGGCGCCGCCCCGGCGCGGCTCGGGGTTGGATGCGCAGGCGCGGCGGCGGCAGCGTCGTCGTCCTCGTCGACGTGCTCCCGCGTGAGGAGGTTGCGGAGGGGGACGGCCTGGGCGTTGGCGGCATCATCATGGCGCTTGGGCGCTTACTGTCTGGAGGCACACCTCACAGATCAGGGACCAGGCCGCCGATGTCGGGACGTCGCTGCCTCGCTGTCGTCGGCGTCGCGTCGCTGAGGAGCTTGTAGAGAAGAAGCCGGAGAACGCCGTCAGCTCACTGGGGGAAGCCGGAGAACGCGGGGGCGGCGGGCGGCGAGGCGGGGGAGAGGCGCGGGGGCCGGCGGGTTCCGTCGCCCCTGCGCGAGCTCCGACCAAGAAGACGGTTTGGGAGAAGGCCATAGGGAGAAAAGGAGAGGGGAGAGAGGGGGTAGGAGGGGGGAGGGGTGGGGCCCGCGGAGAGGAGTGGGGGCGGTATGTTAAAAATTCCGAAATGTGGGCCCTACTTGATTTTAGGGGCTTCATTTAATCGGGCTGGCTGGAGTATGGAGAGAATTTAATGTCCCTAAACTTTTACAGCCCCACCAAAAATGCAAAATAGATGCCTATATTTAGTCACTTGGCTGGAGTTGCTCTTAGAAGAGAACAGTGGTGTTCTGTTGGGTCCAGATTTAGCTTTCGAACTGTGTTGGTCCTTGGGCTGTCGAAGCGAAGCTGCACCACGGGTGCTTTAGTTCTGAATCAGGTCTAGCGCCTTGTGGTTTATCTGGGCCTGTTTGGAAGCCCGGTTTTTGGCCCAATAACCAACCTGTAAATTACAGGTCCGAAAGTTTTTACAGGTGAAAACAAAAATTGTTGTTTGGATAGGTGGTGAGCCCATTAATTTTACACTGGGTTTGGGCCGAAACCAGCGGAAAAGAAATGTGGCCTCCACACGTCTGGAAAGAAAAACGACGGATATCGGGCCTCTCCTCCCTCTCGGTCGAGTCCTCTCCCGAGGTCTCTCTCGCTCGCTGCGGCTTCGAGGGCGTCCGTCCTGGGAGTCGACGCAGCGGACGGCGCGGAGGAGATCCAGGTCCGGCTTGGCGGTCGGCGGCGGGGCCGATCTCAGGGAGGCCAAGGCGGCCTCAGCCGGCGGCGGGGCCGATCTCGGCGAGGGCGATTTCAAGTGCGGACTCGGCGGGCGGTGGGGCCGTGCACGGCGAGGGCGAGGCCAAGGGCGGCCTCGGCGGGCGGCGGGTGCTTTGACAGCTGCGAGTACATCTCCGGAAAACCTACTTCCGCCGGCAAGCTTTCAGGTATCCTTCTGCCACATTCATCTGATCCCCATCTCATTCTTGTGCGTGTGTATGTGGTTGTTGTTCTGCCTGAAATTTGGCTTCTGATGCGTCACCGAAAGAATTTATTTCCATGATAATTGTGACCACGCATGGTGCTCCATATACTACACATTATTATTACACATGGACTTGCATTTGCAATTGAAGGGGTAGAGTTTAATTATTGGCACTAGTGGTCAGCATGCAGGAGAATTCATAAAACTGGACCAACGACGATGGATGAATGCTGTGTGTGAGAGAGACTGACAAAGAGAGAGGATGTGCTATGTTGTTGTGCCTGGAATTTCACTTTTGTGTCAGCAATTTGATACGTCTGAAATCAATTTGTGTATGCCGTGATATGCCATCTGATCCCCATCTCTAGTCTTCAGGCGCAGCCTTTTCAATTTGTGTCAGTCACTATCTCATTGAGTTGTGGGAGAAATTTACTTACATATAATTCTAAGAAATTGAGTGAACAAATCCTTGCATTGTTGTGTTGTCAGATGTAGGCATCTTGCAATGACAAGTGTATGTCAGATGCAGGTATCGTTGCATTGTTGTGTAATTTTTCATTGTGTCTTTGACTAGCAATGCCTCACTTAAAATATTGTGGTCTTGACTCTTGAATGCTAGTAGATATATGCCAATCAACCGACAATTGTTTTTAGGATATGAAGCAAGACAGTTTGTAGGTCAAAAGGGAAGTTAGCAAGCTTGGCACTCAATCAACTTCAAGTAAGTTGTGGTTTTCAAATTCATTTCACCGAGAATTCTTGACTAGTATGTGCTCGCTGGTAGTATATAGTAGTAGCACCAATATATGAATGTTGTGGCTCAAAATTCATTTCACTGCACTGTTCTTGACTAGTATTTCTACTGGTAGTGTATAGTAGTAGCACCAGTATATGTTGAGTAATTTTCATTCGTGCAAAAACCCACATGAGCAAAATAGCTTAATACTATTAGTGAATTGATAGACTGTACAGATCGTATCTTGGAGGGCTTGGTTCCCTGGCCATAGAATTTTTTACTAGTACATGCTCTTCAATTTGCCTCTGGCAACTTGTGGTATTCTGTATTTCTGTTTGACAACTATATGCACACAATCCACTTCAAGTAAAAGTTACACATGCTTCTCCCTTTGAGTTTCTAGTGCCAGCAACCATGCTTCTCTTTTTGACAAGTATATGCACTCAATCAACTTCAATTGGAACTTGAAAATTACCTCTGTTACCTGGTCTTGTGATGTTGCACCCTTCAAGCTCAGTTTTATAGCTAATTTTAATAATGCTATGTTGCAGGTTAGCAGTCATCGGGATGCTATTGGCTCAGGAGTCCAAGTGACGCTCTAGATGATAGAAAGTTTAAAATATTGATGAGCTGTTTATAATTTTATTTATCTCCTTGTATCTCAAACTGTTATTTATGTGAGCTATAAGCTCAGGAGTCCAAGACATTTATATACACATATCTAGTTGTGCCTTTTTACCCTGAACAGAAAGGAATCGGTCCATTTTGTTTGGTTCAGTTGAATTGGATTACTGGTCTATTGTATATGTTATCCTCCCTGTCGGGTTGACAGGCAGATAGATATGGTTCATCATGCTAGTGTGTTCATGAATGAAAATATGAGAGACAAATGCTTACTTTTTACATAGGGACTTAGAAGGACTCTCTGGTCCATGGTTAACCATTTGTCAATTTATTTCATTGGTCCTATTGCTGTATATGTCATATGTCTGTCTGGCAGTGTAATTGGTTACTGTTTATCCAAACAGTTAATTACAAGGGTAAAAGAATACAATCGGATTCTTGTGCACAAAATTTTACACCGGTAAAGTATTTACAAGTCTAAAAAAATACTAGACTGCCAAACAGGGCCCACGGCACTGGATGTTTTCTTTTCCAGTATCTCTTCTGTAATGAACACATGTATTCCTTTGCTATGTAATGGAAATGGGGACGGCCTTAATTCAAAAAAAAAAAGTTAACTCCAGAATTTGATTTTGGAAATACAAACCGACTTCCCACAGTTTCCTAATTTGCTTTGTTCATACAGAGATGTGTCAGCTTAAGTGTCGTCGTTCGAAATATCTTTTGTTAGGAGCCACATCCAGTGACAATCGGATGCTGTTTCGTTGGGTTCATAACATAATTGCAGCTACCTCGTCTATTTGGATGTGTGATCACTAGTATTATAGGTCATATAGGTGTATCTATACCTTTTGTATTTCCTTTTCGATACGTGCTGTTGTAGTATATGACAGTCTAGGATTTTTTATACTTAGGATTGGATTACAAAACTATGAGAGGAAACAGGCGCACCACGAATGGGATGTTCTATTAGCCATCAAATGGATACGACGGGAAGCACATGAATGCATATTATGTACACTATGTAAATTTTAACATATGAATTGACATGTATTTGTTTGCTATGTAATATTTTAACATAATCTGCTGGTGCCCATATTTATGGCCATAGCTGTTTGTTAATTTTTTTTTTGACGGGCATAGCTGTTTGTTAATTAGCACGGTTCCTTTTCAAATGTTAACATATCGTGTGATTATGTATCTCTTGGCAATCAGGGAAAAGAGGCAATGCCTATATGATGAATGTCTTACAGTTACAATATTGGGATAACAATTTCAGTTACAACAATCTTTTTTTTTTTTTGGGAACTTCAGTTACAACAATCTGTAAATTACCAATTCCCCCCAAAAGGATCACAGAGAATCACTGAATAGTAAATTGTACATATTACCGAGCAGCATTTACTTAAAGTAATTCTGCTTTAAGAACCAAAGCATATAGCAACATCTGGCCATAATGCCGTGAACAAAACATTTAACGACAAAGTGCCAGCAAAACTCGGTAGTAAAAATATTCAAGCTGTCAAAGTAATGATCCATGCCTTTTTTTTTTCTTGGGATCAACATAAGCCAAAGTAGTTTGGTACAATGACTTCTATCTGATACAGAACTATTACTAATTTCACAAACAAAATGACTGCATAGCAGTAATTATGTCACCGTAAAGGTTATACACAGCTGAAGCTATAAACATAGAGAAACTGCAGTCACCGTGATATAAGCCCTCAAGCAGAGAGCTAGGTAAACCCCGTAAACCCCAGGTCCTCAAGCAGAGAACCAGGAACCCCTACCCCCTTCAGGCAAAGCTGACACAATTGGTTAGGACCATGGTACAAAATAGCGGGCTAAGGCATTTAGCCGGAGGCCTCCAAAAACACCTAATAGCGGGCTAAATGGAGCTATAGCGTCAAATAGCGGCTAAATTGCACGTAGAAGCAAATAGCGGCAGCTCTCTAAAATCAGCTATAGCGGGAGATAGCGGAGCTATAGCCGGCTATTTTGTACTATGGTTAGGACTAGCGGCTAAGAGCAACTCCAAGAGAGTTGCCATTTTTCCCTCTCTATTTGACTCTCTATTCGACTCCCTACAAAGATTCCTCTCCGTACTGAGTTGATCACTCCAACAGACTCTCCATTTTTCACTCTCCAAATCCCAACGGCTACTTTCAACTCTCCCCTCCCTCACACTGCCGTGTGGGTCCCACACGTCACCCCCCCTCCTTTCCCCTTCTTCCCCGTCTGGCCATCCGCTCCTTCCCCTTCTTCCCCATCCGGCCTTCCTCTCCGCCTCATCTTCCTCCCTCTCCTCTCTCGCTCGCCCCCAACCCCCGGCACCACCTCTCCTCGCCGCGCTTGCCGTCCGCCGCCGCCTCTCCTCCTGCGCCCACTGTCTGCCACCACCTCTCCTCCCGCGCTCGGCGTCGCCTCGGACTCTCCTCCTCGCGCCCGCGTCCGGCGTCGCCTCGGACTCTCCTCCCCGTGCCTGGGCCCGCACCCACTGCTTGCCGACCGTCGCCGGTCTCCTCCAGCGCCCGGCGCCGCCTCCAACTCTCCTCCCCGCGCCCGGGCCTGCACCTGCGCGCCCACCGCCGCCCGCACTCACCGGCGTCCTTCCTGCCCGTGGATCCTCCCCATCGGCGCTCCCCACCTGCGGTGCTGTGCGCGCGGAGATCCGGGCCGACGGCGCGACGAGGTCCAACCCTGGGGGCACGCGGAGGTCTGGCCTGGCGACGCGCGGTGGTCCGACCCAGCCGCACGATGAGGTCCGGGCCGGCGGCGCCCGGGTCCGTCCCCTCCCTCTCCGGCCTTCCCTTCTCTCCCTCTGCGCGTGCTCCTACCTGCTGTGCATGGAGCCCACGCTTGGCAAGCGAGCTTGGCAAGCCGGTTTGGCTTGCCAAGTCTGGCAAGTGGGAGGGGTGATTTGGGGAGCCGGATGGGATGCCAACTTAGATAGAGAGGCTGTTGGAGCTTAATTTTAAGGTTGAATTGCCAAATTTTGGGTTGGCAAGCTGGATGGGGTGGCTCTTGGAGTTGCTCTAAGAAAGCTGCAGACAATATGAAACCATGCCAGAAAGAGCTTTCTCAGCTCATCGCATGGACATCAGGATGCGCCTCTGAACAACCCTCTTAGAAAGCTAAGCAGCCTTCAGAGTTTTCTTGAGGTTTTGCCTCACCAACTTCTCGATCTTCTCTATCGAGCTGGACAGTTTCTTCTCCATGAGATCAGAGAGAGCTGGATCACTTGGTTTGGATGAGTGGCCTTGAAGGAGCAGTCACATGGAGAAGATGTCTTCAGCTTGCCATCGTCCAGGGGTTGCAACAGCTTGAGCTTCCTCAGCTCAGCATGCTTTCTGCTTGTACTGGAGTTATTGGATCCACAGATGGTGAAGAATCTTCTGTCCACAGGACCTGCTGCCGAGCCGCAGCATCCAGCAGGCGACTTCTCTCAAGATCCTGTAAGTTGTAGTTAGTACACATCAGTAGATCTCCAAGGGAACATAACGCGTCTAGCTTAGGTATGCATCTAACATCCAAACAATTTGTTCCTGCCATCCCTTTGGTCGAGTTATTTTTCCTAATAATTTGAGCAGTGAACCAAACAAATTTTGATCACTTTACAAATGCAGTATAACACTACCTCTAATAGGTTAAAGGCATGGATAAAGCACATGGGCAAATGATGATTACAGAGGAATGAACACAGTTCTCTAAACTTGAAGCAGAGTTCGCTGCAGAATCTAAAATTACTGTCAATAGTGGGGCTAATATGACAATAAAGGAACATGAGTAAATGGGTTCAAATAAAATTTGCATTTTTTTTCTTACTGGACCATTCTGTAAGTTTAAGCACATTTGAATTGCCAGGCACCTAAAGTCAAGTAATAAATAAGACAGAATAAAAGAGAACAGGTTACGCCTTGTAAGAAATTTGCTGCTAGATCATTTGAATTATAAGAAACTTTTGATATGATTCACACTAATGATAAGCCAGGCATTACGAACTCAGTGACTAGCAACGACTCCAACATTGGAACATTGTGACATGTCCTAGAATACAGTTCATGCACCAAATACAACAAAACCAGAGAAATTTGACTTCAGCTGAAATGATCACGGCAAGTACAGAATTAAGGAAACATCGCATAAACAGTGAGGACATAGTTCATCACCTTGACGATTGATGTGATGTCACGGAGGTGTTCTTGGGTACCAGTCAGGCAAGGGCGGCTCCTCCTCTTTGGTGCAGGCCTCCACTGGTGTCCAGGCCTGTCGAGCCAGCGGCTTGACTGCACACTTCACCAGAACAGCTCCTGGCGATGCAACCCTCCTGATTTAAGAACCCACCATCAGAGATGTCGGTGAGGGCTGACTTGGTGGCATTCCTCACTCCAGGCATCTTGTAGTTCTACAATAATGTTATATAGCATATCAGCGATGCATGTAAATGCCTCTTCAGATCAATAAATGGGTGCAGCAATCACAATTTTCTTAACAATCATTCTGCTCTTTTCCTGTTCTTGGTGCCCTGAGTCCTGTTGCTCTTCTCCTGGATCTATGCACGAAATTTGTCCTGTATCGATACAAGAATTTTTCAGACGAAATTAGCAAGTAGAATCAGAGAGCACACGAACAACTTTTCGAAAAAAATCTACACACCTGTTGTTAGGTCGTGGTCTAGCTTCTGCTCTTTCCTACGACTCTAATATGCTTACCTGCAAAAACGACGCAACACAGAGAAGATAGTGTCGTGCCTGTGATATTCTGCCATCAGCTTTGGCGGACGCAGGATTCTGAGAATGGGTGTACATGCCGCTGAGAAATTGTCCCCACAAATTTTTTTAATGAAGTCTGTAGCATACAATAAATTGCATATTGACCTCTACAATGATCTAATAAACTTTCAAAATAATAGACTACAATCACAATTTGATGGAGATAGACTGTGCTATAAGCTTGTTTGGGCTCAAATCTACGTATGGACCAAATACAAATATATGTATTGTACATACTAATTTATCAGATGTACACCCATGTCTCTATACTGCGTCCACCTAGCATCCTCTGCATTGCACTGTTTGGTAGAGAATTTACAGCATCTACTTTGCCGTTAAGTTACTTGCAGCATTTGAAACTGTTCTGCCATTTCTTTTGGACTAGCTAGATTCATTATCTGAAAACTGATAGATAACATGAAGTTAAGATGTACACCTGCTTCTGTTTTAACCATGCTTATATACATACATGATATAAATGGATAAATTAGTAATTGAAATTATGTTTCCTTATTAACCTATATTTTAATGAGAATAAATTAGCAATAAGCAAGCACTGGCATATGAGCAAAGAAGGTTGGTTGGTTACTGAACTGGGCTATTCAAAAGATCCAAGATATGCTCGATAAGTTAGTATTCAGCTGCTCTAAAAATCATGTGCTGCTCTAAAAATTACGTCGATAACTTCAGAATTTTTATTATTCAAATTATTTTGAGTCAAATGGTACGAGGACTATCGGGGAGTTTGAATGGAGTGAAAATGATAAGATAAATTGGAAAAGGATGAAAAGGCGAAGGCAGGTTGACACCGTTTCATAATGGCAAACTAGCGAAACCCAATTGCAGCAGGATGATATTCCAGTGAACCCAATTTTGAGGATGGCGAAATCTTCCGCCCCTCTTCCTACTCTGCCGCAACTGTAGAGGGGCCAGAGGGTTTCACAAGCTGTGATTCCTATTCCTCATCTACCAATTAAACCAGGAGTTCATCACCCTCAACCATGACTCGAACTTGCAGGTCATTTTCCAAATTTGTTCAGATGGCTCTCAATTTGATTCGCATGCTGAGACACCTTGAAAGTTCTCACAAATTTCAGAAGATTTGAAGCCCACCTCAGAAGTTTATAAGCCCTTTCATAGATGTCACACAGACATTATACAGTGAGGAACATGTACTGTTTGCGAGCTCAAATAAAACAAATAATGAGTATATTAAGTTCAAATCTCAAACACCTTAGATCAAAGCCTTCAGAAGATTTGACTGGACCCGGACTCTGAAATTCACTACAAACAACTGCACCCTGTAATCTAACATCGATCAACAACAACATAGCCTTTTATCCCAAGCAAGTTGCTAGAGATGAAACTCAAAAGAAACAAAGATAAGAGAAACATAAAAAGGGCACAAGATAGAAGGTAATCTAACATCGATCAAATACAAGAAAACACACATCAGCAGAGAGGGTGACTGCTCACAAGCATCGCAAACATTTATCCAAGCTGATCAGTGTGATAACACATTTATCCAAGCCGGTCAGTGTGTATCAACTTGTAAACAATTTCAATACCAGCAAATTTGGCCATGTGACAGTGAAATCTCACATCAGAAATTGATAATTTGATATTGCATACCATCATAAATGCTGGATTTGATCTTACTTCAAACTAAATCGCCAAAAGCAGTACAAAATCATCGTTGAATTTAACCACTGCGAACTAGACCTCAATATAAGCAAATTTGGCCATGACAGTTAAATCTCACAACAGAACTTGATAATTCGATATCGCATACCATTATAATCGCTTACTTTGTTTATACTTCAAACTACATAGCCAAAAGCAGTACAAAACCGTCATTAAATTCAACCACTGTGAACTAAACCTCACCACAGATACAAGGATGACCGATGCCCGCAGATTCAGTTTTCAAGCCCAGGCACCTGCATGCGCCGGCTAGCCTCTGACTTCTTGCCGCCGAGGAACTCGTCGGGGACGACCTTGAGCTGCTTGCGCTTCTTGGACTTGGCGATCTTCTGGATGGTCTTGGGGTTGGTGACCCGCTGCAGCTTGGTGCCCGTGCGCAGCACGTTCTCCTGCTTGCGCTTCTCCCGCTCCTCGCGCGCCTTACGCTTCGCCACCTTGTTCTGCCGGATCTCCTCCTTGAGCTCCGCCTTGCGGGCCTGGTACGCGCGCTTCAGCGACTTCTCCCGGACGCGCTGCTCCAGCGGGGTTGGCTTCCGCGACACCACCACGGCCGACGCGCGACGGGTGCGGGGCTCCTTCCACCGGCGCCCCGACACGCGCCCGGCGATGACGCCGTCGTAGGTGGGCTGGCCGAAGGAGGCCGGCTTCGAGGGGTCGGACAGCGAAGGCATGGCGCGGAGCTTGGACGGCCGGGGCGCGTCGGCGTCGAGGTCCATCGAGTCCGCGGCCGCCGCCTCCGCCTCCTCGCGGCGCTTGCGCTTGCCGCGCTCGCCGCCGAGGCCCTCATCGAGGTAGCGGAAATCGAGGTGGGAGGCCATGGCGGAATCGATGGGGCGTTTGAGGCGCGGGCTTGTGGGGAGAGAGGGAGGACGAAGGGGGCGGCGGCGGGTTTATTAGGGTTTGGGAGTTGCAATCAGCGGATAGCGGCTGGTTGGATGGGCCGGGCTGGGACGAATACAACTAGACCAGCCCACAACTTTGGCGGGTCAATTCTTTTTTCATGAGACGAGGCCATGAGCCATGATTAATATACGAGAGGAAATATATCTTGGACCTATTAAATAATATATAATAACTTGCAGTTTAAAAAATAACAATAACTTGCATCTGAAGACAAAAAATCAGTGTAAAACATTTACATTTTGTATCAGATTATGCTTGAATGTTGTTAGCAAGGATTATGAGAATCTTTGATCATAAGTTAAAAAAAATATTGTACTCTTAAAAAGAGAGAGAGAATGTTTCCTCCTCCGTATATGCAATTATGCAATATAGTGCTAACAAGAACTACAACCAGTCAACCAGTACATTAAAACCAAAGAGCTGCCGGCATGGCAGCAGTCAGCCCACTATCCACTATGAACAAAAGAGAAAGGGAATCCACGCTAGATATCCCGCAACGCAAAGAGTAGTACATATACTTCCAGTTAAGAATCAAGTCGCAAAAATATGCGTAAAAATTAATATTGAGTTTTCTCAGTTACACCAGAGCCGAACCAGAACGGCATACAAGGAACGATTTTTTAGTCAGGACTAGTCACCTAGACCAACGGAGGAAACCAAAGTTTCAAAAACACACGGCTGGTCGTTAATCCAGTTTGGCAATAACTGCACCCTTGACTTCCTGGGTTGTGCTGTGCTGGACTGCGTGGTGCCACCCAAATCTTTGGTCCCGTACTTGCCTTCTGAAAGACACGCTTCACTGCCGTCTCCAGCCGGTCGCAAACGATGGGAACTGCAAGTGTGTCAGCATCATAGCGGATGAGAGCAGCAGCACAACAGGGTTAGCTCTCTTCTTCTCCACAATCTTCTCATTTTCTGATGTTTCCTGCAGAAGCACCTTGCTCGAAGATACCATGGTCCTGACCCTACGTTACCTGAAATGATCCAGGCACACCAGTATGAAACACTCTCAAGCTCAGCATCCAACAATCATGGAAAGGGTAACATTTATATCCAAAGAATATAGGATGCAATAAACTAGCAAAAAAATGGGGTCAAATTATGCATAGATACAAATGCTACATCACATATAACTATGTACTTTCACAGGTAGGATTCATAAATAATAGTTATAAACGCACCTCCAGGCATGACACCAGTGCCTCCAGCAATACATAATACATGCAGCTACGTTAGCCACCAGATTTCCATAAAGATTTGGGGTGACCTATGAAAGGAACCGAACAGAATTGAGTCTCAAATTCATAAATAATCTAAGAAAATTCATTTAAAAAATCTGGGTTGATAAAAAAGTGGCCCACTTAATCAGCAAAAACAAAGGAAAGATATTAGCTTGACAACGTAGGAGCTAACATGCTAGTGTATCAAAAATTTGCAGAACATTAGTTCATTCTGGTATCCCAATAGTCCACATAAGCTTGGTGAGAAACAGAGCATAATTTGGGTGATGCCTGTGTGTATACCATAACATAGAAATGTTCAGGCTTCACTGCAAGCTGCATACAACAGTTGTCCACAATGATTTCATCATATTGAATCCCAGGGTAGTTCTTTGCAATGGAACCTCATGGCACGACTCCAAGAACATACCATCAGTAAGCTTCATGATGTTTACTTTGTATGCATACTCAAAAGCATCGTTGGCAATTCTTTCCAAGCAAAACTTTGTTATCACCTAGCAAAATCCATGAAGAATATTAGGGAGAATGATTCGTTTAGATGCCAAAACAATAAAGGAGTGGCAATGTTATATGCATTTTTACAATAACACAGCATGTTGGGAAAACTTGGAATGCCGTTAGGTGTAGTAAAGGATTCAAAATATGTTCCAACAATAGATACAATTTCAGTGACACATAGGAACTTCTAAAAATATTATGTTTTTATGACATCTAAACAGGCATATTTTGAGTGCCAATCACCCTAAAAGTATTCTACAGCCAATCAAACAGCAGTACCCACCAAAGTTGCACCTCCGCAACGCCTCTGGTTTTTCTAACGTCGCCTTTTTTTTTCGGTTTATTAATCCTAGCCCACGATTACAATTCGGGCGAACGTGGGTCCTCAACCTCCCGTCAGTTCATGTCTCCGCCCGATTCCGCCACAGCCGTCCTCCTTTCGCCACCGGCCCTCTTGCGTGGGCTGCCCGATTCCCCACGCCTCGACGCCGCGGGCTAGGGCTTCCATGGCATCGAGTTGTTATCTCGTCCGCAAGTCGTCGTGAAGAACGGAGTTGCCGCATAGGTTTGACCGCGAGCTTCCGCCGGTCTTCGCCGTCGGTGATCCCGCCCGCTCCCCCTCCCCTGTTCTTCTCCCCCTATTCTTTTTATCTAATTCATTTCTCCAACCAACCCTCCTGGTGAGCAGAAAGAAGCTGTGATGGCGGCGTGCAGACCCGGTGGCCCCGCGTGTTAGCTACCGGAAGGGAATCGAGAAGAGGAATCGAGAAGAGGAAGGGGACGGAGCAGGAAGAGAGAGACAGGACGGCAGAGGAATCTGTATTGCCAAAGAAGAAAGAGTTCTCGTTACAATGCCTGTCCTTCTCTCCACTCGCTTGGTTACATATATTGTCTACTTGGCCCACTCGGAGCCACTCAATCGTACATTGGGCCTTACAACTCTCTTGGGCCTTGGGCCATCACCTTGGCGATCCATCTGGTCTTCCTGGACAGGGACGGTGTTAACACTCCCTTCCTCTTGAGAACCGACTTGACCCCAAGTCGCAGCACGAGGAAAACGTTGGCGAAGAGATTCCAGATTCTCCCAGGTAGCCAATGATGCCGGCATACCTGACCACTTGATCAGGCCTTGAAGAACTGGACGATCCCCAGAAGAGACGCGACGCTGCAGAATTCTTTCTGGAACTTGAAATGAAGCAGTAGCATCAGGCAGTGAAGAAGTACTCATCTGATTGCCAATTGCCGACTTGAGTTGGGACACGTGGAAGACTGGGTGAATAAGAGATGAAGTAGGAAGCTCCAATCTATAAGCCACAGAGCCAATTCGTTCAAGCACTTTGAAGGGACCGAAAAACTTGAAGGCCAGCTTCTGATTAGCGCGAGGCGCCAGTGAAGACTGAACGTAAGGCTGCAGTTTGATATATACCAGGTCTCCAACTTGGAAGGAACGTTCAGAGCGCCCTTTATCAGCCTGACGCTTCATCCGGTCTTGAGCACGGAGGAGATGCTGCTTCACCAACTGTTGCATCACGGCACGTTCTTGCAGCCATGTAGAAAGGTCAGAGTTGACACATACTGATGCAGGATCAATACCAAAGTGGCGAGGAGAATGCCCATATAAAACCTCAAATGGCGACCGACCCAAGGCAGAGTGCCAGCTGGTATTGTACCAGAACTCGGCGAGGGACAACCAACTCAGCCATTTGGTAGGACAAGCGTTAACGAAGCAGCGCAGGAACGTCTCCATACACTGGTTAACACGCTCGGTTTGGCCGTCGGTCTGCGGATGGTAAGCCGAACTCATACGCAGGGGAACTCCCGCCAATCGGAACAACTCCTTCCACAGACTACTGGTAAAGACTCTGTCACGGTCGGAGATAAGAGAAGCCGGCATTCCGTGAAGCTTGTAAACATTGTCCATAAAGGCTTTAGCTACTGTCAGAGCTGTGAAAGGGTGCCGAAGGGGAACGAAATGAGCAAACTTGGAAAACTTATCCACAACTACCAATATACAATTGAACTGTCCTGACTGGGGAAGCCCTTCAACAAAGTCCAGCGAAACCATTTCCCAGGCACAATCCGGAACAGGCAATGGTTGGAGCAGACCTGGGTACTTAGACCTGTCGGGTTTTGCTTGTTGACACACTGAGCAAGCCTTGATAAACTGCTGTACTGAGGACTTCATACCAGGCCAATAAAAATACTGCTTGAGACGGCTGTAGGTGACGGGAATGCCGGAGTGGCCTCCCACCGCACTGTTGTGCATTGCTGAGATGACTTGAGCATGCAGGCTCTTATCATTCCCAAGCCACACACGCTGCTTAAAGCGAAGAACACCATCCTTGAGAGTAAAATTGGGTACTGCATCAGACTTCACCGACAATTTAGTAATGAGGTCGACAGCTTGGGGATCCTGTGAGTAAGAGCTCATCACTGCTTCCAACCACTGAGGTGTACTAGAGGACAAGGCCAGAACCTGATCGACAGATCCTCTGCGAGACAATGCATCGGCCACCCTATTCTCGGACCCCTGCTTGTACACAATCTTATACTGCAGGCCTAACAACTTGGTGAACACCTTCTGTTGCCAAGATGTGTGCAAACGCTGCTCATTGAGGTGAATCAGGCTCCTCTGATCAGTATACACAATGAACTCACCATGCTGAAGGTAGTGCCTCCACTGTTCCACAGCTACTAGTATGGCCAAGTACTCCTTCTCATATGTAGACAACCCCTTGGTCTTGGGACCCAATGCTTTGCTAATGAAAGCCAGTGGGTGGCCTTGCTGAGTAAGCACTGCGCCGACGCCATTGTCACAAGCATCCGTTTCAATGGCGAACGGTAAGGAGAAATCTGGCAAGGCGAGGACCGGGGCTGTGGACAAGGCAGTCTTCAGTGTGTCGAAAGCAGCGGCGTGCTCGGCTGTCCACACAAACAACACATTCTTTTTCAACAGATTAGTGAGTGGCCTGGTAATAACACCGAAATGCTTGACGAACTTTCGGTAGTACCCTGCTAACCCCAAGAAGCTCCGCAATTCCTTGATAGATGAAGGTACCGGCCATTCAGTAATTGCCCGAATCTTGGCAGGATCGGTGGCAACTCCCTGTTCACTAATGATGTGACCCAAGTAAGCCACCGAACGCTGAGCAAACTTGCACTTGGAGAGCTTTAGCTTCCACTGGTCGCGGGCAAGCCACTGGAACACTTGCTGAATATGGACGAGGTGCTCCTCATACGTTTTGCTGTAGATAAGGATATCATCAAAGAATACAATGACAAATTTGCGAAGGCCGGGAGCTAATGTAACATTCATAGCCCCTTGGAACGATCCCGGTGCCCCAGTCAGTCCAAAGGCCATGACGCGGAACTCAAACTGACCAAAATGTGTCTGAAAAGCTGTCTTGTACTCCTCTCCTGGCTTCAATCGAATTTGATGAAATCCTGCTCTGAGATCCAAGTTGGTGAACCATGAGGCCTTAGCCAGCTCATCCATCAACTGGTCAAACACAGGCACTGGGTATTTGGACTTCAGGGTCAATGCATTGAGGTGCCGGAAGTCCACACAGAAGCGATAGGTGCCATCTTTCTTGCGGACTAGCAGCACTGGCGAAGAGAACAAACTTGCACTCTGCTGAATCAGTCCCTTAGCAAGCATCTCAGCCACTTGCTTCTCGATTTCATCCTTCAGTGCAGGAGGATATCGGTATGGCCTGACATTCACTGGCCGTGCTCCAGGAATCAATGGTATCTCGTGATCACAAGCCCTGGGAGGAGGAAGACCATCAGGTTCTTCAAATACTACAGCAAACTGATCTAGCAATGACTGCACCTCCGATGGAAGCAATGAAACTTCAGAGTTCTGTTCCCCGACCGGTGTGACGATGCTTAACTGTATGAGCACTTCTTCAGGCTTCTCAGGCAACACACCTTGCAATATCATAGTCTGACCATCATAAGGGATCTCTAGCCACTTCTGTTTCCAGTGAACATTCATGGGGCTAAACTGTTCTAGCCAATCCATACCAATAATTACATCGTAGGCTGTCAGTGGAAGGACTTTCAAGTCAGATTGGAAAGCAACATCCCCAATGAACCATAATGCTTGAGGCAGTATTGCAGCACATGATAAAATCCCTCCCCCTGCAACTTGAACCTTCAAAGCATCAGACATGGGCACAACTCCTGCAAGGCGCTCAGCCACTGAAGAGCTAAGAAATGATGCTGAACTGCCAGAATCAAGCAGCATTGTAACTGGTTTGTGCTGAATGGAGCCTGCAAACTTGACAGTCCTAGGAGCATCCACACCAGTAGTTGCAGCCTTAGAAATAGCCAGGAACAGCTGATCAGATGCAGACTCCTGACCCTGCTGAGAAAGCTCATCATCTTCCAATTGGAATAATTCCCACAATTCCTGCACCACATTTAACTGCACAGTAGGAGAACAAGTATGACCTCTGCTCCATTTTTCATTGCATTTGTAGCAGAGACCCATAGCACGGCGGTACGCTCGCAGAGCAGAAGCCTTAGCTTCTGGAGATCCCGCTCGAGCTGCTTCCACGCCCCGATGGTCTTCAGCCACCGGTAGCTTGTCGCGAGGAGGAGGAGGCAATGGAAGTGGCGTCTTGGACAGCGGCTTGGGATAGAAAACCGAATCCTGCTTCTTGAACTCCCGTCTTCTAGGAGAATCCCCAACTTCTTCCTGCAATGCAGCGAGCACACAAGCAGTATCGAGGTCTTGTGGTCTTTGTACAAGAACAATAGCTTTTATATCATCACGAAGACCATCAATGAAACGTAAGGTGTAGTAAAGGGGATCAGTAGTAGTAGTGTAGGCTGCTAATTGGTCAACTAGTTGAGCAAACCTATCAACATAGTCACCAACTGTGCTAGTTTGTTTGATGTGAAACAGTTGGCGAATTAAGAGCTCATGCTGATCACGTCCAAACGATCGTGAATCAGTTTACAGAAATCCTCCCAAATAGTACTGGAAAGTTTAGTTTCAATGGACTGCAACCAACGGGCAGCGGCATCCTCGAAGAACATGGATGACACTTGAACCCAAGCCGACTTATCAACACCATACATATCGAAATAACGCTCACAACGCGACTGCCACAACCTCGGATTTTCTCCAGAAAACTTGGGAAAAGGGAGTTTAGGCAAACGACCAGACGAGTTATACATCGATGGGCCTGAAGAACTCTGAACTCGAAACGTGTTGAACTGACGAGATTCCAGGCCAAAAGTACGAGGGGGAACTGGATCCGAGAACGTACCCTTGACCGGGAGATGTGTAAGAGTCGTGACCGACCCAAACCCATTCTCCCGGGAGCGATTGTCGAAGCGGTGCCCATCAGGGCCGACGATCGGGTTGCCGGCAGACGAATTTGCCGCGATCGCCTCCGGGTTGGGGAAGAGACCCGGCTCAGCCGCCCGTCGGTCGAGGACCACTCGATCGAACTGCTTGTTGAGGTGGACGACCTTGGAGGTGAGCTCGTCGACGGCGTTCACCTTGGTGGCGATGTCCGCGACGGACTCCACCTTCGTAGTCAGATCCGCTACCGCGCCCACCTTGGATGCGAGATCTGACACCTTGTCGTCGATCTCCGGCCGCCACGCCACGAGCTCCTTGTTGGAGGCCTCAACCTCCTTGAATCGGGAGCCCAGGGAGGATTCGAGGTGATCCACCCTTGTCTCTACCGACGTGAAGCGGTCGCCGAGCTTTTTCATCTCGTCGAGCAGCAACTGGATGTTAGGGTCCATAGCGCCTTGATTCTTGCGGAGGCGGGTGAAGTGGTGATGAGAATCCAGCACCGGACCAAGATCGAGTCTCTGATACCAGGTGTTAGCTACCGGAAGGGAATCGAGAAGAGGAATCGAGAAGAGGAAGGGGACGGAGCAGGAAGAGAGAGACAGGACGGCAGAGGAATCTGTATTGCCAAAGAAGAAAGAGTTCTCGTTACAATGCCTGTCCTTCTCTCCACTCGCTTGGTTACATATATTGTCTACTTGGCCCACTCGGAGCCACTCAATCGTACATTGGGCCTTACAACTCTCTTGGGCCTTGGGCCATCACCTTGGCGATCCATCTGGTCTTCCTGGACAGGGACGGTGTTAACACCGCGACCGCGAGCGGTTCCAGTACGGCGGCTGGAGCTCGTTCCCCAATCGAAAGATCCGCCCCGACCATCACCGGGTCGGCCTGGAGCACCTATGGATGGTGGCGCCATGGCGAGTGGTGGACGGCGGGAGCTCCTTCTCCACCATCGGGCGAGGATGCGAATACGGCAGCCAGGCACTCGGCGGCCAATCTCAGCAGCTGCAGGTTCTTCTCCTCAACTTTGGAGATCCCCGCAGCAAAGCTGCCCCTCCATCCCCGACGCAGAGTCTAGTTTGCTTAGAATCGCAATCCAATGTGCAAGATTTTGCTCGAATCTCAATGTAGAGATTGGCGATTTGTGCAAGACTGCAAGTATTAGCTCAATACAGGTGTCCGGATGTTTAACTTCGTTATTGTTCCATGTTGGTTCGTTTGGAATTGCGCGGTCACGTAGTTTGGTCGTCTATAATTTGCAGGATATACATGGATACTGGTATGATAATGCCTAATCTGGAGGCATGATTTGTGAACATCAGTTGGAGTCAGGTTGTCGAGACTGATATAAGTGGCCACCCCGACCCGGCCAGCAGGAGACAAGGGGGCGCGGTAGAGGTGATTCCTGGAGCAGCATGTCTTCCTGTGCATATGGTATTACAGTCAGTGCTCCATCAACCTATATTCTTCTAGTGAATATGCTTAATCTCTCTCTGTGTATGGTTGGTGTTCCCTGTGATGTTCGCTCTCACTACTGCACACAAATTTCTAGAAGTGTTAATATAAAGACAAGAACACAAGGAAGAACATATGGAATAAGTGGCTGTTGTCTCTGCTTTGATAGATACGCCAAGAACACCTTGGCATACTGTGTGACTATTTTAGTTGCCTTGTCTCGCCCATCTGCACAGCATTTTGCAGCAGGGCCGTGGCAGATAAGTTCAGATATGAATGTTCTCTTTGTGCAGCGGGTGGCCATGGTTGCCAATGGCCAGCTCGCATTGCATTTTTCATGGCTTAGTTGCAGAGCGCTACACCTACGCGGCTACGCCTGGTCAACAGGATTATATTAGGCAACGCAAAGTTGAGTATATGATGATATTTTAATTTAATTTTAATTTTGAAACAACAAATAATAACTCATTTGTTCTTGTCAAGATCACTCTAGTCACGGTTCCTTATTGTAATATGCCCATGTTTTATGCCAATTCTACTCTCTGCAAACAAAAATGCTTTTTAGTGGCTTCTGATCCATGCTATTTATTTATTCCACAATGGAGGTTAGTCCTTCTCGACAAGGTTCTGCAGTAACAAATGGTACATTGGATTTCAATAAGTGAGAAACCTGATTCATTTTGAGTATACTGTTAGCTGAATTGAATATACTGACAAATTGTATAGTCGATTTCGATTAGGGAGACTAGGATGGCATAAAATACGAGCATATTACAATTTAGAGTATACTGACAATGTCGTCTCTTTGGTCGTGTGAACCCTGGCATACCAATATTATTTTCCCTTGCATGGTTGGTTCAAGAACTTGATTCTCTACAACTAAACTGCATGCATGGATTGTAAATCCACAAATTGGGAGTAATCCAGTTAGCTTTAGTGCTAAACCAGGTAGCGTTTTTCAGGTTGCTTTGAGATGGCAAATTATTTAAAGTGCACCTATGTATCTCTTTGCTGCTGTGAGACAGATTTTTTTATTCCAAAATGCAACGCTGTATCTCTGAAAACAAAGAATTGGAACCTAGCTGCTTGTTTCCCCGTATATTGATTTGGGATGTTTGTGTCATCAATCCTGTTTTGGGATGATTACTAGTGGGGTGTCTGTACCTTAATTGATATATAGAAAGAGCAACAATTATGTTAATAATTAATTAATTAGCTTGGCCATGTGTATCAAGTGTTAGAGCATCTCCAAGAGTCTCTCTAAAAATCATTCTCTAAAGCATCATTTAAAGAGTCATTTGAATAAAAATCGTTTTCTATATCTTCATATTTTCCAACAGCTTCTTTATATCTTGCATGCACTCTAGAGAGCTATTCTCTTTTCTATATTTTGCTAGCGAGAAATCCGGAATAGAGAGTGACTATGTTTGAATAACCAAATAGAGAGACTGTTGGAAGCTACCTTTTTAATCAAAATCTCTAAAATTAGCAATCAAGAAGGATTTAAAGAGTCTCTTGGAGTTGCTCTTAATAGCAATTTTGTGCATTTATTAGAACTCCTTATTACTGAACATTGGGTGTGTTATCACCAACGAGATCTTTTCCTACAAAGTATGCTTTGATCTGAAGTTCTGAACTGTAGTTGTCTTCCTGTAGCTCCAAGATCACACCCTTGAAAACAGGTAAAAATAAACAATCTTGACCCTCATTTCTACAAACTAATTATTAATGGTGTATCAGAGTGTCAATTCCATTGTTGCTATATGAATTAGCCTTTGTTTAGTTTTCTGAAATCCTGTAGAATCCACGTATAACAGAGACCACCAACTACAACCTAGTATTTTGATTTTTGATAGATTAGCTGATGCCCAGGCCTAATTTTCCAGGCCAAAGATCATGAAGCGTTGTTATATCCTTGTACCTCTGAGAAGAACTTGCATGAGTCCTTGCACACCAGCGCTGCAGAAAATTAGAAGGCCAGCTATGCCTAATCCGGTTAGCTGTAGTGCAGTGGATGAGGCTGCCAGGTGACTGCTCCTATCACCACCATTTCTTGCCTGTTGTGTATGTCTGTTTTGACCAATAAACTAGGCGATGATGATGCACATTCTGTGTTTGAGCAAATGCCTATGTATTAGTTGCTCCTGCATGGTTCGTTCAAGAACATATGAGTGTTTATTTTTTTTACAGTGGCTGATTGATTTAAAATTAAATTATGTGCGTGGATGATAAAACCAGAAGCTGCGACTAATCCAGTTAGCTGTAGTGCTAAACTAGACACCATTTTCGAGCTGAAGTAGCTACCATTGAATTTTCAGTCTTCGAGTCATTGTAATATCTATTACAGTAGTATTGTCACTTTCTTTTCAGGTCAAGCATATTCGGATGCTAGCGGTACGCCAATGGTCAGCTCACACTGGACATCATCTTTTGTTACCCAAATGAAATCCTGACTGATGCCCTGGCACTGAGGTACTACATGTCATCTCCCTTCCTTTCATCCTCGTGAACCTAATTAAACTAGGAACAAGGAACATTTAAGGAAAAAGTGTAGATTACGCCCCTAAACTCTTACAGCTGTGTTGATTACCCCCTTGAACTCTCAAACGGTGTACTTTAAACCTTAAACTCCTTAATCCATGGAGATTACCCCCCTACTAAGCCTTAACACCGGTTCAGTGCTAATTAATCTTGTTTTTTCCCTTCCAAACTGCCATGTAATCATCATGACGTGAAAAAATTAGTGCCACATGTTGGCCAGATAATTAAACAGACTTTTTGTACCAAACAATTGTTAAAGATGCTTGCCTCCTGATCATGAGTTGATGACGAGAACATTAATTAAATCAATTTCTTTCCGTTCTAACTAATCATGTGTGATACTTCTCTCTCAACTGCATAAGCGCCCTAGTTCTAACAGCAGCGATCAGCCAAATGTTCCAGTGCTACGTGTAGGATTGAGTGATTCAGAAGGTTTTAGCCTTTTAGGAGTTCACCGGTACCACAAACCTCTGTTCCCTCATCTGTAATGAGACTAATGACCATGCTTACCTACGCTAAGCAGTTATGTGGCACTGCAGGAGAAAAAAACAGCACTAAAGATTTTCTGTTTAATCTTCCATGATTATATCCTCTCACAAGCAGTTTTTTAATCCAAGTTACATTTTGTTTTTCCAACTGGATTGTTGAAGCACAAAGTAGAATGGGTAATATAAAGTAGGAGACATTCCTTTATTTACTCCAATTTCAGCTGTAAGATTTGTATGTGGAAGTCCATGTACTGATTGTTAAACCTTTATGATATCTGGAACTTTTTAAATTTGGTTATGTAAAATGGACCAGCTATGTGCAGTTGTATATACATCTTTCTGCTCGTCTGATGTTAGTTGAATTCATTTGAACTCAACGTCAGCTGAATTGGTCTAAGCATGCAGTTCTAAGTATATAGCAGAGCTGGTCGCAAAAAAAAAGAGAGTATATAGCAGAGCACCTTTTTTTCCAGTGGTATGTGAATACGTGATTAAATATGAAGGAGATGGATGATGGGTACATTCTGTTTTTTTTTGAGAGAGACGGGGTTTTCCCCCTCATTCTGCTTTTATATTACTCTTAGCTGGTCATCGAATAATATCGTGAATTTACAGAGAATGCATAATTTGCTTGTGTTTGCAGCATTATTAATGCAATAAAGGTAGCTCCTACATTTTTAATTTTCAGTTGGCTTAATTTCTTGACAGAAAATATCTTGTCTGGGGTTTGTTGCCATACACGTGCCAATCTGTTGTTACTTAATAATAAATTATCTTCGGCAATGTGTATAGGCTGTCTTTAACATGCATATACTGATAATGCCTAACTATTTTGCAGATTGCAATATGCATGCCGGTTACCTGCACACGAGATGATGGATGATTGGCTAGATGGTTGCTGATTTGTTCTACCAAATTGTAAAACATGGTCAATAGAATTAGTACTACTTGATTGTACATATCATTATTTTCCAGTTCATCAGTCCTTGATTGTAAACACTATAAAATAAGATTTGCCATCAACAAGTTGGAGGCCAAGATTTCAACAATGCCCTATGTGACTTGGGGGCGAGCGTCAGCGTGATGCCTAAGGTAGTCCTCGACCACCTTAAACACATTTCGGCTTGTCTCTACGCCCATGTGTTTGCAGCTAGCGGACCAATCGGTCCGCTACCCTCTCGGAGTCGTAGAAAATGTTTCGGTCAAGATCAGGGATTTCTTCGTCCCTGTGGATTTCCTTGTTCTTGACACGGAAGCCGAAGCCAAGAACTCTCTCATTCTTGGGAGACCATTCTTGAGTACTGCGAATGCAAACATCGACGTGGGGAAAGGGACCTATTCAACTTAGGATCAACGGAGAAACCGAAAATTTCTCCTTCCGTCCTAAAGAGACACCTCAACAAGTCAATATGGTCGGAGAAATCGTACCCAGAAATCCTAGGATGCCAACTATAGAACCACTCATGAGAATGGTGGAAGCCTTCGCCGCCAAAGAAAAGAAAAGGCATGACCGTTATCATGCACAACGAAGGATATCGAGAGTCAAAGCTCTGGAAGAGCAAGCAAAGTGCGATAAGGAGGTTGAATCCAAGCCCCGTCCGGTCCGAAAGGAATGGCGGGTGAAAGCAGACCCGAACGAAGATTCGGAGAGTTCCGCTCAGGACGTAAAAATTGAGCCCTCGCCATAAGGTATATGGTACGTATCAATGCATTGCATTTGCATATAGAATAGGTTTTCCTTTCATTGCATTTCGATTCTTTCAATTAGCATGGCATATTTAATTTTCGAAACACGCATCCATATTTTGTTTATGCATTACTTAGCATATAAAAAAGAAAAAAAAATCAGCCAAAATTCTAGGCCATCGGGCCCACCTAGGCCGACCGGCCCCACTTGTCAGCAACAATAGCCAGATCACTCAGCAGGCAACTAGCAATCGTGCACGGGCATAACACAAGGAAGATGGAGAAAATTGGGGGCAGCACCAGGCCGTTCGGCTCCACCCAGGCCGGTCGGCCTCCCTCCACCGTTGATGTCCCATCTTCACCAACCAGCAGCACCATGAATAGCAAAGTGACCACCGACAGGAGGATGGGCACGACCGGTGCCATGTGCAGGCCGATCGGCCTCACACAGGCCGGCCGGCCTCCCCCTGCCGCGCCTCTATAAAATCCGGTGCTCAACGCTTCATCAACTCGCCCCAAGTGCAGGTATGCAAACTTCCGCAGCGCTGCACTCTTCCTTTGCTCTAAATCTCGAAAATCTCTAAGCAAGATTAGAGTGCGACCACAAGAAAATTCTGCTGAAATTTATCCTTAAAATTCTTGTGTGAACAAACCTCTTCCGGTTGAATGAGAACGTTTGTGGTGGTTCATTCCCCACAAGAATGACTAACCGAGTTGTGGTGATTAACCTCCCACAAGAATGCCTAACTGCTGATTGCCTAACCCTTGATTTCCTTCGGGTATTGCAGAACTAATCTTTTGCAGGAATCATGTGGACTAAGGCGAAAGCGAAGGCACGGGGAGTGGTGACCAAGCTAGGCTCTTCAAGTTCAGGGCGATCCTAAAGCTCCTCTGCTTCCCAGAAAACTATGTCTATTGATTCGTCTCAACAGGACACAGTGTCCCAGGAGAGCGAGAGGCAAGAGGTGCCCCGGAGCAGGCTTCGTATCCGGATCATGACCCGGGTCGAGCACATCATCACTAGGTCCGAAGAAGAAAGAGTGGTGCTTGACAAGCTCCAGAACCGCGTCTTCAGTCACGCCAAGTACTTCGATGCCATGCTGCTAATCAGGACCGGTCTCGGAGGAGACATGGAACGGGCTTTCAACAATGCCAGATGGCAAAATTTCTACCCCGTCTCAGAAACAGGTTCACATTTTCTGACTATGGAATTTCTGATGAGTTTGAAAGTTGAGGTTCTTCCCACTGAGACGAACATCCGTTTTCGGTTTTTCAATGAGGATTTTATCTTGAGCCCGAAATAGCTCAGTGAGACTCTTGGTTTCCACAAGAGATGCATCGTTGACGCTGACCTTTTGGTGACTAGCCACCGGTACAACCGTGCCCAATGGTGGGATAGATCACAAGTGAGCCTCTCTCTGGGAAAAACAGCATCACTTCTATCCATAACCCCACGCTTCGCTTTTTGGCAAAGTGGATTGCCATAGTGGTCCACCCGCGCGCTGATTTGCGTCTTTGCCTTTTGCCTGATTTGGAGTGCCTCTACGCCATGGTGAAGAAAATTCGTTTCTCACCTGTCATGAGCATGCTCGATGACTGGCAGAGGTTAGTCACTGGCCGAGCCATGATTGACATAACCTCGCTGGTCACCCGCATTTCCACCCATGTTGGTGCTTTGCAGGGCGCTCAAGTTTCCTTCCTACCCACTTCACAGGAGTATCAATCTTGCATCGGTTTAGACCATTTTATCCAGGGCCACTTGATGCGCGAGGGCCCTGGCCATACTCTTTTTATGTGCTACCCCGGTTTCGTCGATGAAGTCAAGCTTTCATGCCCGACTCTTTCGTTGAAATCGGCGAAAAGTCTAACCTTGCAGCTCAGGAGGAAGGAACCCGCTTGCCACAGTGTCGCAGGACCCATGACACGTGGCAGGCGAGCCAGCCACAATAGTGAAGCCAGAACATCTACCGCACCTTAGCCCGAGTATCACCAGCAGTAGCAGACCGGATACCATCACTAGCAGCAGACTGAGTACCAGCAGCAGCATCAGGAAACGTACAACTACTACCAGGAGATAGGATATGGACCGCAAGTCGGACCATCTGCGTCCGCAAGGTATGACTACGAGAACCCATTCGCTCGGGGAATCTCGGAGCTCAGTGCCAGGCTGGACGCGGTAAGCCTACAACAGCAGGAGATAAGCGATAACCTCGCTCATAACACCGACCTCACCCAACAGAACTGGGGGATGACCACATCCCTCCAGACGACATTGACGGCTTCTTCAGCTACATGCATTACGACCCCAACCAGCACTGCCAGTGAGCTTCGTCGAAGCTTGGGGGAGTCTCTGGTAAGTTCGGAAGTACCCCTGTCAGTTCATCTTGCCTTGCCTTGCCTTGCCTTGTTTTGGCCTTGCCTTGCCGTGATAATAATAATAATAATAACAATAAATAAAAAAGAGATAATAATAGCCTAAATAAATGTTGAATGAAAGCTCCAAAAAGTTTTATGTATGGAAGTATGGTTGATAACCTTGGGAATGATGAACAATTGCTCTGTTTATGCCCTCTAAGTACCTCGTTCTTAATCCTTTACTCTTCGAGTATTTGAGTTCGTTGGTATTTAAGGATCATCATGATTAAACCGTGGGAGTAGAGAACATGTTCATTGTTTAAGTTGTTGTGAGTTTTGATATGGTTTGCTTCGAAGTATAACTATATGCTTAGTAAGGAACCTCTCAGAAGTTTTTATAAAAATGTTAAATGGTAAATCTTCCCCGATGGTTTAAATATCCTATCCAGAGCCTAAACAGTTATATCTTATGAGCTACCATATGCTATCTTGAGTTGCTTTGAGTCTTGTCGAATGGTGAAGTCCGCTCGCAGAAGGCACTTGTCGTCTACCGGTCTTTTCATCATACATCCACCTCATTGCTAGCCTCAAAGATGTCCGACTAATCAATTTCCCGCTCGGGGTTGATGTCCACTGTCGTTGACATACACTCGCAACATCTCCATTGCAAAGCTCAATCCAAGGGTCCTCAAATACTCCATACAAAATTGAAATCCTCTCTGTTATCAAAATGAGAGAAGAGATGCATTAGAAAAAAAAGAGAGAAAGAAAGTTGGAGACCAATGCTCCAACAAAGAAAAACAAAAAAAGCATCTCAAAATTATGAGAGAGAGAACAAGGAGTCTAAGACCTTTGAGAATAACCTTCTTCTCCCTCTCCACTTAAAAACCTATGAATTCCAAAAGACCGGGATTTGACGAGTGCCATCGCTTGCGAACCACTCTTCGACTCGACAACAAAAGTAACCAAGGTATGCTACTTTGACACTTCCTATAAACTCCACTTCAGCCTTAGAATAGGAAGAGTTGGTCATTCTCGACCAAAAGTGAGGATTATACACCTTGAGTGACTCGAGAGTACCATCGGGGAATGATTCAAACCAACTTTTGAAAAAAATCGTATATCCAAGATGGAACCTGAAAAGCTGCAGGAACTACTTTGAAAAATGACCGTTCAGGCTCTCAACAGCCAAAGACATGAACCTTATGCAGCCCCACATTGAACAATGGTATGAGTTCTCTTTTATGCCAATATATTCAAATGATTTGTAGAGTTTTAGCTTAAGCACAAGGTACCTAAAGGGTATACACATTGAAGCAACTCCTGACCCGCCGAACCTAGAGTTTTAGCCTTGCTCGAGGACGAGCAAGAGTTTAAGCTTGGGGGTGTTGACGGCCATTATAACCTTGTAGTGACCGTCAACATTTCGGTGAAATGAGGATGATCATACCATGTTCCATACATAAATATGTTTTTACTGACCAATTCTACAAGTTTTGGATGAGTTGTGCTTGGAGGACAAATCAGGAGAAATCTAGGCCAAACCTGGCACAGAGCCAGACCAGCCGGCCTACCATAGGCCGACCGGCCTCCCCTGGCCACCTCTGGCCACATCATTGATCCACAAGCTGAGTCAAGTATCCTAGATGATCAAGAGACGTGCATTTGATGTCGGTTTGATCTAAGGACCCGAAAAGGCCTAGAGTGGGAGACACTGGATTGAAGGGCCCACAACCTAGGATTCTCAGACAGCCTCAACCAAACGCAACCGTTACCGACTTCAGGACATCATCCAAGCCGTCCCTGCAAAGGTCGGTGCCACTTGGCACCAGAGCCAGGTCGGCCGGCCTAGATGAGGCCGACCGGCCTCCCACCGTGGCTTCCACGCTTCCCTCTTCGCGTGGATGTTAAGCAGGAGGTTAGCTTGCTAATGACGCCGAGCTTCGCCCCTGAAGACTATAAAAGGAGAGCTCATCCACCTTGGGAGACACACATCACACTTCTCAAGTTCATACTTGAAGGGAGCTCTTGTATATTTTCCATTTCTTAGATTAGGATTAGAGTTGGGAGTAGAGTCGAGTCGAGCTTAGCTCGGATCTTCAGAGTCTTCGGAGTTCTGGTAAAGCTCTTGTATCCTTTCCTTCATTTGAAGAGTTTATCAATACAATTACTTTCTTATTTCAGAGCTTAAGTTTATCTTTTGTCTCTTTATTCTTGCTCTTTTAGAGTAAAGATCTTGCTCACTTTAGAGTAAAGTTCTCTCCCTTTAGTCTTAGTGTAGAGTTTAGTTTAGCTCTACCGGGTTTTATCTCGCGGGTTTGCTCGCCCTGACCGGGCCGTAAGACGCCTTAGGGAAGACAGGGATTTCTCTTGACAGGCCTCAAGAGAAATCTTAATCATCGAGTGCAGACCTGAGTGTCTAGCTTGTTGATTAACTAGGAAGTGTGTTGCACCCCACGGAACTACAGTGGTAGGCGGCAGGTGCTGACAGTCTTGTCCGTCCTTCATAGTCCACCATGTTCGGGTGTACTTATAACAGTAGTGCTGAGCCTGGAGAACCCCCTCTCTCACCCCATTCTAAGGTTCTCCCGTTCTAGCCGTCAAAGCGAGCTCTGTTCCCGGTATCTAAGCTAGAGTCTAGGTTAAGGTTAGAGTGCCTTTTGCTCTGAGTTAGGAAGTGTCTAGGTCCGGTCTCTCCCAGCGTCTTTCCTTTTCTTTAGAACTAGGTGCTCCTGTGTCGCTGGTCTTTTAGACCTTCTATCTGGTCATTTATTTGACCATTATCCCGAACCCTAGAGTTTGTGCCCCTGGGTTTAGTGGCTTGATATTTCTGGCAAGATATATCATTTTATTCTTCAATACACTTTAACCACTCTGCTTCCCTGCGGAAATATAAATACGATACCCTGGGATAACATCCTAGGTGAAGTGCTACAACGAGATATATTTTGTGCGCTTGCAGAATCCAATTGCATACAACGATATATCTTCGCGCTCTTGAAGCGTTGCTAAAACGTGACGCTAAGGAGTGCCAACAGTCTTCACATGCGATTCGTAAACCCAATGTCTACACCGACGGCACAGTCACGTACAACTTCTTGGCTGCTGCAGATGAACCACATAACCTAGCTAGCTGATGCTCTTAACAATACTCATTGGAAAGGGGCTATGGATTGTGAGTATAATGCCTTGATTAAGAATAAAACTTGGCATTTAGTACCACCTACACGCAACAAAAATGTGATTGATTGTAAGTGGGTCTATAAAATTAAAAGAAAGTCAGATGGTTCTATTGATATATACAAAGCTCGTTTGGTTGCAAAGGGTTTTAAGCAAAGGTATGGAATCAATTATGAGGATACTTTTAGTCCTGTGGTAAAAGCTACTACTATTACATTGATCTTGTCTCTAGCGGTGTTAAAAGGTTGGAGTCTTCGCCAGCTAGATGTACAGAATGTGTTTCTTCATGGTGTTCTTGAGGAAGAAGTGTACATGAGGAAACCACCAGGATATGAGGACAAGTGAAAGCCACATTATCTCTGTAAGTTAGACAAGGCTTTATATGGGCTTAAACAGGCTCCTCGTGCATGGTATTCTAGATTAAGCACAAAGTTGCAATCACTTGGCTTCCGCTCTTCAAAGGCAGATATATCTTTGTTTCATTATCATAAGGGCAATATTACTATGTATCTATTATAGTGGTTAGTTCATCAGAAAAGGCAACCCATGCACTTCTGGCAGATCTCAACGCAGAGTTTGCTCTAAAAGATCTTGGTGAGTTGCATTATTTCCTGGGAATTGAAGTAAAAAGGACACAGGATGGTATTCTACTGTCACAAGGAAAATATATTTCTGATCTTTTGAAAAGAGCTGGTATGGTGAATTGTAAACCTGTAAACACTCCTATGTCAACATCTGAGAAGTTGTCGGTACATGAGGGTAGTGCTCTTGGACCAGAGGACTCAACAAAATATAGAAGCATGGTTGGAGCACTTCAGTATGTTACTCTTACTCGGCCTGACATTTCTCTTTTAGTTAACAAGGTGTGTCAATATCTCAATTCACCAACTACTCTACATTTAACTGTTGTCAAAAGAATTCTGAGGTACTTGCAGTTTACACAACGTGTCGGTCTGAAAATTAATAAGTCACGGTCCACACTGGTCACCGCCTTCTCTGATGCTGATTGGGCAGGGAGTCTTGATGATAGGTGATCTACCGGTGGATTTGCAATGTTTCTTGGATCGAACCTGATTTCTTGGAGTGCTAGGAAGCAAGCTGCCATATCGCGCTCGTCTACTGAAGCTGATTACAAAGTTGTAGCCAATGCGACGACAGAGGTGGTGTGGATACAAAAGCTTCTTCAAGAATTGAAGGTTCCCTCTCCAAGGTTGGCACATTTGTGGTGCGATAATATTGATGCTACCTATCTTGCAACAAACCCAGTGTTTAATGCAAGGACAAAGCATATCGAGGTGGATTATCATTTTGTTCATGAACGAGTAGCACAGAAGCTCTTGACCATCAAGCTTATTCCTTCGGGAGATCAAGTGGCATATGGTTTTACAAAACCCCTTCCTGTCTGGTTGTTAGAGATGTTCAAACACAATCTCAACATGGGATGTTGTGATTGAGGGGGAGTGTTAATATATGTAACAAACATGTGCAACTCGAGATATCTTAGCTGGTTGTTATAGATAGGATCTTGTTGTTAACCAACACTGTTGTAATCTATGTTAGTTAGAGATAGAATCCGGCCAAGATAATCTTGAGATTGCTTGTGATGTAAGCCATGGCGAGGGGCTCTTCCCGGCTATATTAACAAAGGTGCGGCTCCCAAAAGGGGTTGAAAGCTTCAGATTTTACATTGTTCAGTGGTGATTATGGTTCTCTTCTCAATAACATCCAAGGATTAATAATCCACTCATCTTGTTTTTCGACGTGTCCTTATTGATCATTCAAATTAGCACCAAAACGGTCACATATGAACAAACATTGACAAGAAAATAAACTAACTCAAGTATGAATATTGCTGTGGCGAAAACGCCCAATTTACACTAACTCAAGTACATCGTTTAACGCTTTTGCCGTCCAATACACCACGTACTTTAGTTAGAGCACCTCCGGTCCTAGTGCGAACCTTCCAGATCTCAGACGTCAAACAAAACGAGGGGGTGTTTAGTTCCTTGGAAACATTTTCATGGAAATGTCACATCAATTGAAATTGATCATTTTAAAGTAGTAAACATAGACTGCTAATAAAACTAATTACAGATTTAGAATGCTCAACGCCAGGAGAATCTAATGACGGGTAATTAGGGGGTCGTTAATCAATAATTAACGATGGTTACTGTAGCAATTACTTTTACAAAATATGGATTAAATAGCCTCATTAGATGTGTCGCGCGAAATCTAGTCCATCCATATAATGGGTTATTTTTCATCTGCGTTTAGTGCTCCATGCATTTAAGATTCTCCTGTGATGGATGGAAAAATTTTCGTGGTGGAACTAAACAGGGTCGAGAGTTCGATCCACACAGTCATAGCATCGTTTGGTGGGGTCCACAAGCGATAAACAAATCACGCCATCCCCTTATGGTATCCTTCTTGCAAACGACGGAAACTTCCTCCTCTTCATCGTGCGCTTCTCGTTCCCCTTTCTTTTTTTTTCTTCTCCTTCCCAAAAATCCAATCCAACCATGTGCTTCTCGTTCCCTAAATCCAATCCAACGGCGAGGTGCGGCACGGAACAGTGGGGGCGCGTCGATATCGGCGGGGTGAACTCTAGCATGCCGTCGGAGGGGCGGGCGACCAGCCCCCCCCCCCCCCCCCCAGCTAATTGTGTTCAAATAACTATCATTTTTCATATCTTATTCAATTCAATTTAGATCTCAACCATTCTTGCGCTCATGTGACCGTAGTAGCGAGCTCTATCTTATAGTATGCTCTTTTAAAGATTTTCTTTCGACTGCTTGTAGAGTTGGAGCCTCCATTTCTAGGATTAAGCGTATATCTAAGATAGTCTCTATATATTTTTTTATACATGATACATTATTTTATTTATTCACTTTTTGTTTACTGTATGTGTGAAATTGGTCGTGGCACATCAATGCACATTCGGTTTTGTTTTCAGAATCGGGTGTGACACACGAATCATGCCAGCATGTTATCCTCCGACTCGAGTTGTAAGTTGCTGAAATATGGAATTGGACCGCTAGTAAATGAATTTGATTAGATCAACAATCCCAACAGGCTCTTAAATGACACGATAACATCAATTTTCCTTGAAAACTTCAAATCAACCTTCTAGTTGTCCAAGCCGAGGATCTCTTGGGAACTCAATTGAGACCACAAGTGTGGATTCAAAGGGGAGGGGGGGCACATGCCCCTTCTTCCTGTCCATTAAGAGTACCTTTGAAGACGACTGCAGAAACCCATCTACCTATGACCGAACTCTCATCGAAGGTGTTTGTGGCCTTCATCAAGACTTGCATCTTCAGTTTGTCCACAAGGGACACAAAGTGACAACCAGAATCTGTACTTTTAGTGCTCACAGAGTGACGAGGTGAACATGTGGTTCCAGTGATCACCTGTTGGGTGCTAAGATGAGTCGGGGATGCGGGTTCACTTACATCCTTCTTTTTCTTCAAATAGCACATGCAAAGACAACATAAGAGAACAAGAATCACTACGAGTAGAATGCTCCCAACAATTATCCCAATCATCTTCGCTTTTGACTTTGAATTTCAAGAGCTTAGATGATTCCCTTCTGCAACAACCTCAACTGAAGATTTAAATCTCGGAATTAGGCCCGAGAGGTTATTGTTTGATATATTAAGAATCCTGAGGTTTCTCAAATTTGTCAATGCTACTGGTATCATCCCCTTGAGTTGGTTTTTTGACAGATCCAATATTTCAAGCATTGAAAGGTTTGCAAATGCCGGAGAAACAACCCCAGATAAGTTTTTACCAAATAAGTTGATTTCCACCACAGAGCCATTTTTGCAGGCAATGCTAACCCAACTTCCATTACATGAGTCATTTTCCGCCCAAGTTTGGGCAAGTTCAAGCGGGAATCCAAAGCCAGCTGCCACCTCAAGCAGAATGGACACCTGTTGATCACATGGCCCAGGGTTAGATTGACAAAATTTGTTCCCATAACCCATGTATACCATAACTCCGGCCTTGAACACTGGCCATGGCCCTTGTAAAAAATTATTAGACAGCCCCACATCTTGAAGGCTTTCCAAGCCCATCAACGAAGTTGGCACAAATCCCGTGAGCATGTTATCGCTCACATTGAATGACTCCAGGCGTGAGTTGTTGAAATTCAGAATTATCCCACTAAAATAGTTTGATTGGATCCATAACTCCTTAATGTTCATTTTGACATATGGATCCCAGGTGTGGACTCAAAGGGGAGGAGGGCATATGCCCCTACTCCAATTCTACATTTCACTATACTTCTGGTTTGTTTTGACATATGGACACTAATTTGGTAAAGTCTGTGATGGCATTACTCCCTGATATATTAGTTGGATTAATATTCATGACCCACTTGGATCCATCACACACAAGCAATGCCGACATAGGTGCCCATAAAGATGTCACTCCGTGGAGCCAAAATGGAAATGGGTTGGATTGTAGTTGGAAAAAGTCTATATAACCCCCTAACGTATTGAGGGTGGATCACTTCACCCCCTAACCTATGAAACAAGCTTTTTTACACCTTAAACTAGAGAAAACCATTCATCTATCACCCTGAGCGGTTTTACAGTCCGGTTTTGCTGACATTGACAGTAGTTTTGCCCTATTGGCACATTGAGGTGGATTGAATTGCTGACATGGACAAACTGGCACATGGGTCCCGGCTGTAAGTGGGAGGTACGGATGCAACAGCTCCACCTTCTTCCTCACCTCCGGCCACCTCCTTCCTCACATCTAGCCTCCTCCTTCTAGTTGTTCTTCATGAGCCCGTTCCTCCTGTAAGGCTAAATCGCTTGTCCAGCCCGCATCCTTCCCGTCGTCGGTGTTTCTGCCATGGACGCCCCCCCCCCCCCCCCCGGCCACGAGCGCCGCGTCCCTGCACCTCCGCCCGCGTGGACATCGACGCCATGGACGGGGCGAGGCAAGGAGACGACGACGTGGGCGACCGGCAGCAGAAGTAGGCACGACGGTCCTGCGCCTTAGCAGGGGAGATGGGAGGGGACGTGCGACCAAGTTCCTCATCGAGGATCCCTGCACAAATTGCAGTTCCACCGCTGAAGTATGGCACCAGAAATCCCCAAATCAAGTTGAAAATCAGAGTTTTTGGGAGGAAAAGAAGACTTGGAGGAGATATTGATCTTCAGATAGGAGGTAACATCTAGCTACAATGGTCAACGGTGCCGGCGTTGTGCAAGAAAATCCACCTGACCAAGAAACACTGGCTTTAGAAAAGCTTGATGCGCATGTACAGCGTAATCAGTCTTGACGCTTGATTAATTTTTAGAATTCCAACATTAGCTAATCTTCAATTCGAGAGAGGGAGGGCACCTACGCATGTACAGTGCGAACGCAGGCACGATGTGTGAGCTCCATACCATCGAGGAGCATCGGTGTGGTTGCTACGCACCTCCTCCGGCAGAGCAAAATCCTCGCCGCCACAAGCTTCACTGAGTTGCTGTGCACCTTTTCCATTCAGCTTCGTCGCCGATTTGCCGCCGGAAAAGCGTGCCCGCCGCTGGATCAGTGACCTCAGCTTTGGCGGGTGGTGATGGCAGCGCGCGCGATGCGTGGCAGGGCGGGATGAGGTGACCGCGCGAGGAAGCACGAGGATGCCTGACCGGCGAAGGCGTCATGCAGTGCCCGGAGACTGACCGGCTGGATTGTTGGACCTCCAACTCAGCAAAAGTGCTAGCGTAGACATCCAACTCAGCAAAACTGCCAGCATCGACATCTAACTCTGCAAAACCGGGTACCAATACCACTTTGGGGGGTTAAATGTATGGTTTCAACTAGTTTAGGGTGAAAGAAACCCGGTTTTAAAGGTTGGAGGGTCATATGCACCACTGTCCATAGGTGAGGGGTTACATAGATTTCTTCCATGGTAAAGTCTGCGATGGTGCTCGCATCGGTAGATTTGGTCGTTGCAGCGGTAGTAGCTGAAGACATGTAGGCCACCGAGAATAGACCTCTGGTTTTACATATATCCATTGTATTAGCCTCGTAGCAATCTTCAATGATGCATTTAGACTTTCTTTGCAAGTCATGCATATCAACTGGAAATTTAGCATGTATACAAAAATTTAGTCTCAAATATTTTTTTTGTCATCTGATTCTAAATCATCAGCCGAGACCACATTCTGCTCTCTCTCTCTCTCTCCAAATCCCTTTTATCTTCTTCTCTGAGCGTTCGAACCACCACCTCCCCCCACCCCACCCCAAGCTCCCCCGCCTCCCTTCTGGCTCCGGCGAGGCTTCGCCGTCCACCAGCCGCTCCAACCTCCTGACTCTGGCAGCCTTTGCCCACCGCGCTCTTCTTCTTTCTGCCTCTTTCGGATTCCCCCGCCACTACCACCTCCCACTTGGCTCCGGGGGCTTTCGCTAACCTTTTCAACCTCGACTCCCATGCCGCTCCGGGGGTCGCCGGTTGTGGCAGAGTGCCGCCTCTGCTCTGCTGTCCTCTCCTCCGCCTCCACTGCCGGCCAGTGAGCCGTCCTGGAGCTTCCTCTACAGCCAGGAATGAAGGTAAGCCCTCAAACCCGAATCCCCCACCTAGATTCAAGTTCTTGTATAAAATTTGAATGATTGAGAGATAGTTAAAAATCAAACGTTTGGCTGTTTGAGGAGTAAATCTCTAATTTAACTCATATAAATCAGTAGAAAAGGTTTACTTTACTCTAGTATGTTATTTGCTACAATTTATCCCTATGTGATGATAGTTTCATCCTCAATCGTACAACAATTCGCTCGATCATCGTTAAGAAGGCACGTGACAAAATTGCAACAGTAAGCATGTGACCCTATCGATCTCGGCAATACACATGCAGGGAATTTTGGTTCGGCTGTGAAATAGAGCAAGTACAGTAACAGCTTCGTCATGTTCCGAGATATGTTAAGGTGACAGGGGTTCTTTTATCATGGCGAAGTTCTTCATTTCAGCACCGAGTGATCACTGGGCAGTGATGAATCAACTGATATAGACATAAATACTGGTACTGTGCACCGCACGAAGCTACATACTATTAAACAGGTGAATGTTAATTGCGCCGCGAAATGCCTTACTCGATCGACCAATGCCACAAACACGTGCAGCGGTGCGGGATTTCATACTGGGCTTGTTCAGACAAGGTCGCAAGGATCTTTTTGATCTCTCATCAGAAGTTTTCTATTAATCCATTCGTATGACGATGCTGAGTGCTAGTATAACAGAATTGGGAATTTGGGAAGCCGGTGTATCCCTGATTCCCTGTGACTGACCATTCTGTTTTCTTTTTATTGCCATTTCTGCGCAAAATTTACAATTGCGGTGCAACAGACCTCAAAACGTGCAAACTTAGCTGCTCGGTTCGTCGAACCTCCTGGACGTGGAGCGCAGGAACAGGCTCCTCAGCCTGCGCCTGCTCTCCCTCGCCCGCTTCCCTGCTCCCCACGGCACGGCCGGCGCCGCCGCCGCGGCAGCAGCCTGGTCGGCAATGACGAGGCCGGACTCGAGCTTTCGCGCCACGGCGACGAGCTCGTACGTGTCCCATAACGATCGTGCGAAGTCCCACGCCGCCTCGCGTGGCGGAGCAGCCGCCGCCGCCGCGGCCATGGCCTCCAGCTTGAACCGCGACGGCCGGTGCCGCGCCGCGCCCGAGCGGGGGAGCGCGCCGGCGGCCTCCAACGCCGGCGACGGCCGCGGGTTGCCCGACTGCGCGTGCCAGGCCTGCGCCACAGCCTTGAGAAGCTCCACGTCGACGGCGTCGCTCGCCGAGCTCTTCTTCATGCCGCGTTGCCGCCGCGTCGGGTGCGGCCGTTGGGCTGTGTCAGCTGACACCGACGACTCCCTGCAAAACCAAGGGTGAAATACTGGTCTGCAGTGCTCGTACATGGAGAGCTGACAGGTTCGTCAGAAAAAAAAAATACATGAAGCTGACTCCGGTGGCTGTGCCGGCCAGCTTCGCCCGGTGGATGTGAGCGGATTGAGTTGGAGCCGTTGGTTTGGCGGGTAAACGATGGCCACTGGCTTGTCCGCGTATCAGCCTCACGTCTTTCTAGCGCATGATCCAAGAACAAACATCACGTCAGAGGATATATCTTCAGAATCTACTCCCAAGACCAGGCCCAGTGACACAGATACAAAATGCAGACCACAGATACCGCTTCTAATTTCTTCAGACTTTCATGTAACTGAAAGCGCGGCACGCATTGCAGTTTCATGCACTGGTTGTTTTCCCCATGATATAATCTTGTTTGCAAATTGATCTCGATGAACAGATATGGAACACGGAACCATACGTGACAAGAGTCATTGTTCAGTTGGGTCGGGATAAGGTTGGTGTTCAGTGGCTCAGGGGTAAGCCAGCTAATTGGATTCAAATCCACCCTTTATCCACACCAACTCACATGAAAATAATAAAATGTTCACCCCACTCCACTCTACACCATAGCGTGTATAAACCATTGTTCAAGAAGGCGCCATTCCGCGGCCGCCTGGGCGGCTAGGCGGAGGGGTACCGCCTTGCCTATGGGGTAGGCGGTACCCAAGGCGGCGCCAGCCCGTCGACGGCGGAGGAGCGTCGGGCGGAGATTGCCGGTGGGGGAGGATGAGCGTCAGGCGCGGCGGACGGCAGGCGCAGGCGTGCATGGGCGAAGGCGGGCACGGGCGCAGGAGCGGGCGGTGGTGAGCACAACGAGAAAGAGAGAGGGAGAAGGGATCTGCCGGCGGCTGATTCGGGCGAGAGAGACGCGGGCGGCGGCTGATGCGGGGGGATGGACGGGAGTGGTGGTGGGTGGGGGGGGTCAGGGAGAGGGATAAGGTTGGGCTTTGTGGTCAACTTGGGCTGTTGGGCCTTATTTCCAACTTTCTGCCCATTGTTCCTTGTCTTCTCTTTTCTTTTTTCCAGACGTACTAAACCGCCTAATGACCGCCTAATCGCTAAGCGGTGGGTAACCGCCTAAAAACCGCCTAGCGCCTTCTTGAACATTGGTATAAACCAATCCAATCCAACCCATTAGTACATACAACCCATGGATTCGATATAACAAACTATAGCCTTATATAAAAATTATGTACATGTCCGCGTTAGAGCCGAACCCTAAAACTAAAAGCTCGCGTTCACACTATAAAATTTGGACGAAATCGATCGAAATTTGTTGGAAGCGACTTAATTTGACATTCCGCTACTTTATGCAAAGCGGTAGGGCTGTACATACACGTGGGCCCCACATCAAGAGCCTGACCCTAGAATTAAAAAGCTCACGTTCACACTATAAAATTTTGACGAAATTGATTGAAATTTGTTGCATGCAACTTAATTTGACATTCCGCTACTTTGTGCAAAGTGGTAGCGCTTTACATACCTGTGGGTCCCACACAAAGAGCTAGGCTCATACGTGTATGTCATTTGGTCATTTGGAACCAACCAATATAATTCTCTCCAAACCACTCTAAACCATCTCCTAGTTCTAGTAATCCAATCCAAACCAAACCATCTAACTAGTGAATCCAATAGTAACCAATCTAAAAGAAACTATAAAGGAAACAACCCAATAAAACCATTAAGCCCAGACTAATTAGCAGGGTTACTCAGGCGCTCAGCTCTTCTGTGATTCTTGTTCCGTTAAGGCCCTAGATGCATGCCGGCGGCTACCAGGTTCCATGCGAGCAGATCTTTGCAAGCTAAGCGTAGCTGCATTACGTTTGGAGACTAGCAAGTGAAAGAGAAGCAGACATGCATTGCGGTGTCTGGGAATCAGTATCAGTCTCTGCGTTTGACTCCACTAGAGCCAATGGATGCGTGTAGATAAGAAAATGAAAAACAAAAGCATATAGTTCTGTTTAGAATGCAAGAATGTTCATAGGAAACTTGTTCGATTCCTTGACCATTTGAAACAGAAGAATGTCATAGGCAGCACTCTGGTTTCTTTAGAAATTGACTAAATTCATGTGTTCCAACTGAGATTTGTTGTGTGCATTGTTTCAGAGGCCTCGCTGCTTGTTTCAAAAAACATTTGCTATGTACATGTGTGTGTGTCCAATTGCGTTCAGCGAGCCCACATTTCCAAGTTTCGCTCATTCACTGAACCTGACATTGCAGGACCAACTAACATGAGCAGAGCTGCCCCTTATCTGAATAATATCTCCTTGGAGTGCTACCCCATGTCGTAGGCTTGTGTAGCCCTTTTCGATTTTGACCGAATCATCAGTCTCCCCACAAAGGCGTTAGTGAGCATCCACATCCAGTCCTGCCGAAAAGGATACTTCGATCGATTATATACGCGCACCACGACGGAACGATCAAAAGATCACGGCTCCAAGGCTCCAAGCTACAATGATTGCTAGTTGGACCTCCATTTCTTCTGCTAGCCATTGGAGGGAACACATCAAAAGCACTGAGAATGGCTGAGAGACTATAATGCCCACTGACTAACTGACAGTGGCGGCACCGATGAGCACTAAACTGGTACTGTAGGTTCCTTGTGAATATTCCATTGCTCCATGTGAATGTGAACTCTTTGTCCATGCCACAAAGAGTTTTATTGATATTTGTTGAGATTTAGGATGGCTGTTGCAGAAGTCTCTCGGCCTGATTGCAGTTTGCAATATCCTCGCAAAAAATATTGCAGTTTGCAATAGCTGAACAGTTTCAGTTTCAGAAACGACCTGCCTGAAGAGATTGCAGTCCAGTCACCATTGCCGTCGGGTCTACGGCGATCCGTCGATCGGAGTGGATTGCCTGGATTTGTCCAGGTCAGAGAGATGGGAAAGCCAAAGCTCCGTGGACGTGTGGCCTTGTGACTAGTGCGGGGTGAGCACATGACGGCGACCCCAGCGTTGCCATCCATCTGCTCCTGCTCTCCTCCCCAAGCCCAGAGGCGTCATATGACTTTGCCTTGCAGACAACTAGACAAGTGCGCCACATAGCAAAAGTGATTCCCGTGAGGAAGAAAGTATAACAGAGAGAGTGGCAGAAACTTTGCGGAGGTGATGTCAAGTTTTCTGTCTCGCTTATTACTGATTGAAAGCAGGAAAGCTTTTTGCAATGTAATCGTCAGGCGATGGCCACGTACCAAGTGCGGGATTTCTCTGGGAGTATCAGCCATGTGGTTTGCAGTTCTAGGAGTACTTTGATCACGGGAATATTTGCATTGCCCGGTCAGTTCCCTGCACATGGCTCCGTGTGTTTTGGGAGGAATAGCATAGCAAGACGTGGTCGCCAGCAAAAGAACCTAAATTTTGGAGAATTTATGCCGGCCAAAGAGTATACGTCTTTTCTTTTTCCTGTGACGATGAAAGGCTCCACCATGAGAAATTTCACCATCTCTGAGAGAGGTACCATTTGATACCAATGCATTGTTCAAAGTTGAAATGATTCCTTGAAGGGCAGATTGGAGTAACCTACTTCATCAGCATCCAATCCTTCCAGTTTTGACCCGTAGGGATGCTTTTTTTTTTTGAAAGTTGACCCGTAGGGATGCTACTGGCGTGGTAGCATATGCATGCGTGCGTGCCAAATGTCACAGTTGCGTGTGGCCCATTGGTCCTCCTCATGTGTAGTAGTAAAGAACGTTTTTTTTTTTTTTTGACGCCTCTCATCTGGGTACAGCTGTAGTATCTGTTCATACACGCACGCACGCTCCACACTACACACGCACACCACACTCACACCCTACGCATACAAACAGACTACAACTACACTCAGATATGAAGACCGCGTCCTTCTAGAGATCACCGGAACTTCATGGCTCCGTAGACGACGAGCACGTCGCAATCCTTTTGTGGCTCCACGTGTGAGAGGCTTCTGAAACTTTTTTGGGAGTAAATCCCCCGTGCGACAACCAGGGTTCAATCCTGGGGATCGAACCGTGGCGGGCAGCCTCGCCACTGCGAGCGCTACCACTGAGCCAGAGGCTCGTTCGCAGTAGTAAAGAACGTTTTGCTAGTCATGAAGGATCGTCTCGAGAATAACTTTTTGGGTGCATGCTTCTGTTTGATGCGCCACGCCAAGTTGTTCCTTGTGCTTTTGTTGAAGGGTGTGCAGCAGTTTCTTCGTCGATGAGAAATCCTCGTTGACAGTTTGGAAGGCACGTTTATTTTAGGGCAGAAGATGTTTACAAACTCTTCACTCCAAATTACTCCTTCCGTTTTTAGATATATGGCTGCAGTCTGCAGAGCACAAGCTATTGTGTATGGTTATTACCAGTTTTTCAGTAGTACACAACATCACATTATTAATCGTTATGAAAGAAAAACCTAGATGTAGTTAAGTTTTTTTCTAATAATTAACCTAGTTGAGCTTAAGTGTTTGTTGGTACTTGGTAGCATAAAAGGCTGCCCGATCGAGTGGAAACAGTTTGGCGCTCTGACCATTCTAGTCCATATCAGTAACATTTAAAATTTGAAAAGTCCCTTTCCCTGTTTCTGTTTGTAATTTGAGGACAATATACTGTTCAACTATGGTTGTGGCAAGTGCCAAAGCTGGATGTGTGGAGGGAGATACTCCATGCTGATAAGGCTCCGACTTTTCAAGCTCGTTGGACTACGGTCCATCGGTCACGGTCAGGGAATGGTCCAAATACGGAAACAAAATCATGTGGTACATCGGTCTCAAAAAAAAAAAATCATGTGGTACATCCCTGCGCTGGTAGCACAAATCAGACGATGATGGCAAAAATAAAATTAGATCCATGTCCTTGATCAATAGTATCTGAGCATGCCGTTTGATGGTCCTAGGAGTATATTTTGATCTGGGTAATGTATGCTGAGTCAGCTCCTGCACATGGCTTCGTATGTTTGGGGGAATAACAACACGTTATTGCCAGCCAAAAGATTGCTAAATTTCGAAGAGTTTATGTTGAGTATCAAGGGATGTATACACATGCGCCGGTTTGGACCTCTTCCTTCGTTTCATATAATGCAAGAAGCCAATCCTCTAAATTTTGCGAAAAAAAACCTAGGACAATCTAGAATCGAAATGTGAGGCTAATCTGCTCTATTTTGACACCAATGCCTCCTCATCAGACCTACTGATCTAAGTACAATGCAGATCCTACATTAGATATGTATGATGCCTCTGCTCTTGGTTAATCTGTCTTTCACCTTCGTATGTCCTAACATCGACAGCATCCAATCCTTCCAAATTTGACCTGCTTGAGTGCTGCTAGCGTGGGCAGCATTGAAGCATGTCAAATGTCACGATTGCGTTGAGTCCATGGTCCTTCTCAAATAATGCTAGAGTATATCAGAAATGGTCATCAAAGGTCGGCTCGAAAAGAACGTTTTTGGATACGCCAATTGAATGGTTCTGTTTGATGCGGCCAAGTTGTTCCTTGTTGAAGGTTATGCAGTGGTTTCTTGGTAGATGACGTAGCCTCGTTGACTAGTTTTCTATGATTGCAGAAACAAAATACTACTACCTCGGTTCCAAATTATAGGTCGTTTTGACCTGTCTAGATTCATAGCAAAATATATGAACATAGAAAACACAAAACGACCTATAATTCAGAACGGAGGTAGTAGTGTGTTTATAGATCTGTAAACAACATATTGATTTGTGTTTCTTCAGTATGACTACGATCTGATCTGGTTAAACAAATCATCTATGTACGTTGTTAAGTGTTGCCAAAATGATGATTCCACGATTGGGCCGATCCCTTCTCTCATCAACATGTGTGTGAGCCGATATGTTGCGACACATTCTCAATCCTAACCTCAGCCGCGTCCAACTCTTCCAAATTTCACTTCTTCCTTCATTGTGCAGCTGACATGGATATCATATACGGGCATGCCAAGTGTCGCAAATGCCAGTGGAAAAATGATCCTTGGGGATATGCCAATTGAATTGTTCTGTTTGGGCCGCGTTTAGTTGTCATGTGAAAATTTTTCCAAAAAAGAATCTTACATGCATAAATCACTAAATGTAGACGAAAAAATAACTCATTACATGGATGGAGTGTATGTCGCGAGACGAATCTAACGAGCCTACTTAATCCAAGATTTGCAACATTAATGCTACAGTAATAGTCCGCTAATTGTTACTTAATTACCCTCTAATTACCCGTCATTAGATTTGTCTCGCGATTTGCTGGCTAGATCTGTAATTAGTTTTACCAATAGTTTACATTTACTACTCTTAAATGATAAATTTTTTTTGATGTGACATCTCAAAAACTTTTCACCCTCTCATCTACACACGCATGCGGCCGAGTTGTTCCTTGCTCCTTTGGCCGTGTTTAGTTCCGCGGTGAAAAGATTTTGGAAGGGAATCTTTCCACATTTGAAGTATTAAACATAGACTAATTAAAAAACTAATTGCAGATTACGTTTGGAATTCGCGAGACGAACCTAATGAACCTAATTAATCTGTCATTAGCACATGTTTACTATAGCATTACTGTAGCAATTTAGTGTCTAATCACGTCCTAATTAGACTCATTGGATTCGTCTCGCAAATTCCAGTCCATCTATATAATGCGATTTGTTTTTACCTACATTTAGTACGCCATACATGTGTCTAAACATTCATTTTGGATTTTGGATTTTGGATTTTGAAACTAAACAAGGCCTTTGTGTGAAGGGTGTGCGGTGGTTTCTTGGTCGATGAGAAAGCGTCGTTGACTGACCAGTTTCGAGTCTTGTTTGGATCGTAGCTATCCTTGTGTTCACAATGTCAGACCACCAGGGCCTTGCCTAGCCAGTACGGCACTTGGCCTTATGATTTGACTTTTGAGAGCTATGGCTGACCACAGTGTGTGTTTAGCATTGGTTAAGGCCATGTTTAGTTTCCACCTGAAATATTTTCATCCATCACATCAAAGGAGAATCTTTGATGCATGAAGTATTAAATGTAAATGAAAAAGGTGAAAAATTATATGGATAGATTGTAAATCGCGAGACGAATCTAATGAGTCTACTTAATCCATGATTTGCAACAGTAGTGCTACAGTAATTTCAATCATCATGTTGGCCATTCAACGTATTCAAAAATTTTGTGCAAATATGCAAAATATAAGTCAGGCCTAAGATACCTGTAATGATAAAACAAGCTAAAAGAAGAGACATTCACAAATGTCAAACACCATATTCAAAAGCGATGAAGTAAACACTGACAATATTTAGAAAGGAGGGAGTGTTACTTTTTCACTTCATCATGAACTTTAAAGTGGTATGCGGCTACTCCCTCTGTCCCAAAAAGATTGTAGTATTATTTTATATAAATTTGATCAAACTTGAAACTTTTTGACTTTTCAAAAAACAAGAATTGCATTTTTTTTAGGACGGAGGGAGTAAATGCAACCCTACCCACTAAGAATTGCACATGCAGTACTGTAACTCCTAATACATTTATGAAAGCGTGATGTTACTGACAACCCGTGTATGTGTGAAGTACCTGTGTAAATTGTATACCAGTTAGCTCTAAGCATATGGATATGAAATGTTTTTTGGAAATTGTATTGTTAGAGTACGAATTATCTTTAGAGTTTCTAGATATCAGTGAGATTTTCAATATTTTACCATATCCCTATGAATATTAATTTGGTTGCTGCCGGAAAATGGCTTAATTTTTCGCAAATTGCTCATAAATCATAGCTGGAGGTTAGGGAAAAAAATACATTCCAGGTGAGGGAATGGTGTACATCCATTTAAAATCTCAATATCAAACTCGATTTCTATTCTGAGAAACAAAAACAGAATTTTTGGCTCGAATAGCTGTGAACCCTTTGTGCTGATTGGATCATGCAGTAATCTCTCTTGGCAGCGGGAAACTGGCCATGCTGACCCATTGTTAACGGTTTTTAGTGGTTTGTTTAATCTTATTTTGTTGCAGCCATCAACTTTCTTTGAACGACAAGTAGCCAATGTCCGGAAGAAGGAAGGTCAATCCCTCATCAGCTACATTGGTGCGGTCAATCAACTCGCTCACCTTAGATGCCGTTGGGCAGACTCTTCGTGATAAGGAAATCATCAGGGTCATCCTCGACCACCGCCTCAGTTCGGCGGACTGCACCCTCCTCACATCAATCATCAACGGGGACGACGACATCACCCTAAATGATCTCTATGCTGATCTTGTGACACTCTCTCAGCCTGGGGAGACTTCGGGAAACTTAACCACCCGCGCCGACAACCATAAACCCATCTATTATGGAGCGGCTACAGAAGGGTGAGATCAATGAGTCAGGTCTCTGACATTGAGTTAACTGAAGCTGACCTTGATAGTCACAACGGATCAGAGAACGAGGATAACAGGACCTGCCATCTCCACCCCTACAGTCCTACATAATTAAGGTAAGACTCAGGACGCCTTCGGCCAAAACAGCAGCGACCTCAGCAAGATGAGCATCGAATCACAAGTGGGTGTGGATCAGGTATGCCCAGTTTCATGCTGGCCATGGTCATTCTGCATGTGCGGATGGCTGTTGGTGCTGGTAGCCTTTGTTCTCTCTATCAGAAACCATTGTCTTAATGACTATCTTAAGTTTCTTTCTTTTAAAGGGATCCAACAACGGAGGAGATGCTTCTTAGAGGAGAGTACAAACTCCGTTCCATCTAGCGATAAATCCAAGCAAGTCTTCACTACTGTCTGAGTTGTTGCCCAAAGAATGGTGCTGGGAATCCATCTTCTGATACTACCCGTCGACTCAGCCTAGTCTTCTCCTGTAATAGGCTTGTATGTTTACAAGTGTCAGAAGGTCGTGCTTGTGATGCTTGCAGGCTTGTTTACATTTCAACGGAGCGAAGAACTCCTACATGCATAAGTATAACCATTCAACTTAATTGCTATACTACCGCCGTTTCAAATTATAGTTCGTTTGACTTTTTGCCTTAAGTTTGGCTATGTTTGTGCAATTTTTTTTTTATAAATGAGTCGGACAAACTATAATTTAAAACGGAAGGAGTAGCCCATTTTTTTTTTTTTTGAAAAGGCAACCGGCGAGACAATGCCGGACATATAGCGATAGAGAAGAAGCACCGAACACATACAAGCACACACCAAACAAAACAAGCCATTCAACTTAATTGTTATAGTCATAGATCCTTTTGTTCAGATGGTAGCTCATAAACGAAATGAATAGCTTCAACACATCGATGTCCGCACGCAGACAGTTGGGTGTAAACCACTTCCACAGTTGACACATTCAGTCATCCAGATCATGGGTGCCAACCTATTTGAAGCACATATTCAGACCAAGACCTCCGCCGTTGTGTAACGACCCGTTGCCGGCGGCGAAATGTGCCGAGGAGGTGAGCGAGCTCAGTAGAGACAATTTGAGCACGGAAGAATCATGCCTGGTTCTGTTACACGGCTGGCGTAGTGTATACCTCGCCAACTCTGCCACGCAGGGTCACAGTACAGTAAGCACTCGAATTATAAAAGATCTAAAGAAATGCGAGTGGAGACGTACTTTTTCCGATGCGCCTTCCACCTTGTAATGCAGTTTCCGACATGACACATTGAGTCGCCATCGATCAGTTTCTCGAGCGCGAAGACGCGGCACTGATGGTGGTGAATTCAACTGGTGATGCCGCAGCAGTCACGGATCAACGAGTTGCTAGCATGAATTTGCGCCTTCATTTGGATGAAAGCGAGCGCATGAGTCGAAGCCGAAAACAATTGTGGTCGTTTCGTCTGCTGTGTCTCTGCCACCGAGTAAAGAGAGCATTGACACGCATCATCCTTCAGCAGAAAGAAATTAGAAGAAAAAAAATGATGCAACAAACAAATGCAGCATGGCGTTTACACCGGCTGAAGCATACATCCACTGCCCTTCATTAAAAGAAAATATTTTTTTCGTACAATATTGGGGAAGATCCCCCACTCCATTGATGGAACGAAACAAAAAAACGGACTAGCCGGTCAAAATTACAAGAGAGAGTCACATTAAAGAAAAGATGCGTTTCAATATCCATTCATGACGCTGGAACTCGTCTAAGGGCAGGGCTAATGGTTACCCTCGCATGCGGACTGAATGAGTGCCAGGTCACTCAGCTACGGCAGTAAAACGGAGTAGTAGTGGTGGGGTTCATGCATCATTCAATGCTATTTACTGTTGGGAGCCAATAAAATGCCAGAAGCTGCGGTGTGCCTGTCTGATCACCGCCAACTAGAATTTTTTTTTTCTGATGTGTACAACTCTCAGCTTATCTAAGTTGGCATTATAATACTTGCTCTAAACAAAAGTGATAGCCAGCTTCACCTCGAACAAATATTCTTGTTCTTTTCCCTCTAAATACGTGGTCGGTGACAGTTTTGATTGTTCCGCTGAGCCCGTTTCACCATACTTTGGTGATACTTTCTGTTTTGCATGCTGTGGGAATGTTCATGTTTATCTAGAATGGAATTCAACCCTTTTGGGACGTACATGCAGCAACGTTTGGTTATTTATACAAGGAATGAAACTATTTGTGGAGAAACTTGTGTGATAAGGTCATAGTATATTTCGTTCCCAATAAACCACGTAGACACATGAAGTCATGGATCATGTAAACTCCATGCATCAGCTAGTTCAACCCAGATGTCTATGGCCTTGTTTAGTTCCAAAATGAAATCTTTTCACCCATTACATCAAAGGAGAATCTTAGATGCATGGAGTATTAAACGTATACGAAAAAGGTGAAAAGTTATATGGATAGGCTGTAAATCGCGAGACGAATCTAATGAGCCTATTTAATCCATGATTTGCAACAGTGATGCTACAGTAACCATCCGCTAATTATGGATTAATTACTCTCTAATTACCATCGTTAGATTCGTCTAGAGATTTCCAATATTCATATAACTTTCCACCCTTTTCGTCTACATTTACTACTCCTAAATTGGTAAAATCTAAACCCGAAATCTTTTCACCGAAATCTTTTCGGGAACTGAACACGGGCTATGTGAAAAATTATGAGTAATTCAACGGACCAAATTATTTTTTTGGAGGAAACAGCGAGTAAAGGCGGCTCTTCGTCCTCCTCAGCTCCCTTCTTTGTCCATCGTTCTTTGTTGCCGAACAAGTTCTGTGCAAATAGTTGGGGTGCCTACATCCGGGTTCATCTCTTACAGGAAAAGGACAGATACGGGCGGCAGTATCAAACAGCGCCCAAGGGGTAGAGCCAGACGGACGCTGACGCAAGCACCCACCCAGGCATCTATAAAGATAGGAGTGACGCTTCCTCAGCGCCATTTCTAACTAACTTCCCAGGCCCGACACCCCGCCGCCGCTCCGCGCCCCCACCCGGTCCCCCGGGTTGCCAACGCCGCGGCCTGCGAGGATCGGATGAATCAACCCATCGGATAAATCGAATTACGGCAATCGGACTGTTCCTCGCTTAATTCCGTGCGATTTCGGTGTTTCCCCGTTGCCCCTCGATTTTTCTCCCAGCGATTTGGTCATCTGGGGATTTTTGTGTGTGTGCCGGGGGAATATGGGGGATAAGAAGTTTTGGGGGGCAATCTGATGAAATCGTCGGTTTCCCGGCACGCCGGGTCGATCGGGTGGGAAAGGAAGGTTCTTTTTCATGGATTGAGGAGATCTTTGGTGGTTCTCTAGTTCTTTTCCGGCCCACGATGGTGGTGTGCGGGGTTGGGGATTGGATGCTGGATAGGGGAATCGAAATGTTTCGTGTCTTGGAGGGTGGAATTTTGCCGATCCGGCCATCGGGGTGTGGATCGTACGGGGAACCTGGCCTGCGTTGTGATTTGATCACGGATCGTCTTTGTGCACTTCCTGTTTTTCCCCACTCCGAGCTTGTGTGCTGTGTTGGTGATGATCCAGTGTTTAAATCCTCTCGTCGGTGATGGCTTTCCCCTCCATATTGGTTGGGATGCAATCTGCTTTCTAATTAATTCTCCTGTCATCAGCCTGTCTCTTGGAGGCAACGACTCGAGAATCAGAAACTGTGAATGTGGTCATCTAATTATTTGTTGTCATTGTTGTTCTCCTTCCAGTTTGCCTTAACTTCTTCATTAATCATCTCTGCACTTTCACTTAACTGTGCAGTTGATATGCTGCTTAATCTGTATGTCTAAGTGTCCAACTGGCTAACTGCCGCTTGTATTTTCCTGTCAGACTTACTTATCTGCTCCCATTCCTCTGTACATTGCAATTGCAACATCACTGCAAGAATCATGCAGTGCCCATGGACGCTGCTGCTAGTGGAACCTCACCAGTGATGCAATTCCATAGCATTGCTGATGACTCAAACTCCCAGTATTCTCCTCTGACAACATCTCTAGAACGTTCAAAGCGCCATTGCCATGGAGATGGAATCCCAGGTGAATTCCCCCTTGCTGTGAGCCCCTCCATTGTCCTCCATGTGCTCTCAGCATGTGATCTGGACCCAAAAGATCTCGCCGCTCTGGAGGCAAGTCATACAACTACACTCAATGCTTTGTTTTAACAGACACCGCTACTGATGAGTTGGGCCTCTCTCTTGTCTCAGGCTACATGTACATTTTTCAGTAAACCAGCAAATTTTGCACCAAACTTTGCACTGTCGCTTCCAGAGCTAGCAGCATTTGATATGTGCCAGAAAAGGACCATGTTTAAACTGATGAATGAAGAAGAAAAGGAGTGTCTGAAACAACGGTGTGGAGGCTCCTGGAAGCATGTTCTTAGGTATATTTTGGTTAGAGAGAAGAATGGCTCTCGGGTGATTGCTGGGCCAGGACATAGTATAGTTATAACCACAAGTGGAGATGTATATTCGTTTGGGGCCAACTGCTCTGGTCAGCTTGGCCTTGGGGATTCAGAAGACCGGTTCAAGCCATGTCTTATCAGGTAATCTTTCAGTTTTCCCGAAATGGTACTACTTTAGTATTTACCAGTGTCATAGCTGCCACCTCCTTGTTAGGTCTCTACAAGGAATCAGAATCACACAAGCTGCAGCTGGATCAAGACGGACAATGCTTGTTACTGACACAGGAAGCGTGTATGCATTTGGCAAGGATAATTTCAGGGGTGCAGAATTAGTTGAGGCTGCTCATACTAGTCAGATTACAACTCCTAAGATAGTGGAGTCTTTGAAGGGTGTGTTTGTGGTTCAAGCTGCCATAGGAGGTTACTTCTCTGCAGTGCTGTCTAGAGAGGGTCGAGTTTACACTTTCTCATGGGGCAAAAATGAGAGGCTTGGCCATAATTCAGACCCTTCAGATGTTGAGCCTCGCCTTCTATCTGAACTGGAGGATGTCCCTGTTGCATATATCTCCGCAGGAAATTGCTACCTCCTTATGTTGGCATACCAACCAAACGGAATGTAAGGTTCTTATCCTGTGTCCATTTTGCTCAAATGATAGTATATGCTACTGAGTTTGTTTCCCTTTATGGAAAAGGCTATTTTTCTTCTAATTTGGATTCTCCATTCTGTAATTTGGTAAAACTTAATATGTGATTAGTCATGAAACTTGTGGTGCCTGGAAATTGTTAACAGTGTATGCCAAATATATGCAGGTCTGTGTATTCTGTAGGTTGTGGCTTAGGGGGCAAGCTTGGGCATGGATGCAAAACTAATAAGGGCGTGCCCAAGTTGATTGAACAGTTCCAGTCCCTGAGCTTTAAACCAGTTTCAATATCAGCTGGCACTTGGCACGCCGCAGCCCTTGGTGCTGACGGGCGTGTGTGCACTTGGGGTTGGGGACACACAGGTTGTCTGGGGCATGGGGATGAGGAATACAAGGCTGCTCCCACAGTGGTAGAAGGATTACGCAATGTGAAGGCCGTTCATCTATCCACTGGTGAATACACCACCTTTGTTGTGGCAGATAACGGGGATGTGTACTCCTTTGGGTCCGGCGAATCCTTGAATTTAATTTTTCAGGTGTGTTAATTCTTTATTGTGTATATTTGAAAATATAGCCTCTAGTAATACTAAAAACCCATGGTGTTGGCATATTCATGTTGATTGTGCACGCTGATATTCATGTCCATCACAGTTTTGATATGCCTACTGTCTGTTCTCAGGAGGACGATGAGGCCGAGGAGGAGGGTCCAGACTTCTCAACCCCGAGCATAGTCGAGTCATTCAAGGCGCTGAACAAGAAGGTCGCACAGATCTGCCCGACGAACGCCTCATACTGGCTGAACTCGGAGATGGGGCACCCTCACACATTCGCGGTGATGGAATCCGGCGAACTGTGCGCGTTCGGAGGAGGGATCAGAGGCCAGCTCGGCGTGAAGCTCCTTGAGGGCGTGGAGAAAGTGAGCTCCCCGATGCATGTTCCGATCGACCTCAGCTGATCCCCGCTCCGTCAGCATTCGCCTGAACATCTGGCTTCAGTCACAGGCTCTCAACCATCCCCATTGCGCTCTAGTCAGAGCAGTGATAAGCTTAGACATGGTAGGATGTAAATATTAGGGAAGGCTCTGTTTGGTTTATCTCAACTCTTTGAAGTAACATGAAGACTTTTGGTGCTGAATTAAAGCTCACCTAAATCTGCGATGGCTCTGTTAACCAACGCGGTGACCGTGTCATCACTAAATCAATGTTCATGTTCTGCGCCGGAGATGCTCTCTGTCCATCATCACATATTACTTCCAGACTGCCAGGCTCTGAGCTGCAAAATTGGCTCGCAGGGGAACGAGGCCACCCTGTGCCAGTAACAGGAGCCGGAAGAGTATGATGCAGTGCAGGGACCGGATGCTTACGGTCAGCACGGCTGGACCAACTAGCTCCGGACGCTGTACCCGTGCCCGTCGAGCCTAGCACGAGCACGGCAGGGAGTAGAGGCGCTGGCGGCCAAGCCTCCCAAACATTCGCCATCCCTTCTGTTTGCCGAGGCAGGGCATGAGCCGCATGACGGCGTAACGCAGTAGCGATCAACAGCCAAGGAGCAATACCAGGTCACCGGAAAAGAACAGGGTTAACGAATCATCATGTAGCTGATATACAAGCGCAACGGTCGCACCACCAGAAACAACAATGTTGACGCTACAAATTACAACGCGCCGCGAGTTAGCAAAGATAACATTACATGGCCCAATGGGCACGACCGGGCAGGTGACACAGCCGTTACCAGGCTGCCAGCATCTAACTGAGCAATGCAGAAATATATAGGTGGTGCAATATGGGTCTATCTATGCGCACTTTGGTCGGTTTGTACAACTCGGGCGGCGAAGGCTTCTGATGGATCTCTCGTCAGGCTGTCTCAACCGCCAGTCTCCCCATTGCTGCAGGGGTTGTGCAGGCCCTGGTTGATTGCATGGGGGTGACAATTTGTGAAGTCCAGCCCGAGGATTTGGTCTCCGGTTTAATGTACCAGGGGTTCTATTCAATACATCCCTTTGAAAACAGGATTTGACCGGCAGATGCTCGCACCATATTCTTCGTACTCTGCTTTTGTGTGGCAAGCCTGGTTGCAGAATAGACATTAATTAGTTGTAATTCCGACACAAAAAAGGGTGACACAAACAGGGCAACAAGTTAACAATGCTTCACATTTTCACAAGAAATGCTAAACTGTAATATAATCAACTTGCATATAAGTAAATAAGTTCACCATCAGAAATTCCAGGTGTTGTGTGGTTCTTTTCCGGAAACTGTAACATGCAATGCTAGATGTACTGTATATGTAACACAAGCTGAAATACCTCATAGAATTCTGCAGTAGAAGCAAGCACAGAACCGCCAAACCATACAGCGTATCTCTGAATGGGATGACTGACCACATTCACTTCTATAGGTTGGGCCTGAAAATCAATAGAATTTAGGGGTAAATAAAAAGCGGTAACAAACTTTGTGGTTGGTTCAGTGCCTTCTTTTTTCCAGTCAGGAGAGTAAGAGAATAAGAAAGTTTGTACCTTCGGATCTCCACTAATAAGCCGAGTATTAGATGCACGGACCCGTGCATCCACTATCTTTTTTAGATCCCGTTGTAATCTCCTATGGAAATCCTTAAACATAGTTGATCCTCCAGACAAGACAATGTTCTGTGCCAGTGGGAATAAATTCAAACTTTGCTGTAATGTCTTAGAACCAGAAAAAAAAAAACATTTTGATCATACATACCTTATACAGAGCCCTCCTTGTGTCGATTGGGGATGATTGGATGCACTTGTCAATAACAACTTGTAGAGGGGTCGTGAAGTCATTGTTGTAAATCTCTGGGTTGAAGAATATCTGCGCACATTTCGCAGTACTATGAGGAGGTTGAATTAAATGAGCAGTGATATCAAAATGTATAGCAGAAATGTTTCAGGGCTCTTCAAACAAAAGTCTGTGTTGCAGTTACATTCATGAACGTAAAGCTTGAGCTCAAACTAGTTATCCTATGAAACCAACTTAAATCAGGTACAAGTGAAATAAAGCAAACTAAATTAACAACATTGCATGACATGGTCTACCTTTAATCAACTAAAAGAATTTTCTTGTAAGCCTGAAACAGAATAGCAACATAGAATTTACTACATATGCTATACTTATTTATTAAAATCAAATTACCTCAGGCCCTAGGAATCGTTCATATCCAACGTCACATGTGTATTTTGCACCAGTTTTTGGTTTGATGCCAGTCCAGTGTTTAATGTATTTTGAAGGCTCTTTGTCATGCTTATTGAATTCCTGAAATAACAACAACAAGGTAGATCATGAATAGCTTCCTTTTGGGCCATCTCTTCCATTAAAAACTACATGTAGGGAAGCAATGGGACTGAGACCCAAAAAAAAAAAAAAGAAAGCGAGAAAATTGAAATAAAGAAAGGCATATGTATTATTTAGCAAAAAGTATGTTTAGAACAGCTTTACTCATTCAGATTCCAGTCAGTAAAGGAGTTAATGGGCAATCATTCAGCTAATTGGCCACTGTACTAGCATCGAAAGACAACTGTGCTGCCATCAAGTGGTAAAAGAGAACCTCCTTCTAATCATCACTATCTTCGGAATTTAAATATATATGTTCCATAACAAGGCTTTGATGTAATTAATACCTTCACAATGTCCGAAGAAGTATAGCAGTACTTTTCTTTAACCCTCCTTGCTACATCAAAAGATTCTTCTGGTGGAATGTTCTCACCTCTTTCCTGGATGCAAGAATAAGAGGATCGGTGACTTATACCTATGCTGCAGTTGTTCGGTGTCATATTCTACAATGAGGTATCTAGGAAACAGATTTTCTGCATCCTCTGTATATACAAATTTTAACTCATTTCACTATGCAGGTTCAATGTCAATAAAAAATGGTTCAGAAGTCATCATGTATCTACTCAGAAAGTGCTAGCTGTTATCTTCACTAGAAAACATCTTCATCATATTTGGGTCAAATTTCTTCACAAAAATCACATCTTGGACTAAGTTCGAGATAATCTAACAGATTTATCCTATATCTCAAAACTTAAGAAGATATAGTTATATTTCATGCTGCAACTATCCTCAAAATGTTTAAGTGAAATTTAGCGCATGATACATTGTCACATGAGGAACAGACCAATGAGATAGACACTTTTCCTCCAAATCAAGCTCGATTTACATATTGTGTAGTTGCTCTAGAAAAGTTGAGTGCCAGCTTGTGAAATAAAAAGAAAAGCAGAGGAATGTACCTTCATAAGTTGCTGGATAAACTGGGTAACATCCTTGCCTGTAAGCGGAATAGATCTGATACTGCTCCCAATGACATAACCATCAGCAACAGGAACAATGTGGGTTGCTCCATCACCCACATCAACTACAACACCTGTCATTTCACACTGAAAACAAAGCATGAAGTTCCTCATAAATATCTAGAATGTGATGATCGTTCAATAGCAAAGACAGGAGAACAACAATGAAGAATGGATGCATTCCCTTCCATTTTTCAATCAGACTGAAACTCTACCTTCATTGCCATCCATTTTTAGCCTAAGGTAGCATAGCATGTGCTGTGTGAAAGAAACTGCGAGACTAGGCCCCGATGACTAACCTTGGTGGTAGTGTACCCAGCAGCGAGCGCAAGGACCGGCTGCACTGCTATATAGAGGCCGGGCACATTGAACGTCTCGAACATGATCTCTCCGGTGTACTCCCGGGTCTCAGGAGCAGTCAGCGGGCTTTCCGTTAGGAGAAAGTAATGATCTTCCGGGTCACACCTCAGGTAATTGAAGATGCACTGTTGCCAGAACCTCTCCATAGTATCCCAATTCTCCACCTTCAGAGTCCATTATTTCAGGCCAAATCAATCGGAAGAAAGTCCGTGCAGAAAAGAAAAAAAAACAGCAGCAATGGCGCGCGGCAGTACAGCAGAGCTGCATCACCCACCCACCTGGCCATTGCGGATGGGGTAGCTGAGGCTGTAGGTGCTGCTGGCGCGTGACCGCGTCAGCGCCTCCTCCCCGATGTAGAAGTCGAGGTCGGCCATGACCCCGGCGCTGTGCTGCGCGAGCCAGTTGCCCTTGGCGTGGGCGCCCGCCCTCGGCGCCGGCTGCGCGGAGGAGGAGAATGAGTCGTTGACGGCGACGACGGTGGGCGTAATGAAGCAGGGCTCCACGTTCCCCGCGAACCCCATCTTCGTGTACCTGCGGCATGAGAGCCGGATCAGCACCGCGCCTCGCCGCCTTCGCGCAGATCTAGTGGAAGGGAGGAAGGGGAGCGTACGTACCCGGTGCCGTTGTCGATGACGACGGCGGGGCGGGACATGGCGTCCATGGCGGGCGCCGAGCGGGAGGCGGCGGCCGTCCGAGTCAGCGGCGAAGGCGGCAATCGAGGAGTGGCCGGGTCGAGTCGGGCGCGCGGCGGGCCGCTCCGAACAGCGGCGAGCGGAGGCGGGAGGCGGTCGCCGTCGCGGCGGGCATATCCCAGCGTCACCACCAGAACCACCGGGCCGCCCACCCACCGCCACTGGCAACCACCGGCACCCGCGCCGAGGTTGGCAGAGGCAGCAAACCGCCTGGAGAGTGGAGAGACGAAGCTTCGAGAGGAAGCGAGGTATATCTCGGGGTTGGCGGGCGGTGGAGACTGGAGAGTGGAGAGCGTGGGGAGGAGCTCGAGCTCTGGTTGCTTTGCTTTGGGTCGCGGCCTTTCTGCTTCGGGGATGGAGCGCTGGCTCGATTTGTCCTGGCGTGCGTGCTGACAACGCCGCGCCTGCGTCGCGTGCGTGTTGGTCCTCGGGTTGGTGGTGTACGGTGGTGGTGCGTGCAGGATGATGGCGACACCGCCACCGACGCATTCGCGGTGCCTGTCCTCGCCTCCGCTCCAGGCGCTCCGCTGACGTAGCAGTGTAGCACCAGAGCGCTGCCTGCTGACAGGTGGGCCCGGGTTTCGGTTAAGTGACTGCAAAAGGGCCCTGTGACGAAATAAAACATGTCGGCATGTCGCGTATTATTGGACGCGGAGGCTAGTCGGAACAAGTCATAAAGCTAAACAGAAAAGTATAACATGGTGAAATTTGAAATTTTTGAGAATTCAAAACAGTTATTATGGTCAGTTGTAGGATAGGCATAGTGTGAAGCTGTGAGTAGTCAGCAATTCAGCATTGGCTCGCAAAACTTTCTACGAACACCGAATGTTCTAGTTCCTTGGCTGCTCACCGGAAACCCATGCGACGTGCTCCTACAGTCCTATGGATGGTATGCAAGGTATTTGCGTGCTCTTCGCGTGAAACATTCATCTGTTATCTTATCAATTCATCGTACCAGCAAAAATGCTTACCAGCTAACCCCGTGTCCATGGGTTGTCACGGTGTTGATGGCGCAAATCTTCCCTAGATCTGAGCATTTCGCGGGCCGGGTTAGGCTTGAGCCGGGCCTTAAAAAATCTCAATTGATTTCGGGCCAAAAATTAGTGCCCATGAACGTCCCATGGGCAGGAACTAGCTCAAATTTCGGGCTAGGTTTGGGCCGGGCCGAACCATGGGCGGGCTTCCAACTCATTTCTAGTGTAAAAATAAATAAAACAATAGTTTGGGCTCGGGCCGAGAACATTGTTTTTGGGCTTTGTTTTCTTTGTCCATGCCCGTCCTAACGAGGGTCATGGGCGGGCCAAAACCCGGCAGGCTCAGGCCGGGACATTGGGCCGGGTCGGGCCTAAAAAAATCCGATTGATTCTGAGCAAAATGTTAGTGCCCATGACCATCCCATGGGCAGTAACGGGCTTGTCGGTGATATTATCTCCGGCAGTCTTCCACAGGGTAGCCCACGGAAGTGATTTGTAATGCAGGGAAGATCGCAAAGATCGGAAGCAGGATGGTTAGGATGGACAGACGCAAGGGTTTATACAGGTTCGGGCCGTCGACTCGACGTAATACCCTACGTCCTGTTTTGGGGTGTTGTATTGCGTAGATTGTGAGTTGTTGTCTTGAGACTTGATGTTTTGGAGGGGGTCCCTGCCCGCCTTATATATCGGGGGGCAGGGTTACAAGTCGGTTTGTATCCGATCCTATCTCTAAGAATCCTTTCCTTCTTTACAATAATTCCTATTCCAACTAGGACTTCTCTTTCCAGATCCTTCCTCCGTGCGCCGACTTGTCCCGCACGTCTTCAGGTCCAGAACGGTGGGCTGGGCCGCCCCCTTTTGGTGGGCTGCCAGGCTTGCTCGTGAGGCACCCGGGTACTATATCCCCCACAGTAGCCCCCGAGCACTTCTTGGCCGATCGTTGGCTGTAATTGTTCCATCTTTTCTTGCATGATTCGAGTGCTCCAAGTTGTCTAAGATCTCATCCGAGTGGTTTCGAAGAAGATCCGAGTGGTTTCGAGGAAGATCCGAGTGCTTTCGAGGAAGATCCGAGTGCCTGCTCAGACGTTCCTGAAAACAATTCTTCAATTACAGTCAAAATGAGGGGAAGGAGTGCTCTTTTTCACGACGCGACAGCGAAGTGAATACACTTAGCCCCCGGGCTTTGGGCAATTTTAGTATGAAATTGGCCAAAGGTCTTCAATTTTTACACATCTGTATCTTGATCTTCAATGGTGTGCACCTCCAGGTGCACCCATTGGGTGTAGCCCCCGAGCCTTGAGCAGAATAGAATATTCTGATCGAGGGTCAAAAAGCAAAATATCATGAATCTCTTTTTAAACTTAATCCATCAATGGTGTGCACCTCCAGGTGCACCCATTGGGTGTAGCCCCCGAGTCTTGTTACGATTCAGCATGATCGTGTCAAGACTCTGAAAGCCATGAATTCCGACTGATTTTTCAGCCCCCATGCCTCTGGGCATGGATTTTGGATAAACTTTTCCTTCAGAGGCTTTTTTATTTCCCCTTTATAAGGATTTTGTCCTCAAGTTCTTTGAACTCGGCATGACTTCCGAGTCGTGTCCCACGACCCAGCTTGACCATATGGTAAGCCATCTTCTCACAAGATTTATACTTGTCGGCATTTGACCCAGATTTCTGAGTCAATTTAGCGATAGTATCGCATGCCTTACGTAAAAATCAGCTGCAAGGATGCAATATTAATTGCAAAATCAAGTCTGGCCGTCGACTAATTTTAGCCTCACGACCGAGTGGTTTCTGCCCCTGAACCCTAGCTCAGGAACCCACAAATTTATTATCGTAACAGAACCGAAAGGTCGTGCTATATTTCAGCCCATTTAGGCCCATTATTCCTCAAAGTCCGTTGCGTCCCTAACGGTCGCTTTACGGAAGGCGAGATATCGCGAGATATCGCGACTCCCTACCGCATCTTTGAATTCAAAGCGACGGGACGTGCCTGCGTCGGTTGAGTTCCCGAGACAAGCGCCGCGCCGCGCGCGGGAGGAACGGTTTATTCCTTTATAAGCCATCCCCGCCGCATTCTTCTTCCTTTACTTGCCATTTGCCTTCCCCGACGCTCCAGTTCTCTTCGCGCCAGAGCAAACCCTAGATCTGCTCCCGCAGCTTTCTTCCTCGCTCTTCAGCCCCGCTCGTTGCCATGGCGCCCAAGAGGAAGGAAGCCTCGAAGCGGAAGGAGAAGTCGCCGGCAAGAGCCCGGTCGTCCAAGGCCAAGGCCACCGCCGAGGTCGCCGTAGATCGCGCCGCCGAGTGGAGGGAGTCCATCACCACCACCAGGCGCCTCGAGCAGCACGTCGTCGACGGCGTCCTCCCTGACCAGCAAACCGCCGAGTGGCGCGCCGCCGCCGGTGAGTCTTTCCCCACCCCAAACTCCTCTGATTTGGTGGTGTTCGAATCTTTCTTTCTCCGTGGCTTTGGCGTGCCCGCGCATTCTTTCCTCCGCGGGCTGCTGCATTACTATGGGATCTGCCTCTGCGCACTGAATCCCAACTCCATCCTTCACATCGCCATTTTCATCAATCTCTGTGAGGCCTATCTTGGGATAGAGCCTCACTTCAATCTTTTTATTCATCTTTTTCTTCTTAAACCTTATCCCCGAACCGACTGCCCACAAGTAGTCGGGGGCGCCGGACTCCAACTCCGCGAGGGTCGAACTCGGGAGTATTTTGATATCCCTTTCCTTACCTCCAATAAAGGGTGGCAGTCCGAGTGGTTTTACGTAGGAAACCACTCGCCTGCCATCTCTCCAGAAATTGATTCTCGTCCTGTTCCCTCCCAATCCTGGACCGCTCTTCCCAAGGAGAGTGAAATGGATCAGGTTCGGGAGCTCCTGGGTCTTATTTCCCAGTTGAAGGACAATGGGTTGTCTGCCGTCGGTGTGGCAGCCAACTTCGTTCTGCGCCGGGTCCAGCCACTCAAGCAGCGGGCTCACCCGGCGTATGAGTATTACGCCGAGGGGGACAACACGCGCGAAGCCCCCGAGCGCGTCGACAAAGTCCAAGCCGCCGCTCGGCTTGGCAAATTCTTCGCGACTGGAACCTCCCTGAGGACCACTGACTGTCCTCCGGCGTTCAACTTGGGAAATCCACGCCCTGAGGTATTTAGTCAATCTGTTGTTGTTTTTATTTCAATTCCACCCATTGGGTGTAATCTCAGAACTGAACCCAATTTTTGCAGGGTCGAGTTGCCTTTGTATCCCTCCCTCCTTTGCCTGAGATGCCAAAGGGAGTGGATCAACCGGCTCGACGCAGGGCCGTTGGATCTGAAGAAGCAGTCGGGGAAAGTGAGAGTGATCTGCGCGACTCGGATATCACTCTGTCATCCTCTCCTTCTCCCGATGTGCTATCTCCGAGTGGTGGGAAGGCTGCTCCTGCTCTGAAGAAGCGGAAGATCTCCACTGGGATCGTGTTTAGGGATGCGCCAAGCCGCCGCCAACTCCTTATCTCTGAGTCGTCTGACTCGGAAAAAGATGAAGCTGGCGTCGCCGAGTCGTCACTCCACCCGCCAATCACAAGCTCGGAGCAGTCTCCCCTTGCAGTAATGCCTCTGAGTGCTGCAAGTCCGAGGGACCTCCCTTCCCCTACTCGGAGAGGAAAGCGCCTGAGAATGCGCATTTCTACTCTGTAAGTATCATTATCATCTCTTGATTTCCTTTATGTTCTTATATTAGTGATCCATATATGCTTTATCCTGTAGCACGCCGTCTGAGGTCCCCTTCTCGGGTCCTCCGCCTCAGTCGGCGGTCGAGACCGAAGCCCCATCAATCCAAACTCCAGAGGTGCCGATCCACTCGGCTGATCTTCTCAGCGATCAGCCTGTGGGTCCGCCACCAGAGTCGCAGCGGGAGCCAACCCCGCCACCACCGAGTCCTACACCGGCGTCGCCGACCCCGCCGCCAGTTCCTCAAGGCAGCCCCCAGCATGCTCCTGCGGTTGAACCGACTGCAGCAGTGGAGGAACCCCAGACTGCAGCGGTCGAGATTGCTTCTGCGGCGGTCGGCGTTATGAGTGGTGGTGCTCCCCTGACTCCTCTGGAGGAGTTCATGTCACTCCATCGTCGCATGGGCCACATAGCCAAGGTACTTCCCGAGCTACTTATCTTGTTGATATCAAATACCGAGTGGTACATTGATTCATATTGTCATCTGACTTGTTTTTGCAGAACTTAGCTGCTGATGCCGAGGCCAAAGCCTCGGTTATTCAAGAATTATCTTCTGCAGTTGCTAAGGCCGACTCTTTGGTGGCCCGAGTGGCTGAGCTCGAAGCTGCTGCGGTAGAGCGCCAGGCTGAGTTGGAGGAAGCCCAGCGTACCACCCGCGATTTATGCGGGGAGGTAGAGCAGGCTAAGCTCAACGAGGCCCAGGCCGTGCACGAGCTCAGAGGTATGTTCTTCCTTGTTTGTTTTTCTGTCAGACGTGAAAATATTATTCAGATCTAACCTTCTTTAGATTATCGATATCGGACTATGTCCCAATTCGCAGAGCTCACTGCCAAGGTGGCCCGGCTGCAAGGTGAAGCTGAGGCGCTGCGCACTGAGAAGATAGCGCTGGAGGATGCTATCCGAGTGGTGGCGGAGGAGATCGAGCCGGAGGCGTCATCGTCTTCAGCTTCTATCCTCGACCGCGTTCGGGCGCTCCCGCGCTACTTCCGGCGGCAGCTCTGCTCCATCAGCCAGGCCAGCTGTGGCCATGTCCTGGCGGTTCTCAAATCGCTGTTCCCGGCGTCAGACCTGGAGCCACTCGGCCGCGGGTATGCTGCCGGCACCTCTGAAGACGACGTGGGCAGACTACTCCATGAAGTCGAGCCCATCGCCAATGTCCTGTCCAAGGATGTTGTTGATGACTCGGATGAAGCGGCCCCGTCTGGTGCTGGTGACCCTGCAATGTAAATAAAGTATTTGTAGTATTTGGTCGAACCAGTATTGTTTGAACAATGTTTGAATTGTCACTATTGTATATAAGTTTTTATTGGTCTACAACTCCCTTTCTTTCTGCGCTAGCCTTAATTTCTGAGTGGTTGACCTGTTACGGAGTAGATTAGCCTCGTTGGTCTCAGTCTCATGCCGCAGAGTCTTTGTCGTACGTTTAGAGCTTTGACTTGGCGAGTACTTTCCCTCTCGATTTAAGGTTTATTCCACTCATACTTTATGTGCGTGACGCGAAAGAGGAAATGCGAGTAGTAGAAATAGATGAAAGATGAAATCAACTTTATTGATAACTCATTGTGAATATGCCGAGTCGTAACTGGGGGTGACTACCCTCCAAAATCACTCGGAAAAAATAAATCTAAAATAGAAAAGATAAATACATAACTGATTCAGGCGTAGAAACGCTGTAAGTGCTCGATGTTCACGGATTTATCGTTGTAGGCGTTCTATTGCGTCCAGAGTCAATTGATCCATACGCGCTTGAATTGTCCTCTGGTAGATCGCGCCGGCGTTTTTCAGACCGAAGGCCAAAGGAGCACCGAACGACGTGATGAACGAGGTCTTTATCTGATCGTTAGGCTCTAGGCCTGTCTGGTAATAGCCTGGATAGCTGTCGAGAAAGCAGAGCAGGGCAGAGCCTGCCGTGGAGTCTGACTCTGCCCCGATGATGGCCGTCTTCTTTGGGTCGTCCAAGTCCAGAGAGATCCTCTTCAGCTCCGTCTCCTTGCTTGGCGCGATGGCTTCTCTTGCTGGCTTCTTGGTGGGGATCTCTAGAGCGTCCTTGTCCACCTCCTGTGATGCAGCCAGTACTTGTTCCATGCGCTTGGACATGTCCAGGGCGGCTGCCGCGTTGAGAGTTTCCTGCTCGCACGTGTATGCGACTCGGACGTCTCCCAAGACGGTGATTACGCCTTTCGGTCCTGGCATCTTGACCTGCAAGTAGACGTAGTGAGGAATCGCCATGAACTTGGCGAGTGCCGGCCTCCCAAGGATGGCGTGGTATGCAGTTTCAAAGTTCGCCACCGTGAACTGCATGTGCTCGGTCCGGTAATTGTTCCGGTCTCCGAAGGTGACGGGCAGCGTGATGTGCCCGAGTGGTTCTGCCCCCTCTCCCGGTATCAAACCGTAGAATGCGGATTGGGGGGGACTCAGGTCGAGAGTAGTCAGGCCGAGCTCCTTCAATGTGTTAGCAAAGAGGATGTTCAGGCCACTGCCACCGTCGACTAGTACCTTGGTGAGCCGAACGTTGCGAATCGTCGGGGCTACCACCAAGGCATGGGACCCGGGCTTCGGTATGAAGTTTGGATGATCCTCCCGGGTGAATGTGATCGGAACTTCCGACCACTTGAGGTACTCAGGTACCGGTGGCTCCCTCGCGTGCATGACCTGGCGATGGGTGAGCTTCTGCTGGCGCTTCGACTCGAACTCTGGTCCGCCATAGATCATGCGGACCACTCGGTCGGCTTCCTGAAAGTCATCGCCGGGCTCGTCGTTTCGCCTTTCGTCTCGCGGGGAACCATCGTTCCTCTTTCTGTATGGAGGGCCTCTGTTGCCCCCGGTGAAGGCTCGCTTGAGCCCGTAGCACTCTCGCGCCGAGTGCTTGTGTTTGTGGTAAGGGCATTGCTCATCGAGCATGCGCTGGAAGTCCTCTGGAGTTACCCGGCCTCTGGACCGGTCCAGGGCGGCGACCATGTCTCCCTCGCTCTTCTTCTTGCGAGGTTGGCTGTCATTGCGTCGATGGTCGTCGTGTCGGTCTTCGTCCTCGCGGCGGTCGCGTTTGCGAGTCGTCTTGTTCTCTTCTTCCCAGCGACTTCTGATCTCGCTGAGCTGTTCTCTTTCCGCGATCTCGGCGTCCGCCCACGTGCTAGCGACCCGGAACATGTCATTGACAGTCGCGGGTGGCTTCCGAGTCCACTTATGGATCAGTCTCCCGTCGGAGATGCCGCGCTGGAAAGCTGACATCACCTCCTGATCCGTGACGTCCGTGATGGAGTTGCGCTTTTCTGAGAACCTGCGCACGAAGTCGTGCAGGGTCTCGTTCTTGCGCTGCCTGATCTGACCGAGGAGCCGCTTGCTCCCGGGCCTTTCCCAGGTACCGAGATAGTTACCGATGAAGAGTTCGGTAAGCTGCTCCCAGTTGTCGATGGCGTCCTGCGGGAGTCCTGCCAGCCAGTTGCGGCAGTCCTTGGTGAGCATGATGGGAAGATAGTTTGCCATCACGTCCTCGTCGCCGCCGGCCGCTTGTACGGCGGTGTAGTAGATCTGAAGCCATTGAGATGGGTCAGATTTCCCGTCGTACTTGTCAATATCCGACAGCTTGAAGCCTCTGGGCCACGTCACGCTTCTCAAGCGCTCGGTGAACGACTGGAATCCGCCGATCCGACCTCTAGGGCGGGAATCGCTCGGTCCCGATCCGTCAGCTGCTCTTGGGGGTGTGCTGTCCCTCCTGCGATCCCGGTCCCTGGGCGGGGAACGGGTCCTCCGATAGTTCCGAGTCCTGGGTGGAGTTCGGTCCTGCCGGTAGGTTCTGCTGCGCGGTGGAGTTCGATCTCTTGGTGGAGTCGGTCGCCTGGGTGGTGGAAGCACTCGTCGTCGTGGCGGAGTGCGACCGCCATTGTTGCCGCGCCTTGGGCTACCGGAGAGGTCAGAGTAGTCTGACTCCGTCGAGTAGCCGCTCCTGTTGGGGTTACGACGGGGATTTCCATGATCCCGATCGTACTCTTCGCGCCGTCGGATTTCCTCACGGTGGCGCTCTTCGGTGCTGTTGGTGATGATGTCCCTCGCATCTCGATCTCTGTTGATCGTGGTGCGGAGGTCTTCATCACGACCCGATCCGCCGCCGGCCCGGTGTCGAGATGGACCGGGTTCAGGAGCGTCCGTGGTCGTTCTGCCTTGCATCTGGTGAACCTGGACGGAGGCGGCCTGCACGAGAGCCCTTACCTTTTCCAGGCCCGGAGTGTTAGGTGGCAGCCGATTGATTTCCTCGTTGATAGTAACGAGGTTCTGGACCGGTGTCTCGTAGACGTCGTATCCATTGAACTCAAACATGCCGTCGCGCATCAAGTTCCGGGTGCTCCTCCGTTCGTGTTGATCCCGTTGGCGACGATGATCTTCAGAGTGAGGCTCTTGGAGTCGAGCAGTGCCAGATCCTGACGCGGTGGCTCCGTGCGGTCGTGCGGCTCTGCGAGTCGCCCGACTGGCATTGCGTCCTCGACGCTGGTTCCTGGCTTCAGTCGTCTCCTCAGCAGGAGTGACCTCATCTTCTGAGACAGGATTGGTTGGCGTTGCTGGCGCCACCATGTAGCAATATGATCCGACTCCCTCTTGCGCGAGGTAGTCTTCCTCGGACTCGGAGAAGTCGGATGTGGGCGTATAACGCTCCAAACTACTCGGAGTCAATTCTCCGAGTGATCCTAGTAGTTCCGGCTCTGTAGAGGCATCGGACACTGTGTATCCTTCCGGCAGATCGTCCAGGATTGAGGGTCCCAGTAGATCTAACCCGTAGGAGTCGCTCCCAGAGAAGTAATCATCCGACTGGACGATGTCCTTCTTCTTCTGCTTCCGAGCAAGCGCGCAAAAGCCAGGGGTCTGAACAGTAATGACCTCAGGGCTCTGGACGCGTGTTGGTTGAGCGTTTACGCTCTGCGATGATTCGGCGACGCGACTCTCAGGAGTCGGATCGGAACCGAGTGATTGTAGATCTGTTCCCGACTGGTCTGGCCTCGCGTTCTGCGATGGACTCAGCGGGGTAGATCCGGCACGATCAGATGCGATCGGACCGGATTGGGCCGTGATGGCCGAAGTCGGCGCCAGAGAGGAGACCTCCGTGGCGACCGTAGCTCCTGCCGCTTGGGTATCCAAAGCGGCGGTGATGACGTCCCCGAACTGGATCTCGACTTCGTCGACGTCCGGGAGGTTGCAGCTGTCCAAGATCTTGACGCGATCCATCGAGCTTGCCAGATTGATCTCGGCGATATCCCCTACCTGGCGCGCCACTGTCGGTGATATTATCTCCGGCAGTCTTCCACAGGGTAGCCCACGGAAGTGATTTGTAATGCAGGGAAGATCGCAAAGATCGGAAGCAGGATGGTTAGGATGGACAGACGCAAGGGTTTATACAGGTTCGGGCCGTCGACTCGACGTAATACCCTACGTCCTGTTTTGGGGTGTTGTATTGCGTAGATTGTGAGTTGTTGTCTTGAGACTTGATGTTTTGGAGGGGGTCCCTGCCCGCCTTATATATCGGGGGGCAGGGTTACAAGTCGGTTTGTATCCGATCCTATCTCTAAGAATCCTTTCCTTCTTTACAATAATTCCTATTCCAACTAGGACTTCTCTTTCCAGATCCTTCCTCCGTGCGCCGACTTGTCCCGCACGTCTTCAGGTCCAGAACGGTGGGCTGAGCCGCCCCCTTTTGGTGGGCTGCCAGACTTGCTCGTGAGGCACCCGGGTACTATATCCCCCACAGGGCTCAATTTTCGGGCTAGGGCGGACCATGGGCGAGCTTCCCCCCTCATTTCTACTGTATAGTTCGGGCCGAGCTCGGGTCGAGAATTTTTGTCGGGCTTCATTTTCTCTGCCCATGCCATCCCACCGAGGGTCGTGGGTGGGCCAAAACCCGACAGGCTCGGGCCGGGCCAAAAAATGTTCAGGTCTAATCTTCCCTCATCATAAGCTCTAAACACGTGTTTTGCTAGTAAAATAACCCGGCTGATTTTAGCTGATTCAATAGTGTACCGTAAGGGAAAATAAGTCAAAACAAACATGTAGAATGGAGTGAAAAAGGGACGCATTGTATGGCAACGATGACGAGGAGCAACAAAAAGTAACAACGTGAAATGAGCATCTCATTTGAGAAGTATAGACAGACAAAGTTATATTTTTAATGATATAGAAGAATAGCCTTTTTTAATGACACAGAGGAATTACCTCTTACTATTATTGCTTGGCTCTTGTGGTCAAGAGTGGGTCAGCGCATGTGCATGCCATGTTGCACAGTTTGTTTAGAAAGGGGATGAGTGGGTGATTAACTATTTTGAATATCAAATTTGAACTGTATTTTTCCCTCAAATTATTATTCCATTTTCGATTATGTTTTGAACCACCATGTTATTTAAATACATGCAACAAAATGGAACCCATATGTATTTTTTTCATTTTTTAAACAATCAACATTTGTAATGTACTATTTCAATATTTTGAATATACATGTTCAACATTTTTTATTGCAGTCATTGAACCGAGTTTGAATAAATATTGAATCTCGTTTAAAAATGTTGATTAGATTACTTTACTATTTCTCATATACTTATGTCATATTTTTAGCAAAAAATAACTTATTATCGACACATATTAGACGAAAGAAAAGGAAAGCATATTGCATAGCCTTTTGTTTTAGATCATGAAATGAAAGTATCGTGTTTGTTTCTGCCCGTTTGTACCCTCTTTGCATTATTATTTTAGCACATTAGAGGCATTTGGTGGGCAGAAAGGTTTTGAACTAGACCCATGGCTACAAGCTTTTTGGTAACTTGAACTAGACCCATGGCTCAGGTTGGGCGCGCGATGCAAAAGGGGAATCGAGACTGGGCCACTTTTTTGTCACTTGTAATCCAAGCGTGAGACTGACACAACAAGAGCTCGCGCAGGCATGGACACCAACATTTGGGTTGGTTAGGGTTACCATCCTATAGTATAAAATACTATAGGCGTCTCTCTCAATCCTACTCGACTCCTCCACTTCTCTTTCTCTCGAGGGTCTTTCAGCAAATCCGTCGTCGCCGACAACGAAGAGGTACATCCCCTACTTACTTCTCTCAGACATCCCATCTTCTTAGGTCTTTCAGGAGACCCGTCGTCGTTATTGGTGGGGAGGTACATCCTTTTAAATCTTACTTCTCTTAGACATCCCGTCTTCTCAGGTCTTTCAACAGATCTGTCGTCGCCAGCGACAAAGAGGTACATCCCTTTGAATCTTACTTCTCTTAGACATCATGTCTTCTCAGACCCGTCGTCGCCCACGACGGAGAGGTGCATCCCCTTGAATCTCACTTTTCTTTAGATCCCGTCTTCTCTTCTATCTCCTCTTATATTGGAGATCCATCATCGCTAGCGGACAACGACGAAGAAGTACATCTCTTTGATATCTCATCTTCTCTTCTCTCACCTCTTTATCTCAAAAGCATTGGAATCTGATCTGATCCATGGCCGATCGGAAGCAATTCTCTGCAGTTAGTCATCTACCATTGTATCACTGTCATGTGGGCCTCACAGAGCTTGGACCCACGTGGCAGGATCTCGACAGCAGATGATCTCGTTCGGGCCGATCCCAGTCTCCTTGTTGGGTGACGGGGCTGAGCAGTTACGGGCCGTTGTGGGCCGTGCCTCATATAGGTTGATGCGTCTGGTGGTGCTCGTTACCACAGCGGACACCCTTCTAGATCCAGCCCCTAGACCGCATATTCCAACGGCGTCGGCGTCGTCTTCATCCCCTTCCCCATTCCCCTCTCCCCGTCGCGCTTCTGTGGAGCGGGATTTCGGTCCAGCCTTTGCTTGATTTCTTCGTTTCCTTGGTAAGCAAACCCTAGATTTTGATATATTCTTCGTTCCCTTCTGCAGAGTCTCTTCTTCTCCGTGCTTTGACCGCGAGCCCTCGAGTCCAAATCCTCCTTCATGGGATGGATTCCTAGATTTGTCCAATTTGTTTCGGGTTCCACTAGTGTTAGGAGCTTAGTTTCGAATTCCCCCAACCCGACCACGCGCTGAGCCGGCGTGCCCCTGGTGAGAGGGGTGGTGGGATGGAAATGGATGTTTGCCGAAGAACATGATATGCGGATTTCATTTATTTCTGGTCATCTTGTTTGTTTGCTTCCTATTTCGGTTACTGATTAGTCCGGGCATGTTGATTTCGCAGCTGGGGGTTTCGACACCCCGCCTCGTGAGGCACACCCAATCGGATCAGACTCTTTTATGAGTCCACAAGGCACCCAGAATGAAGTTTTTAGAATACACCCCTTTCGACAGGTAAGCATGGTATTTTCTGTTGCTGTTGACGTGCTCTTGGTAGGATTCGATTCTTCCTACCAGTTTGCTAAGTTTGCGCTTCTGTTTATCTTCGTCCAGCCTAAACCTGTTCCTCGACCAACTCAACCTCGGAGATTGTACGATCAGAGGAAACCTTGAGGCCTTCTCATGTAAGAAACTAGGAACATGCTCCATGGCATTCTTGTTGAGCACGAGGAACATGCTTTTTGATAAGATGGTATAATTTTGCAGGCAAGCACACTGCGACAGACCGTCGGCTTTCAATAAGCCTGGAACATGAGGTACATGCATTCAAACCACAGAGTCATTTATTTCCAGCAATGTCACGAATCAGCACCTGCAATTTTGTCCTCCCTTTAGAATCGTACAAACAGTGCAAAACAAAAGTACTGTGATTGGCCACATACTTTCAGATAGTCCTTTAAGCCCTGGTTGTGTTCACTCATGTTTGGTCTTTTGTGCTTCCCCTCACTTTGCTTCTAGATATAGTTCATTTGTTCCTAATATATTTATCACAGCATCTGGTATCCTGTTTTATGCCAAAAAAAGAAAAGAAAAGAAGGTGGAATGTAGTTGCACATGTCTGTTGTAGCATATGTTACTTTAAGTGAAATTAGTTTAGAAGTCTCCTTTCATGTGTGCTACTGATACTTTTCAGGCAAGTGTTATAGATATCCTTTTGCACAAAATGTTCTTTTCCACCTGTCATTTAGGCTTTATCTTCTACTCTTATTGTATGCTGTTTGAGTCATTGTTTTCTATTTGTAAATCAATGGTAAGACGTCTGACTCGGCTATCTGATTGATTATCAGAAGCCAAAGAATGTTTCTTCTTAACCTAAAATTTACTGAATGTTGCATATCACAGTTGTAATTTGTATTTTGTTGTTTCATGTAATGTAGACCAGAGCATTTTCCTGAGAGGCCCAACATTTCATTCCAACCATTGCTGTTTCTGTAACAGCACCAAATTGGTGCGTGTTATTGTGATTATGCCATTGAGCCAATCTAACTTCTTTGTTGTGCTTTCAGATTCTTGATTACCTAGGCAAGTCCTCTGACAGTGATCCTTCTTCACCAGTGGAGCACTTATCCTCCAGATCAAGGTTAGGATGTGTGGATTAGCCTTGTGCATGTTTACTTTTAACAGAGTCTAACTTCGTTTTGTTTTTTATGTTTGTCTAGCCGGAAGACATTGATATATTTGGTTCTTACTCTTGGCCACATGTATCCAGATTATGATTTCAGGTAATTTTATCTTTGTAGCGAGTGTGTTCTAATATAATCTGGAAGGAAGGATATTTGGGTAATGTCATAGTCAGCTTTTTTTTGGGGCGATATGGCAAACCCGCTTTTGTTCTTCCTACCAGCTTAAAGGGGGTGTTGTCAGATGGTATGACAGACGGATTAATAACCGTTGCTCTTTGAGCTGAGAGTTCAATTCTCTCCATTTCCCTTGGTCTTTGGTATTTGATTCATCTAACTTTCTTAAGGTCTCTTAGCTGTCATGCCACACATTCATGATAGCACGACCTTTAGATTAAATTTAACATCCTTTTTGTCAACATATGTTCGCTTATCAGTGCTGTTCGGGCACACTTGTTCTTCCAAGAAGAGGAGTTGGAAAGTTTCAAGCAGATGGTAGACACCTACTTATCTGACGCTTCCAGGGTAATTCTTCATGGTTTCTTTTTTATCTTGTCATTTGATTTTTTTTGGCTATGTACATTTAAATAGATTATTTTAGTCAGACTGCAATTGAAAAGTAATGTCACTTAGCTATCCTTTTCCTGAAAATTCAAGCTAATTTAAAATGATCACGAGGCTTAGCTAATTTAAAATGATCATGAGGCTTAGCTAATCCGTAATGATCCTGAGGCTTAACTAATTTAAAATGATCCTAAGGCTAAGCTAATTTAAATTGATCCTGAGGCTGTATGTTTTGCCTCTCTCACTGATTTGATATGCCTAACCTGAAATCGGGCTTCTGTTCAGCAATGGGCAGCAACAAATGATGGCAATTCTCTTCTGGACAGTATGACTAAAGCTATTGATGAGGTCAGCATTCATTCACAACGTTTGGTTTGGAAGTTGTATAATGTGTAGTCCTTCGATTTTATGTTGACACCTTATTGTTTCAGGTTATTAAAATTAGAGAGTGTGACATCTACAGCTATAACCCAGACACTGATGGAGATCCAGTTCAAGAGAAAGGGGCCATGTATGTTCAAGTGAACTAAGATACAAATGTGATGGTTAGCTTATGCACCTAAATTGACACTCTAATATGTACATGACTGTTTCCTTGTAGATGGTCATTCTACTACTTCTTCTACAATAGGAAGCTAAAGCGAGTTGTGAGCTTTCGATGTTACTGCACTAGGTAGGTGCTTGCGCTTGCTCCAATCTGCAAGGTTCTTACAGGGAACACAACATAAACATCAACAAATTAATTGCATATTGTTTTTTTACCTCAGCAAATTATCAGGAGATGACTTCCTAATTGGTGCGGCCTCTGATGGTGAAGAGGAAGATGCCCTGATTGACATGGACATATGACCGTTCTGCTCGGAACCTGCTGTGCGTGTAATATAGAGTTGTGCCTTATTCCCATTAGGAAGCTTTTAATATAACTACCCTTGTATCGCAGCCTGGGAAAACCATATCCCTTGTTAGTTGTGTTTGTATATGTGGATTTGAGATTTGGTAGCGGCAGACTTTTAATCCCAGAAGCTTGAGCTGTCAGGGTAATCCGGTACTCTAGTGTTGTTGGAACTGGACTCTATGTTCTACTCCTGCCTGGTTAAACACAATAAGATATTTCAGACAATTGTGTGAGTTATCTGTCAAATTTGCTCTATTGTTCATGCACTGGTGCTGATGGAACTTTGGTGCAAATTTCCCATCTACTTAGCTTATTTGCTATCGCGGTTGTGGTATTCCCTGACTAAGTTACCTCTGAAAATACCAGGTTAAGTTTTTTTTTAAGAGTTTAGAGTTTAGGTCTCGGTTCCTTGTGCGGTAACTTTTTTTCGGTCAGTGACTCAGTGTACAGGAAAGTCAGTGGGTGTTTTCGTGGCCTGGCATCGACATATGGCAAGAAAATCCACGGCACCTCCCGCCCTGCCCCATGCACGTTCGTTCTGGGAAGCGTTTCTTTCGCCTGCCGCAGTTCTTTTCCTCTCGTTCTGGCTCACCGCCAGGGGAACGTGCGACTGCGAGGCAGCACCGGAGCAGAGGGATAGAAGATGCCATCGTAGTCTAGTCGCACCACATTACTCGAGTATACTACTAATTGACCTGGGATTTGTTTTTCTCGAAGACCTTGACGAGCGAGAAAAGCCGGAGCGTCGTGGCTGAGCATGGCGACAGGCCGACAGCGATCTTTGTGCGGACGGGTGAAGGGCAGGAGCGGGTGAGAGCGAGCCCATGGCTGGTTGGTCGGCCTTGGGCAAGATATGGAGGAGCTTGTGCCACTCCTTCCCGTTAATTCGATTGCTCTATGGTTGTAACTGAGTCGAGCTCGATTCCAGTCTCAAAACTGTCCTAAGTCTACAGCAGGGTTCGTTTGTAACTTGAGCCGATCTCGAGTTAAGATTGAAACGAGGCAAACAACAACATAAAACACTGGCATAAAACTATCCACCATTTGACTGACCTGCAGAAAAGGCAGGACCGACTGTCTGAAGAATGTGAAGTGACGAATGTCGCTTTTGCATTTGCAGGGTTCTTCAGGCTTGCACCGATGATTGACTGCTGGGTGAGAGTCCTTGAGTCCGTCAATTTTTTGGAGGCGTGGGCCCGTTTCGGCTCATCTGTGCCACCGGCTCCCACTGGAGACTGGACTAACTTCTACCAGTCAACGCCGCGGTCTTTTTTTTTTAATTTTTGAAAATGAAACCAACGCGCCGCGGTCTTCGGCCGGTTCCCACCAGCTCCGGCGTGGTCCTCCAGTCCAGGACGCCCTATTCATATACCTTCCTTCTCCTTCCTTCCCCAACTCAGAGCAGCGGAATCGAGCAGAGTGCACCCGCACCGCTTCATATTCGCTCCTGCCGCCGCCCACGATCCCTCGCCCCAGCTCCGGCCCCTCGCGCGGTTTCCGAAGCGACCCCCACCGTTGCATCCGGCTCCAATGGCGCGGCCCTACCTCGAGGCCGTGCTGGGTAAGTCTTCGTCGCCTACCCGCGCTCTCGTTCCACGTTGTAGCCGCCGGTGTCGCTTTCTGGTTTGAGTGAGAGAAGGGTGCAGCGAAGACTGAAGAGCGTAAGCTTGATTAGTGGAGCGAGTGAAGGGATGCTTGTGAATTGTGATGAGCTGCAACTCACTATCGATTGGGATTGTTATTTGTTGTCGTCAGCTCAACTGGCTTTGAGAACTTGTGTTTGCGGCCTTCTTCTCTATATGTAATATCATGCAGATTTTTATGATGATGTTAATCTATACCATAAAGGACGATGAAATTTTCGTTTCGTCTTTCGTCAAAATTAGCCTACATCGTTGGATTTTATAATGATCGAACACACCTTCTGCTAGTTAGTGTAAAATGGTTGCTAATAACGGAATTTCGTTATGGATTTTTAAAAAAAATCATTATCATCAATTTTTTAAATTAAAGTTTGTCAGCAGCTAATATGAACGAAGCCAGTAATCTACATATTATTCCTTGGTTACTGATATATTTACTTTCATTGCTATTTACACTTGGTAGGTATGATCCATGCTTTTCTCAATGTGTATCCTATGCAGGCTGTATGGTTGCTGTGTACATATTTGAGACATATCTTCGCATCCGTCAGCATAGAGCCCTCAAGTTGCCAACTTTGCCAAAACCCCTGCTGGGAGTAATTAGTGACGAAAAGTTTAAACGCTCGAGAGATTATACCATCCACAGAAGGTTCGTATACCATGCTGCCTTACATTTTTGTGACCTTCATGGCTTCATTTTAAAACGATTTCTGACTCCAAAATTCATTAGTCGTCTCATTATCTATCTGGATTATCAGATACTGAAGTTTCTGCTTCACCTTACAGTTACTTCCGCTTTGTTTATGAGGCTGTGACTATTTTAATGGATCTTGCAATACTCTACTTTAAAGTCCTTCCCTGGTTTTGGAAGGTAAAACGAATCCCTCGCTTCCATCAATACCGTTATGCAAGTGTTTTGGTTGATCGTTTCTTTCTGCAGAAATCTGGAAAATTAGTCACAAAAGTTGGCCTGAATGCGGAGAATGAGATAATACATGGCCTTGCATTCTTAGCTGGTGCCACGGTTTGGTTACAGGTACTAATAACTCGCCTCCTAAACCATAATCTATTTTAATTCAGTTATGCTTTTCCTATCTATATTATTGCATTCTGATTAGCTTCAGTAGTCTTCTGGTACTTAAAATGGAATATGCATTCCTTTCATTGAAATGATAACTCTGTTGTGCTTTGGGTCAAAAAAATGTTTGACTCTCCCTCGACCTCTCTTTGTTGGGCTTTGTTTTCATGATCTTTTTTTAATATCTGTTTATAGAAAAACTGAAAAAAAAAGATGACATGATTATCTATTGCCATATTACTACCCCATATCTATTTAACATTTCACTAAATGTTTAATTTTGTTTGAAATAAAGGTACATGTGCATTTATCTACTTCGAATTTGCATAGATCAAGATTTTTAGTTCTTTTGGATGGAGTAGGCAGTCTTTTCTGTTAATTGCTTCAGTGACCCACCATTAATTGAATCTGTACCTATGCTGATAGCTATGTCCACAATAAACCGAAAATTCCTTATATCCCACCGAAGAAACTTATAATCCCTAATACAACATTGATTTATCCATGACATGTGGGACCCCACTAGTCACCACAATGACATATCAGGGGTTTAGGTTTTATCCAGTGGCATGTGAAAAATTATTTCTACTAGAAATGTTCCATGTTCTTTTATGGAGAAACTTATTTTCTGGAGCACAAATGGTTGTCAAATCAACTACTTGATGTGAAACACTAATGTATACTTCATGAAATGCAGATCACAGACTTGCCATTCTCTCTTTATTCAACTTTTGTTATAGAGGCGCAACATGGTTTTAACAAGGTATGTTCACATTTTCCCAATTTTTCCCATTTATTAGCTACGAAATGTTTGAAATTTGGCAAATTGCAGAGTAAGTTAATGGGCTTATGCATTTATTATCTTTTTCTTTGCATCTTGTAGCAAACTATATGGCTCTTCATTAGGGATATGGTCAAAGCAATTTTATTATCCATAATATTGGGGCCACCGATTGTGGCTGCTATCATCTACATAGTACAGGTAATTTGTCTTGTTCTTTGTTTAAATTAACTATTATGTGTACAGCACATGTTTTTCCTGTGTTCTGTTTTCATATGTTGTTTTTCTAAGGTCTGCAGAATCAAAGTTACATATAACTTATGATATTGTCATCTAAATGCATCAACTGATTCATTCAATCTTTCTGTACTTTTTCAGATTGGAGGACGTTACCTGGTTATATATCTCTGGGGTTTTATGTTTGTATTAGCTCTCTTGATGATGACAATATACCCTATCGTGATAGCTCCTCTGTTCAACAAGTTCACTCCTGTGAGTATCTCGTTATACTTAATACTTGTAGTTATAGCACCATTCTGCTTTATCCGCTAGTTCTTGTTTTGTTGTAAAATTGTATTATCTCATCTTATAAGTCGAAAAGTTCTTCTGAGTTAAGATTGAATTTCGTGGTTGCACTGGTGTCAACAGCTTCCTGAAGGAGTACTCAGGGTGAAAATAGAGAACTTGGCAGCTTCCCTCAAGTTTCCTTTGAAAAAGCTTTTCGTGGTAGATGGGTCTACCAGATCAAGCCACAGTAATGTGTGTTAATTATACTCTACGTCCAGAGTCTGGGTTCATTGCTAACTCAACTAGTAAACAATAATTTAATGCTACTATTTGAACTAACAGTTCTGTTTCAGGCTTACATGTATGGGTTTTTCAAAAATAAACGCATAGTACTCTACGACACATTGATTCAGCAGGTTCTATGTCTCGGAATATCTTTCATTTACCACTTATTTTGTTTCATAAAAAAATATTGGCATGCCTGCACAAAGTTAATCTTTTTCTGTTTGCTGATTTCAGTGTAGTAATGAGGATGAGATAGTTTCTGTTATTGCACATGAGCTTGGGCATTGGAAACTCAATCATGTTCTATATTCCTTTTTAGCTGGCCAGGTATTCTCTGATTCAAATAACCAATTACAACCTTTCACCTTTGCATAACATTTGAGTACTTGTTGGCTAAGAGAATGAAGCTATCTCAGCAAGCTTGTATTAGAAGTTCAGACTGAAAACTATGGTTGGGGCTACTGATAAGAAAGGTGTATCCACAGATATAAGTGGTCAGCTACTGGGGTTGGTCACCAATTTTCAGCAGACGTGATATGATGGGCGGCTGCTAGATTAAGTTCCTTGCTTAGAACTGCTGAAGCTCAGGCAGGCAGTTCATTAGACGAATGAGTATTTAAGAAAGCAAATCCTAGCATTAGGTGCTGGAAGCAAATGTAGCCTTTTCTGTCTGTTAGATATTTTCATTTTCATTTCATTATCTTTTTGTGCAGCTGCTTATGTTTCTTCAATTTGGAGGATATACTCTAGTGAGGAACTCCAAAGATCTATTTAAAAGTTTTGGTTTCAATGATCAGCCGATAATAATTGGATTGATCATTTTCCAGGTATGTTATGAACATATTTTGTAACAAGCGTTGTCATTCGATATTATTCTTTCTCAAGATTATCGGTGACAACTACCAAGTTCTGGCTAACAAGACAAATCTGTTTGGAACGGAATCCAATCGTAGGTGTTAATACTTTTCATTTGAACTCACATTGAAAATCGAGACGCGTAGTTCTATGAATTTCTAGCATTGTTATCATTGTTGCTCAATTGACGTATGTGTTGCTTTGATTGTAGTACGCCATAATGCCTCTCCAACACCTTCTGAACTTTTGCTTCAACCTTGTCAGCAGAGCATTTGAATACCAGGTTCCTTCTATCTGATCTGCCTCCAAGTTTCTTGCTATTGATAGCTTTAAAGCTTTTGGTAGCACTCATTTTAATCCCATTTCTAGGCTGACGCCTTTGCCAAGAACCTTGGATATGCCCCTCAGCTTCGAGCGGCCCTTATTAAACTACAGGTAACCATCTAGATGCCATTTTAAGTGAATCTGTGTTTCTTCTAGTTGGAAATGGCATTACTGCATTATTTTTCTAAAGGGCATCTGAACTGCAATGCAAGGTGATCATATGTATTGCATGCTTTCAGTCCCGCTGTAATCGAGCAACTTCATTTTTCACTGGCATCCCTTGCTTTATTCGTTAGGCGAGACTGCTGGTTCCTTGGTTAGCGAGACACGTTAGCCACAGTATTTGCATTCAGTAACCTGAAGCATGTTCTAAAATTTCAGGAGGAGAACTTGTCTGCAATGAACACCGACCCATGGTATTCTGCATATCACTACTCTCACCCACCTCTTGTGGAAAGGCTCCAGGCTCTGGAAGATCCAGACAGTGAACAAAGAAAATAGAGATTCTATAGCCAATTAGCCATGCTGTTGTATATTGTACACCAAGCCACATTTTCTACATATATATATGAAAGGTCACTCCCCCATACAAGGGTGTGATGTGTTTCCCAATTCTCTGCAAAAACTAAGCTGAACCCACAGAGCTGATGTTGTTCTTGAAGGGGCAAAACCCCTGATCCTTGTGTGACGTTTCCATACGGAGCTGGGAATCATCAGAAGCAGCTAGACCAAGGTGTGGTAAACTGAACTACACAAAATGACCGAACCAAGGCCTCCAATTGCGTGGAGCAAGCTAAGCCTCTGATTGAAACATCGTCGCATTGTCGTCTGAGACTTCAAACTAGCAGTGCCTCCGATGGAGAGTGCCGCAAGTAGCCACCGCGAGGGAGACCTTTTGGATTCAGCTAACCAATGAGCTCAGGAAACAAGAGATTCTTCGCATGACATCTAGTTCTTGGGAGACTATTTTAATTAAGCCCAAGGCGGAGAAAGGGTGAAATGGCCGAGGTGTTGTGCTCACAAACTCTACTGACAGAAAACCCATAAACTTATCTCCTGTCATTTGACCTGTCAACTTCTTGTTGGAATGCTCTGACACGAGCCCCTGCATTTACATATGTACACACGCACGCCCACATAAACGCGCGAGAGATGCAGTTGTGCAAAGCTACAGAAGGCGGGATGAGGCTCGTTGGTCTCGTGAGCCTCGTCGCTCTCATCTTCCTCCTCAGCTTCAGGTCCCTGCTCCATAACCAAGTGCTTGTTGGTAAGTACCCCTAGACATTGGGTTAGCTGAGTTTCACTGTGATCATCAGCTGCTGCTCCGGTTGCAAAAAAGAAAATCTGAACTGAAACTTTTCTCTCGTTTCGTGGAAGGAGAAGGCGCAGCGGCAGCGGCAGCGGCGAGCGGGCGCCATGGCAGGAGGAACCAGCAGCGCCATCAGCATGCAGAGGAGTGGGCCGAGGAGAGGAAGAGGATGCGGTGGTTCATGACGAGGGACTACGCGCACGCGCGGCGGCACACGCCGCGGAACAACCGGCTGGACCCTTAGCGCGTGGATCACGGCCATGCTTTGGAGAAGTCGGTGACCGTTCTTCAGTTTTTGGTCTCCAGTGTGCAGTCGTACCTCAATGCACACAAATTTGCCCCCCTGAGGCCCTGACCATAGTAGGATATAGATAGTAGTGGTATGATTGAAGTTATATAGAAGTAAAAATGTTTTCCTTTCCATTGAATCTTGTGAGGAGGATCGAATTTTTGTTGTTTTTAATCTGTGAAGCTTCTTGCCATGCTCTGCTAGTGATAGCTTAGCAACAAATCAGTTCGGTCTCCTCTCGTTTCGTCTCTCTGAACTCTGAAGCGAAGATGGTTTTCAGAGTTCAGACTTCCCTTCATCGTTTCTCCTGATTCAGAGTTCAAAATTCAACTGAAGGTTCGGACAGCTAGACTAATCGAAATATCGATCAGAATGAACTAGGAGCAGCTTCATCCTCCTAGTTCACATTCAGGCCTTGCTACGGTCGTACTGTGAAACCCAAGAAGCGGCATTGATCATAGTGAAAATCACATGGCTTATCTGGGACTCCGTGGTAGACTAGAGTCAATCAAGTGATTAGGACTTTGACCGCAAATTAACGTAACAGACACTACTCGTTTTTATGTACTGGTGGTACGTAGCCTGCGTAGGCTATCTGCTGTCGTCTCTTCTGCAGGTACAGCGAGACAGTGGCTGATAACTGAGGTTCAGAGCTGTCACTCCAGCAGGTAGACACTGTCTAACATCCGTCTCCAACGCGTATCTTATCACTAGCTTGCTGAGTGTTACCTTAGCTGAACTAGTAGAAAGCCATGAGCAGTTTGGACTATGGACTCATTATTCAGTAATTCTTCAGAAAAGTGTCACCAAATCGGCAAATTCTTATTCATAAGTCGTTGAAGACGTTCTTCTTTCAGACCGAGAAAGTCGGTGGCGTTTCTGTTTCGCGTGCATAACACGAGGCTTGTGCTCGCCGACCCGTCGTCTATCTCCTAAAGATGCTGCATTGTTCTCTAGGCCGTGGTCCTTGGTAGTACGAAATGTGTTTGGTGTTTGCAAACCAGGTCTTTTGCATTGGCCGCCAAGTCAAACGAGATGGCTTGCTTGGTTGCCTTCTCTGCACACCTTGAGAAGAGCAACTTCGGAATGCAAGCAACGTATGAATGCAGTATAACTTGTGTATTCTTCTTTTATATATATTTGAAATTCATGAATGAATATAAATGTATTATGTGAACTGAGCGAGCTCAGCTGGTAAGGTTTGTAGTGGAATCTGCCCGGTGCTCGCATTTTCCTGAAATAAATTCAGGGTTTAACCGACACTCTTATTGTCAAAAAAAATATTGTCAAAAAATTTAACCGACACTTTTGTTCGTCAATCTCAATAATTTGCCAGCTCAGTTTTTCGGATGTGCCCAAATGGATAGGATTGTGTGCGTATGTTCGTAGTGGCAAGTGCACGTGCATGTATGTGAGTGTCTGCGTGTGTGATTCGCAAAAAAAAAAAGAATGTATTATGAGTACAGGACTACAGGTTAAACTTTGGCGACATCCCAACATCGTCACAAGGATGCCACATACTCTATCCGTACCGAAAAGAATGCAATTACAATACAATGTCGTGTTTTAGTTAGTAGTATCTTAACTTTGACCAACGATAGGTAAAAGTATAAATATTTATGATACCAAATACATATAATTAGATTAATTACAAAATTTATTACTTTTTAAATATTTGATCAAACATGAATCATTTTAACTAGCACGTAACCTATAGTCGTGTTCTTTTTGGGATGGAGGTAGTAATATGCAGGCAACACGCTTCATTGGCCACACGTAGCTGCAGGGTGTAATTTCAGTATTCCTCCCAAAAAAATACAGAAGGAATACTGCCCAAAGCATACAATGTAAACCCAGATTGCGTTGGCCCCTAGAGAATGATCTCCTCCATCATATTCGTCTTATCTGAGTCTGGCAGCTCTACGGCTGCTGTATTTCGCCCATGACTTCTTCACAACCTCCGGTACCTCCCTGCTCGCAAGAGCAGACATCACCCTAGCCCTGGTCACCTTCTTCACCAGAAGCTTCCAAGTCTTGTCCACTCCCTCTTCCTGCATCTTGGCCTTGAGGTTGCTGGAACAGAAAACAAAAATAACTTCAGGTTTTGAGCAAAATGGGTACAGTACGTCATGGTAAATATGCCTAAAGGTGAATAACCGAACACCATCTACTGAACTTAAAAAGAAAAATCCACCATCTACTGACACATGCATCTTGGACATACGCACTTTCAGGAATAGTCAGATGGTCCTTTCAGATTTCATTTTCGTTCATGACATACACGTGCAAGTGCAACTGTACTAAACGTGACCGAAAGGTACATCTTCAGTAGGGACAGAACAGTTGCAACCACAAAAGTGAACACTGTTTCTCCGTGTTGCTACCAACTGGCACGCGCAGCCAAAAAGGGGGAAAAAAAAGAAACAAATATTTCACACGAGACATTTGTCATGTGATAGTTCAACTGCACAGCATTTACCTGCACAAGGGAACCCTGCAAGGCTCGCCGCCGGCGCCGTCGCAGACGGAGGCGTGGAGGCGGAGGAGCTGGAACGCCCGCCGGCAGCGCGGGCAGGCGGCGGGCTTCCTGGTCCGGCCGCCGCACGCGGCGAAGTGCCGCATGAGCTGGTCGAGGCCCCGGCGCACGCCGTCCTCGCATGCATCGCGGGCGGCGCCGTCGCCGGCAAAGTTGCGGTCCAGGAGGACCATGGCGTCGCTGAGCTGCCGGTACACGTGCTGGGACGCGCGCTCCCTCTGCCACCTCTCCTTTCTCTGTCATCAGAAAATTAAAAAAGAAATGGTTGAGAACGACGTGTCCGTGTCAGGGGATGGGAGGAGATTTGTGTCGTCGTGGTGCTCGTGGTCGATTTGGATTTCGGGTGTTTGTTTGGACTGTAGTACGTCTGTACCAGAGCATGTGGCCAAACTCTTGCGTCAAATTGGAATGGAATTCAGGGTTACATTTTTGGAGGATTGATAAATGATAAGCACTGGTTTGTGGCATTGATAATGAGCTACATCGGTGTATCTGCCTATATGCAAATTCAATACTCCAGATTTTAGGTAGGCAGTTACTATCTCGAACACAAGCTGATGTGTAGTGGAATGATACAGAAGCAATGCATCTTGGTGTATCAAGAGGCAGTTTGCAAAACACCATTGCCATCAAATGACAGTTAAAATATGAATCATGCAGATATGAAAAAACATATGCAGCTTACCATATCAAACATTAATATATAATACTGTCAATTGTTCTTAAAAAATTACACCGTTCTAGTATCTGACAGTGCCATGACTAGGCTGCTCATTTCTTTATTATCCGAAAAATAAATGTCGTAAACAGCTAACCGACGGAGGAGCCACGGCGAGAGAGACGCACCTGGTCGGCGTCGTGGAGGAGCTGGATCAGCTCGACCTGGAGCGCGGCGTCGTGGCGGCCGGCGAACCGCCACCCCTCGGACCGCTCGACGGCGTCCATGTCCTTGCCCGCGAGGCACGCGCACGCCAGGTACAGCCGCGGCGCGTCGCAGAGCGCCGCCAGCTTCAGCGCGTCCACGGCGCGCTCCGCGGCCAGCCGCGCCGCCACCGCCGCCTCGGCCCGCCGCTTCAGCCACGGCACCCGGTACGCGTGCGCCAGCGCCAGCAACGCCGCCCCGTGCGCGCCCGCCGCCTCCTCCGCCGCCGCCGATGCCGCCGTGTCCCTGGGGTAGCAGTAGAGGAAGCGGAGGAAGGCGGCGACGGCGTCGGAGGGCGCGCCGAGGACGCGGACAACGGCGCGGCCGTCGGCGTCCCGCCCGCGCCGCGCGGTCACGATCATCCGCTCCAGCACCGGCGACGCCGCGGCCTTTTGTTATTTGATCCGGCAATCGAATTCCCAAGGCAACAACACGATAATTCGATCAGCGAGGGCGGGTAATTCATATCGTTCATTCACAGAAAAAAAACTAACGAAGAAACATCACTCACCAGAACGGAGGAATGCGCCGGGATGCTGCTCCCGTCGGACGTGACGACCAGCACGTCGGCCGGCCACGCCCGGAGCGCAGAGAAATCCGCGCACGGCGCCATTGCAAGGCAAAGATCTCGCTCTAGGATACTAGGATCCTTGTTGCCGCTGCTCTTCGGATGGTATAGCAAAATTCAAGAACACCGTGATCTACGAGACCTGAGGATACTGAGAGAGAAGCTGGCTACAGAGAATAGTGTGAAAGAACGAAAAAACTGTGATTCTACGCCTACGCGGAACGAAAACGGGAGCGCCAAGCACAGCTGCCACGAGTTTTTTATGTATAGAGAGAGTGTACACGCGGTCGGAAAGCGACAGGGAGATTTTGGAGCGCCATTCCACAGTGCCAACCGACAAAATCTTCTTCTTTTTTTTAGGGAGGAACACTTCTAAAAGTCTTGACACCTAAAATTACATCTTTCAAAGCGGGCAAAAGAGAATGGAGACATCTTGACACAAAAACAAAGATCCATTTGCGACAAAAGCAAAGCAATACCTTCTCATAAGGTCATTTCCGGTGGTTTCAAATATATTTCATTTTCTTCATAGTGATGTGGCTCTCTTGAAAATATCAACATGAAACTATCCACTGGGATTAGCCTAAGATCACAATAAGAAAAAAAAGAGAGAAAATGGAGCTGTCTTGAAAGCATTAAAATGAAAATATTCATTGGGATTAACCTAAGATCACAACAAGATCAGGATGATGTAGAATTATATATATTTTTTTATGAACAAGTCGCTCGTCCTTTTCTTTGGTTTTGTTTATGAAAAATAAACTTTGAGTTTCGTGGTACATGATTGCTGACTCAGATCCACATGTTTTGATGCTTCAATTTTCGTTGGATGTCACTATATTAGCCGGGGAAGTCATTTTGACAGTTGAATTATTATTATTATTAATTTGTCTAAGGCCCTGTTTGATTATTTTAGATTGTTTAATTTGGTGGTCCATGATGGTGTTTACCATGTTATTCTTAGACAATAAGCTAGATTACATATAATCTATATATAAGGCAAACAAACAGGGCATTTAGATTTGGCACGTTTTAGGAGTATATGCCTGACCAAAGGTTTGCATTAGTGCATAGTCGTACTAAATCCACTTGCCTGGACGTCAAACATTCCCGATCATTCAAAAAAGTGTTTAGTAATACCTTCTCATAAGGTCATTTCCGGTGGTTTCAAATATACTCCCTCCGTTAAGGTCATTTCCGGTGGTTTCAAATATACTCCCTCCGTTCTCGAATATACGATGTTAGGACAATCACCTTAGTTCATTTTTGAACTAATGAGTCTGTCCTAAACGTTATATATTTAAGAACAAATGTAGTATTTCATTTTCTTCATGTCGACGTGGCTATCTTGCAAATATAAACATTAAACTACCCACTGGAATTAACTTAAGATCACAATAAGAAGGAAAAAAGGGAAACGGGGCTATCTTAAAAACATCAAAATGAACCTACCTCTGACGTGATGCAAATTAAAATATGAAAAAGCTAGATTGGTTTGCTTATTTTATTTTGCAACATTATTGTTTGTGTAATTGGTTGTCGCAATGAGAAAAAAATCGTGTAATGAATGTGTGGTGATCGGTTCATTCATTCACTACGGGAGAATGGAGCATCCATCCGTGCACGTTAGTGCCGGCTGGTCGGAGCCGGTACTAAGAGGCGTATTTAGTACCGGCTTCTAGGAACAGTAGCCATAAAACCAAGTAGTACTTAGTACCGGCTGGTCTCTCAGCCGGTACTAACGTGCACTTTTGACCCTACACCGTGGCTGTCAGAAGCCAAGTTAGTGACGGTTGCTTTCCTCAGGCGGTACTAATTTTGCGCGGATAATTTAGTACCGGCTGGTGCCTCCATCCGGTACAAAATGCAGCAAGCTAGTACCGAGCAGAGCCTCCAAACGGTACTAACAAGGAGGGATGATCGATCTGGTCAAATCTTTTATTCTCCTCCAACCTCTAGCCCTCCTTTAATTCTCCTCCTCTCTAGCTCCTTCTCCCTCCTCTCTCCCTTATCTCTATTCTGTTCCTCTTGTTCCTCACTTCCTTTCTCATCTAGCTCCTAATCTTCTCTCTTCCTCTCGATCTGGTGCAGGTGGAGCAGGGCGGGGCACGGCTGCGCGCGGGTCCAGGCCTAGCGTGGCGGCCAGGCACGCAGGCGAGCGCGGGGCAGGCGGCAGCGCGCAGGGGCGCGTGGGCCAGGCAGCAGTGCGCGGGCGAGCGCCGGCGCGGTGGCCAGGAGGCCCAGCTAGCGGGGGCGACCGACGATGGTGAGGATAGAGTTGCTTTTTTTCTTCTTGTTGACTGTTGTGAGAGATGCTTTCTTGTGAGAGATTGTGATTGAAAATGTGTGATAGTGGTTCTTTTGTATTCTTGTAAAATTTGTGTGTGGGTCTTATTGTGAATGTGACTGTGTTTGTGATGACCTAGCATGAGAACAGAAAAAAAAGAAAATGAGAAAAGAAAAAGGAAAAAATAGGAAAATAAAAGAAATGGGGTAAAGTCGTTTAGTATCAGTCGGTAACTCCGACCAGTACTAAACAATACCTTTTAGTACCGGCTGTCTTTGACCGGTACTAAATGACGTGCACGTTAGTGCCGATCTTTTAGTACCGGCTAGGCTGACAAGTACTAACGTGAAATATGATCGGTACTGATATGCAATTTTTCAGCAGTGATTTGATGAACTGATCCTTATCAGCAGGCAGCGACGGATGAGGTGATGTATCATCTTGGCACGCCACTTGCATCCACCTAATGAAATGGGGCACAAAATGCTTCTCCATTTAACCAAGCATAAAATTTGAAACATTATGTTGATCTGCCTCTCTCATTTGTCCTCTTGCTCTATTCTCGCAGCAAGCACATTTTCTCTCTCCTCTAACCAAGCGCATTTGAAACATGGGTGACGACGCTCTCGATCGTGCGTGTTTATTTGCTTCAGACATATTTCATGATGCGATTATGTATGCTCGTTTCGTCGTTTGATGTTTTTTATGTGAAATTTTTCATAGAGTTGTTCGGTTTATCCTCCATCCTTTGTGTCCAATAAATTGTGTCTCAGTTCGATGCGTCATGGAAGTAACGCCCCATGCATGCAAGATACACCTTGCCATCTTGGCTTCCATTTGTGATATATATATTTCTCGGATAATAATTTACCTGCATGGCATAACCACGCAAACACTCGATTCGTTAGCATCATCCAGGTCTCCAATTTGTATCACCTTGCTTGCTGCTGCTTTGTTTTTACTTGTTAAGTGGTGGATTATTTGATTAGATCTGCCCCTTTGTTTTTCTATGGCTTGAAATTATCCAGTTGGTTGTTTTTTTTTCTTATAAGATTCCAAAATCAAAATGGTTAATATGGTCCATACCAATATGTAAAACAATATTGATCACTACAAAAATATGCAACTTCTCATAATGACGTGGGATGCTCTAAAATTCCAAATGGCAACAACATGCACATGAATAAATCCCTAATGAATCAAAGCCCTCTCGGGTAGATGGGCCTTCTTTGTGTGAGTGGCGACACATGCAATGTTATTGAATTTTATGTGAGACTTGAGCCTCCCTCTACTAGCATAAATGAAAGAAAATGATCTGTTAACATCATGCATTAGCTCGTGAGTCTTGATGACTCTTTTGGCAGGGTCGACCTCAGATCCACACAGACCACAAACAACCAGCCTTATTAGTTCGTCCCCTACTATGTGTATTCCTTGCTGGAATGTGGTAGGGTGCTTCAAGTAAATGAACGTATTCACATTTTTTTTAGTGTTCATCTGCACAGACGGGAAATTTTTATTGTTATAATCATGTGGTGTTGTAACTTGTAAGGTTCCTTGTGCTAGTTATTTTTCCCAAGTGAAAAACTTCAGACATGCATAGTGCTTTATTATTTCCAAGTGCTGCAGCAAAAACGTTACGGGACTTCTGCATGTTTCAGACTAGATGCCTGTCATAGAGATTTTCCTAGTATCTGCACTAGTAAAGTTTCTTCACTATGCTTTTAGAGTTTCTCTAAGTTTTCATGGTATTAGGAGAAGTCCATCTGTCTGTTATTGAATGGTAGCTTATAATTCTTAAATATCTTTTTTTCAATTTGGTTGCATGTATAAATAAATAATGAATGGCTATATAATTTCTTAGTACTATATTTCCAATCAAATAAGTCATTTTCGTACTTACTTGGAAGTAATAAATTTATAATTTGTTAGGCACATTATTTCTAGAGAGGTCATGCAAATTAATCTCCAACAAAGCAAGCCCCTAGTATTGCAACTATAATGAATTGGGGGGGGGGGGGGGGGGGGAGGTGAAAGATGACGGGAGAGCTCTGATTAATATTAAAAGTTTTTCCTTCAGATATGGATAACATTCTTGATTATTAAATAATACATTCATGAACTCCAATGCCAAAAAATAAGAACACCATATTATTTATTATGTAAAAAATCAAAGTAATCACTCATTTGTCTACTATTTCCATGAGAGACGTTTCTATCATATTTTCCTTTTGTCTCCTCATGAAGAACCACACAAATACATTAACTCTACTAATTAAACTATGTTTAGAAATATCTAGAATTTTAATGCAATATATGCTTAATGTATTAAATAGTGGAGCCCCTAATTTGTTGTATCGCCCTGGGCCCTCAAAATGTCAGCGCTGGCCAAGTTTGTAGTATTATTTTATCTTGTTTAATCTGTCCGCACATACCGCTAATATATATAGGCGCACCAGATGCATGTTTTGACCAAGGATTTATTATTCGGCCTGGCCTGAGATAGTTATAAACCAATCAAAAAAATTCAGCCCGATTTAAATTTTTAGCGCGGCACAAGACCCACAACAGCCTATAGATACATCCACTTCATATAAAAGCGTAATCATCAGTCCCAAACCCTAGCAAATTCATTTTCTTCCCCCCCTCCTCCCTGCTGGCAACGACGGATGAGGCAGAGCCGAGATCTCCAAGTCGGCCTCCACTCAAATCCGCTCGCCTCCTCCTCTGATTCCGGCACCCCCGTGTCCACCCGTTCCTTCCTCGTCTCCACCCGCTCTTTCCTGTCGTCTCGATCTATGAGATATGTAATTTCTGTGTTGTGATGGAATTGGAGACTTTGGTAAGGTATGCTGCTCTAAATCGTGCTGATACATCGTGTACCTAAGCGGCTCGTCAGGCGTGGCTAGGCCCTGCTCATGGAGGCTTCACACAGTCAGGTAGTCAGCGGCAATGAATACAGTTGGTTGGTCGACAGCATCGGCACCGGTGGTCAAGTCGTCAGCAGCACGAGAGATGGTGATGATGCGCCGGCAAGAGCTAGAGTGCCACGGTTGACATCAGCACGCAATGGTAAAAGAACAGACCTCATGCCTCTTTAGTGCGGTAGAAGTCTCATATACACATACAAAAGTTTGTACATGTCGACACCATAGCTAAATAAATACTTTTGTTGTTTGATCTTTTCCTTTGTTGATTGGTTGCAAGCACTTTTAGCGACGTGAAGTCATTCATGTAGTGCTGATTATTGTAGTAAATTTTTGTGAGCCACAGTGATAACGAAATATGATGTATGTTTGGTATATTTTCCTATAGCTCATTTTGTTTTGATTCCAAAATTCATACTAGTTAGTAAAGCATATAGGTTGCATCATATTAAATCAGTTCATCAGATATGTTATGAAGTTACCTGTTAGCGATTTCAGTATGGCACTAGTACTTAGTTCATTATGTATGTTCCGAAATTACCCGAGTGCGGTTTCAATTAGTAGTTTTCTAGTTCAGTGCAGAACATCATTTTGCTGGAACAATACCAATTTGTGCAATCTGCAGATACAAGACTTGTATTGGTCTCAAAACATACTGTGATCTCCAAATGCTATACACTGCCTTAACTTGGAAGCAAAGTTAAGTCCTGCACTTATAAATTGGATTGTAGATAGGCTGCCAATTCATGTATTTATATAGCTGCTCTTTATTTTTAGATTTTCCTTTGCTAGAGAGTAGCATGACTACTCTATCAAAGTACATCTTTTGTTCATCTCTATTGATACTGAAAATTGTTTAGATGTTGACTGTGGAAGGATCATCTCTATTGATATTGGTCATCACTATTCATGTTGACTCTTCATCTCTATTAATGTCACAAATATTTGGCTTGTGCAGGATCTACTAAAAACAGTCTCTTTTTTTCATCTTTGTTGCTCAGGTACAGCCCAATAGTTGTGGAGCAATTTTTTTGGGTGTGTACATGGTGGTGGTTGGATGCCATGGAACACAAACAGTGCCAGTGGATATTGACATGCTAACTGATAGTTTTGGGTAGCATATGTATTGGTGTATTTATCATTGGCTGGATTGTAACTATTTTGGACTTTGCAGTAGCTTTGATGGAGTATAAACTAATTCCTAGGGACTTGAGAGTGTCTCCTAAATGCTTGGTGTATCATTTTGCACCGTTAACTATTTGTGGTGGATTGAACTCATGGGGAACATGGCCTTAAATTCCATCTTTGATTATGATGTTGTTATGCTCTACTGAACTATTAAATCTGTATCAATAGGATTGTAGTAAATGTGATCTATAGATTTATTATTGTTCTTATTAGCTGATGCTTAAAATATATATTTTGATGTTTTATTAAAATTTTGGTCAAAATTCGACCAAAATTTGAATCGTTTGACTGGTCAACTTAATTGAATCCCGGTCCAAAATTTCTGAATTTCTCGTTTCGATGGGTTCCAAATGTTTGTGTCTTTTGAATCCCAAAACCTTGGTCCTGACTACCAGGCTCGTCGAGCCTCGCCGTCGTGCATACAAAGCTCGACGATAGCATGGCGGTGGTTAAGGCGTGGCACGATCTTGAGCATGTGCACACCACCTCGCCACGATCGCAATTGGGCAGGTCTCGTAGGGATGGGCCGCTTCATTATTTTATGCCCACGTTTTTGTTCCAAGTTGCCATGTTGTTAGCCTATGAAATGCGTCTGATAATTGTTGCTAATAGTATCCACAACCTACGACCCCAGCAAATAAGGCAGCTTGTTCTCGGATGACTATGAGTATTAACTGTCACATTGTTTTATAAAGAACTCATAGACTCTGCAACGTGATCAAAACATAAGAATTTGACGGACTATAGGCTTCTTTGTTTTAAGTCCGAGAACCTCCATGCAATGCTCAAATAAGCTCTATATCGTTATTCATTGGTGTTCGCGGAGTACTAGAGATGTTTGTATTTCATCAGTGTACCTTCTGCCAGTTCAAAATTCTTAACCCTCGTGTAGTGAAAAGATGTATCGTTTTATGTAGGAAAAAAACTTATTATTTGAATTTAAATATCATACAATTTTAGTGCAAAGCCTTGAGATGTGTTTGTTTCCGATCATAATCCCTCAAATTCTATAATCTAGCTTATATAATCTCATATGGACAACAAACACTACAGATTATAATCCAGATTATATAATCTATACCTCTAGATTATCATATAACACATAAGTTGTCCAAAATATGCTTATTTCAGATCATAAAGAATAGTTGAATCAACATTCCAAACCAATAATCTAGTACCTCAGGAACTTATTTCTCTCCAGCTTATAATAATTTAGATTATATAATCTAGCACGTATATTTTAAACTATATATAATGTACTCGAGAAACAAATAGGACATAGGAGTACGCTCCTAGCTCAGTTTTTTTAGGGCGGCTCCTAGTTCAGTTATGTCGGTTTTCGAAAACAGTTATGTCGTTTTTCATATGGCTCAAGCTCGGGGCCGACTCGTGACGGTTAGCGGCCCACTGGGCGTCATTCCTTCCTTGTTTGTTGTTGTGGGCTTAACAGATTGGTTTCTTTCCTCTCTTTTTTTTGGAAGAGAGAGGTTTGTTTAACAGGCCGGTTTTAAAACTGTCAGTGCTGACGGCCCGTTGGTTTGCCGGTTCCAGAGTTCAGTTGCGGGTCCGCTCCAACTTCTCAGTTCCCATCGTCTCTCTCTCTCTCCTCCCCAAAAAAAAAGTTTGCCGGGTCCCACCGAAGCACGACCCGACCCGCATGCTCCGCCGCGCCGGCACCGAAACGGCTCAACTGTGATGCCGTGACCGTCTCGTCCCCTGTCCAGTCCACCTTTTCCCTCCTCCTCTCCGACTCCGCCGTCGTCACGCCACCTCGCCGGCCGTGCGACCCCGGCCGCGGGAGATGGGGAACATCTTCGTGAAGAAGCCCAAGATCACGGACGTCGACAGGGCCATCCTCACCCTCAAGACGCAGCGCCGCAAGCTCGCCCAGTTCCAGCAGCAGGTCCGCCTCCCGCTTTCCCCCCCTCCCCTCTTCGCCTCCCCTCCCGCCCCGCCGCGCCATGCCTTGTCCTGAGCTACGGGTGGTCCATCGCACTCGCCCGTATCGAATCCCGGTCGTGTACCTGTCGCGCCGCGGGATCGTATCAGATTTGGTGCCCGCGCCGCTCGGCGCCGCTGTAGGTGGGGAATTACGATCTGGACTTGTATGGAGCGGCGTCGACTGGTGAATCGAAGGAACTTGCGCCGAGTTGCTAGTTTGCTAGGGCTCAATCATCGCGTCTCCTTGTTTTTCATTAGGTTGGTTTCGCTGGCGGGATGCCTTGGTAGGAGTCTGTGTCACGGCACAATTTAGGTCCAGATACCTGCCTGTTTGATCGGGGGTGAAGAAAAATTGTCTCCGTGTAATTCAGCGCTATTGATTTGTAGAATGTAAACTGCTACATCAGTTTGTCCAAACAATAGTACATAAGTTTCTGGAGCGAATTCCCTAATTCGGGTTTTCTTCTGCTGCGCGATACAAACTTTACAGTGCATTGCAGTCGTTGGTGTTGGCTTTGTCGTGAGAGTTTGTTGCTAGTACAGACTAGAGACAGGCTAATTCTGGTGTTGTCAATGAGCGCCGACTATTTCGTTTAGATGATCGTGATCCTCAGTTCCTCGCATTTAATCATTTCACTATCACCTCTGCTAAAAGTATAGAAGGTTCTGGTGACTTTGTTTATGCCGCTTCTCTTTGCTTCCAGCTTGAGAAGGTAATTGAAGCAGAAAAGGAAGCTGCGCGGCAGTTGGTTCAACAGAAGAAGAGAGATAGAGCTTTGATTGCTCTGAAGAAGAAGAAGGCTCAGGAAGAGCTGTTGAAACAAGTTGACACATGGCAAATGAATGTTGAACAGCAGGTTCGTGGTTCGTTCATATAATTGTTTCTAATTATGAATTAAATACTACAGTTGTATAGGGCCAGAGTTCAACATTTCTTGTTGAAATCAGTTGGAGTTAAGGAGCATCGTGTTTCTTGATTTGATGTATAGTAATCTGATAGAGTTTTTCTGTTGTTTGCTTTAGCTGGCAGACATTGAACTAGCAAGTAAACAAAAGGCTGTATTTGAAAGCCTCAAGGCTGGAAATGCTGCCCTTAAGTCTATACAGAATGAGATAAACATTGATGATGTCCAAAAGCTGATGGATGACACAGCCGAGGCTAAGGCTTATCAAGATGTAAGTTCAGCTGACTCTATCTGTGCATTTGTTTGATCATTTCTATAGGGGTGCTGTTCATTTGGCGTTCATCCTTTGGGAGTTATTGTCTTTGCTAAGCAACTTCATTTGCAGTATCAGTTAAATTAAATACAACTGAACCGAGGATCAGATGTTTTGAAGGTCCAGTTTTTTATTCATTTGTGTGCAACTTGTTATACTGTATAGGCATTGTGATGGCAACATTCTAAAGTGACATTATGCCATTATTGAATGTGCCCATATCCTGTTTGAATCCACAAGTATTGACACGTTTCAATTCCGTCATTAGGTGCAACTTTGATCTTGCGCCTATTTTCTGATTTTCATCAAAACTAGGTTTGGGCATGGTTATAAGGTTGGATCTAGGCAGAAAATGTCTAAATGACTAAATATGATTGGGTCTGCTATGTATATTGGGTGGTAATGGGCCATGGCCCTTATGCCCTCTTCACGATCCAACTCGGCCCTAATCATTTGTAGGCCAAATTTGTATACAATTTCGATCCGATCCGTTTAGGGCTCGATCCTTAGATTTGCTAGTATAAAAAGTTGGGCCCGTTACCACCCCTATATGTATTACCCCTATGAGTTGTGAGTTGTGACCTATATAAGTAGTTCAGCATTCTCCTTTCCTTTTTAGGGCCTCATAAAAAGCTTGCTTTTTGTTGAATTGTTGTGATGTTGCCCCAACTGCAAATGAGTGGGTCTATTCATCCTTTTGGTGACTTATCCAATCACGGTTGGTTTCAGGAAATAAATGCTGTTCTAGGTGAACAGTTATCGGCTGAGGATGAAGAAGCTGTTATGGCTGAGTTTGAGAATTTGGAGGCTCAGGTTTGTTCAACAAAGCTTCTAAAGTTTTATTTGTTAAGAAGTAACCCAAAATTCTGCAACTTGAACAAAGGAGACTGACATTTTAAATTGTATTACTCGTGGTCAAAGAAGCCCCCCATATATTGTATGTAACCGCCTAATTCCAAAATCATCACAGAAGCCATTAGGGAGCTTATCACGTGAGCACTTTTTGAAAGGCCCAAAAAATGTTTTGACCTGGCCACTTTTAGTACATGACATTGTCCATGCTCCATCTTGAGCAATCATACAAAGATTCAGATTATTTGCTGAGACAGATGGTTCTATTTCTGTTTTGATAGTTTCGGATCTATCTTCAATTTTTTACACTGCCTTCCTTTTCAGCTTGCTGTCGAGTCTTTGCCAGACGTTCCTGTTACTGAAGTAGAGCCTGAAGAGAAAATGAAAGCACCAGCTCACACAGAAGCTGCATCTGAAGACATTGATGAGGTTATTGAGCTTCCTGATGTGCCTACGAAAGCGCCAGGGAGACCAGAAGCTCCAGAAAAAACGAAAGGTTATTATCACCCCTCCCCCCCCCCAATACTTTCTAGTCAATTTTATATTTCTATTAGGCACATTTTTTTATTGTGCATTTATGATATATTTTGTATCAACAGTTTTGGAAGAGCCACTACCTGCATAGTGGATGGAGCTGAGATCAAATATGGCACTCAGTTTGCAGGAGTTGTAACATATGCACCATTTCATTGTACTACCTCATTTTCAGCCATCACAGAATTTTATTGTGTACAGCAAGGAAAATTGTTGCTCTTTACTATTGATTATTGCCAGCTTGAATTTCAAATTGTCCCTTTATAGTCCTATCCTGCTGGGCAAACAAATAATATTTTCAATGCGTTTCTTTGAAGGCAGAAGTGCTGAAGTTCCCAAAGCAAGTGTTCATGTTCCGTTAGAATATGGTTGTGTTCAAAGCTGTAAAATATGACCCCTTTTGGTATTATAATTGTTGCAGCGTGTAAAATATTCAGAGCTAGTCTGTATAGAGTGCATTGAATTGCCTATATAAGGTGTGAGTTTTATATTTACAGCTCTTCTTTTCTCCTTGGGGCATTATGTGAGTGTTGAGAAATATATCATGCTTCTGGAGTACAATTCCCCCCAAAAATAAAATTTTGGCATTCAATAGCAATGCAAGGCCATCAGCACTTCTTTGCTTCGGTTGATACTTGTGTTCTGTAACGTTTTAGCGTGTTCTCTACTTCTCTTTCCCCTGGATGTGTTCAACCGTGACAGATACTGTCGCTTTACGTACAGGTTGGGAACTCGAACCACGTCGGAATGAAATGCTGACGAAAATCTCAGGCCACACGCGCGGCGAGTCCGTACTATTCCATCCGTCGCCACGTTAATGCCGATGGGGTCTATGTCTATGTTGCAGCTTACTTGACAGAGCCCCTTACCGCCTGCTGAACTATGACATCCCCGGAGAAGAAGAATACAGAAACGGATACACGACAGCGACGGAACGGTCTCTGTTTCCAAAATCAATGCCTGAAAAGGGTATGCCATAGAGGAGGTCAATTTGTTGCAGTTGTGATACGACCTCCCCCCCCCCCCCCCCCAAAAGGCAGAGGCTGGTCCGGTTGCTACGATTTGGCGTCGCGTTTTTTTTTTCCGAAATGGTTCCTTCGGTTGCAGAGGCATGTCTTGTCCCGTCAACATTCACAAGGAAAGCTATGGCACCAACTAACAACTGGTGCAGACAGTGGAACAAATGTGCAGTGGTGATGTGTAGAGACCCACGTGCTCCATTCGTTGCATTTGCATCGCCATGCATCCAATCAAATGAAGGTCAGAGGCGTTACACTTCTTTTCTCTTTTTTTTCAAAATTTAGGCATTATATTCTCTATGAGAATTCTAGCGCCGGTAGCTAGTTCGCTCAAGCATCCAGTCGGACCGACAGAGACGACGAAGCAACCTCCACGCAGGCGAGCCCATCGCTCGCTCGCTCGCTCGCGGCACGAAACGCTGCACCAAGACGTTTGTTTACTTTTTATTACGGTAATGGTCCAAGTAAGACGTCCAATGGGATTTTTTTTCATCGGACGGCCGTTGCAGTATCGTAAATATGTATTTGCAACATCATAAACCACGTGCTGAAACAAACTAAAACATCTGGATGCGGGGAGCAAAATTCCTGCCGCAACATCAGAGCTCTGTTACATGCAACATCATTCAATTTGTGCAACATCGAAACAAAGTCATTGCTACATCACTATCACACAAATCCAACATTGAAAAAATCCTACTGAAACACATCGAAACGTCTGATGCGATGGAGTAAAAATTCCCACCGCAACATTGAGCGCATGTTTCATGAAACATTTTCAGAACAAAACGCTGCAACATGAAAAATCAGCAAGTAAAACATCCAACTGTTGCAAAACCACGTAGAAGCGTCCGACGAGATCCACCTCTCCGGACGCCCAGGCGCTAGGCATTCCCTTTTTATTAAGTGCCATTTCCATTTGCCGAGTGCTCCGGGAAATTGTTGAGCTGGGACTGGGAGAATCCGGCCAGTGCTTTCCAAAAGGAGCAGATGGGGGAACTTGTAATTTATTGTGCAGACCAAGGCCATTGACCGCTGATCAATGCTGGCCGGTAACCACTTCTCGCAACGCAGTTTCACCAACCAGTCCAACGACTACTCTGATTCTCTGAATCTCGCTCCGATGCGTCGTGCTCTCCTCCGGTGCCTCAAAAAGGACCTCCTTCTTCGGTGAAATCCTATGACATCAGTATCTGGAATTCTAGATGTGTACATGTGTTTGGTGCATGTGTTTTTTCAAAAGAAAATAAGCTTTATATTTCGCAAAGAAAAACGTTAGGAAGTTAGGAGTACACGATAATGTTTAGACGGTGGCTTGCCACGTAGAGGCTTGGAATAATTTATGCTTTGGCGTTTCCTTTTTTCCTTTCTTTTCAACGAACCAAATAAATGGGAGTATATATCTCCGCTTTGAATGCCCGTGTGCAAGCAAAAAGGCCGAGCCGCAGCACGCGAAGAGGCGCCGGCGCGGCGTGCCTGCCGGTCTCTGCTGGGCGATCTCGTCGAGCCCAGCTGCGTGCGTGCGTGCACAGCGGGCCACAAGTGCCTCCCGATCGGTCGTCCTCCTAGTAATGAACAGTGACGCGGATCCCTTTCGACGCCATCTCGCTTCCCCGGGCGGTTCGGGAAAACGTGCGCCGGTGCTGGAGACGTGCCGGATCGGCGTCCGGATTATCCCAGCTGACAGCTGAGCTGCTGTGTCACACGTTTGGCGAGTTTCCCCTATTATTTTCCCTTTTTTTTCGCAGCCGTCGTCGATCGTAATAAGCGTCGTGGACCAAAGGTGACGTCGATATCAGATGTGGCATGTGCACACAAGTGCTACAAGTACAACATTTAGACAACATTTAGAGTATCTCAAACATATCTCTATTTTTCAATTCAACTACCATACCAGAAGGATTGACGAACAAATTGTGCTCTAGTATATCCCTTTAACTTTCTCTTTTCTCAATAATTATTAGTTCAAACCAATAATTCACCCAACGTTAGGGTTGGACCGCGACGCCTCCTGGACAAGTCGTATTCACCGCGGCCAGAAGAGCCCGGGGGTTGAAATTTCATGGGCATTAACTTCTATGCCAAAGCAATTTCGTTGACTTGCTAAGATCAGTAAGAAAGGAGTTTCATCCCCGTGACACCTAAGGCTTTTCACACAAAATTGATAGCTGCTAGCTATTAAGCACACCTCATTCGTATTAAGCATATTTTCTCCTCCTATTATGTATGGAGCCCACCCTCTCTCTCCACTTCCCCAACCCAGACGTGAAACGACCTCTTTATCCGTGCACAGACTAGCGCGACGAGTGGCTAGTATGTTCTCTTACACTTCATCTCACTTCCATATCAGCAAATAATCAACTTCAGCTATAACTGATCATGGTCGGGTTGGTAGGGTTCCGCGCGACGCACGCGGTCATGGTCGGGTTGGCGGGTCAAACCGTTGACCGCGCCCGACCCGTTGACATGTTCGGTTTGACGTGGGTTTGGGTCGGGTTTCGTGTTCAAGTGTAATTTTTCGGTGTCGACGCCGGGTTGGTTCGGGTTTTTTTTAGTGTTTCGGGTCTAAAAAACTGGCCCCGCGCGCCGACCTGTCACGTGTAGTGTCGGGTGGTTTTTTCATACGGGGTGGGTGGGTTATCGGTCGGGCGGGCCATGATCAGGTATAACGTCAGCTAGCTAGGTAGCTACCCAGTGAACGCTCTTCACTTAGCTTGGCTACGTAGTTCATAGTATTAGTAACTGTGAAGAAATTGTGCATTGAGATTGCCTAAGTAGAGACGGGTTATGAGTCTCCCAATAAAATTCATGGATTGGGATAAGATTATTGAAAACTGCAATTCTCATTAAAAATAAAAAATATTAGAAGCTGGTTATTGGAAAAGAAATGGAGATTGGGGAATCGCATGAGATGCTCTTATACGTGGATTGCCCGGCGACGTCGGTAGAGAACAAAATCGTGGCACTCAGCAACGTCGGAAGGCAACAAAAATCTATGACACTCTCAAGCTCTTCCACACCTCCGTTCATAAATGCAAGGAGTCTAAAAGATGTACCACTCGACCGAGCACCTACTCTAGATGATCTAATTAAATCTTACCAATGGAACGAATGACAGAGTTAGGTAATCATGCCTATTAAGGTGGAACAAAACATAGTCATTTTGAGAATTTTTATTTTGAGCTCCCCACTTTAGATCAAGATGTAATAATGAATAGTTGGCTATATATACGTACAACGGCTGAAATAATTATATCTTTTTTCTAAAAACTAATAATACTTTATTGAAGTTTGGAGAAATTTTAAAACAACCTAGACGTTCACTACATTTATCGACAGAGGGGCCAAGGCGAAACGTGAAGCGCTGACTGTTTCTTCTGTCATCTTCATTCGTGGTCTCACTTTAACTATTTTCACCTGACTGAAGAAGCTTGATAGAATGGAAGGGAGCCACACAAGCATCGATCAGCGAACACTGCTGCAACCTAAACCCATATGGGGGCATGGATAGTAGCACACGGCACGGATAAGCCCGCCCGGCCAGTGTGCCGCATGGGCACTCGTAATTGGAATTTCGCGTTCCAAGGGCGGGCAGCATCCAAAACATCAATGCGGCAGTTTCGTCCCGTCCGGCTCCAACCCAATTCCCTAACCGCTCGAATAGACCGCGCGCCTGCCGGCCGGCGCCGCCGCACCGCACCGCCACCGGCGGCCACCGCGCCGCGCCGCGCACACCCCCCTTCCCGGCTACGTACCCCGCATTGCCACTCCACCTCGGGTCCCATTCGGATACCCGTCGATCTCCAAGAAGAGCCACCCCCCGCGCACGTACACGCCATACACCAACCACCCGCCACTGCACCACACGTCCACACACCACACTACCAGCCGAGCCCAAGCTTGATCGCGCGTGTATAAATACCGGGGGATAGCTCACACCCTGCATCATCCAAAGCAGCTCAGCTCATCATCTTGGCACGTCGAGACGCGATCTACTTACTACTCGACGTAACCAACGCTGATCAGCAGCTTTGTGACAAGCAGCGATGGCGAGCGAGGTGGCGGCCATGGCGGTACGCTTCGTGGGTGAGTACGTGCGGGCGTGGGACCTGGCCGTGGCGGCGGCGGTGCTGTTCGTCTTCAGCGCGGTCCGTAACCGGCTGTCAGGCCCGCCGGGCGCGCCCATGCTGTGGCCGGTGTTCGGCATCCTCCCGTCCCTCTTCGCGAACTTCGACGTCATCCACGACTGGGGCACGGCGGCGCTGGCCCGCGCCGGCGGCACGTTCCCGTACCGCGGGATGTGGGGCGGTGGCTCCTCGGGCGTCATCACCTCCGTCCCCGCCAACGTCGAGCACGTCCTCAAGAACAACTTCGAAAACTACCCCAAGGGGCCCTACTACCGTGAGCGGTTCGTGGAGCTCCTCGGCGAGGGGATCTTCAACGCCGACGGCGACGCCTGGCGCGCGCAGCGCCGCGCCGCCACCACCGAGATGCACTCGGCGCGGTTCCTCGAGTTCTCGGCGGGCACCATCGGCGACCTCGTGCGCCGCAAGCTGGTGCCGCTGCTGGACGCCCTGAGCGCCCGCGGCGACGCCGTGGACCTCCAGGACGTGCTGCTCCGGTTCACCTTCGACAACATCTGCGCCGCCGCGTTCGGGATCGACGCCGGCTGCCTCGCCGACGGCCTCCCCGACGTGCCGTTCGCGCGCGCCTTCGAGCGCGCCACGGAGCTCTCCCTGGAGCGGTTCGTCACCCCGCCCTTCGTGTGGAAGGCCAAGCGCGCGCTCCGTGTCGGCAGCGAGCGCGCCCTCGTGGAGGCCACAACCGCGGTGCGGGAGTTCGCGGAGCGCACCGTCGCCGAGCGCCGCGCCGAGCTCCGCAAGATCGGGACGCTGGACGGCCGCCGCGACCTCCTCTCGCGGCTCCTGTCGTCGCCGCCCGCCGACTTCCCCGAGGGCTACTCCGACGAGTTCCTCCGCGACTTCTGCATCAGCTTCATCCTCGCCGGGCGCGACACCAGCTCCGTGGCGCTCGCATGGTTCTTCTGGCTCCTCGCGTCCCACCCGGACGTCGAGTCCCGCGTCCTCGCCGACGTCATCACCGCCGCCGGCAACGCCAGCAGCATGGACTACCTCCACGCGGCGCTGACGGAGTCGATGCGGCTGTACCCACCGGTGCCGGTGGACTTCAAGGAGGCACTGGAGGACGACGTGCTCCCTGACGGCACGGTGGTGCGGGCCCAGCAGCGGGTGATCTACTACACGTACGCCATGGGGCGTGACAAGACCCTGTGGGGCCCCGACTGCCTCGAGTTCCGGCCGGAGCGTTGGCTGAACAAGCACGGCGCGTTCGCGGGCGGCGCCGAGAGCCCCTACAAGTACGTGGTGTTCAACGCGGGGCCCAGGCTGTGCGTCGGGAAGCGGTTCGCCTACACGCAGATGAAGGCGGTGGCGGCGGCCGTGCTGGCGAGGTTCCGGGTGGAGGTGCTGCCGGGGCAGGAGGCGGTCGTCAAGCCCAAGCTCAACACCACGCTCTACATGAAGCGCGGCCTCATGGTGCGCTTCGCCCGCAGGGAGCAGGGGCACGAGCCGGGGCACGCCGTGCCGGCCGCAGGTGGGTGGGTGCTCCATTAAACGCGACCTCCCTAAAGCCGCAATTGAGCGGGACGGGTTGTGCGTCCAAAAGTAGTATGTTTCGTACGCAGCATGTATGTGGTTACCAACCTCAGCTCATGGATTGATCGGTTTGTCTTGTCGAGCAGGGGAAGACTGACGTGAGGATGTTCAAGCACTGCAGCTGTGGAAGATTCAAAGAATAAGCAGTAGCACAAGTCACTCGCTCGGTGGAGGGGTTGGTGAAGACGTAACCAGATTAAGGCTACTAAGGTCATGTGAGATGATAAAGCTATATGTCTAGTTTCACGTATATAATACCTGTATATATATACGTGAGTGTTTCTCTGTGTGTGTATGTTGTATCGTGTTTACGCAGTTCGGATGAAAATCTGAACTGCGTTCCCAATGAACAAATGTATGTGTGTGACAAGTTTTTCATTTTTTATATATAAAAATGTTTGAGATAAGTTGAGATCGAGAATCAACCCAGGCGCTGCAAAATATATTTAATTTCTTTGAGAAATATTCGGTGTAAACTAGCTAGCTTTCAGGTGGAAACATGCATGAAAACTCTAAGAAAAACATACTTATAAATATTTAAAATATTGAAACGATCATACCCATAGATCATTCATGCATGTATTCTACCATAATAAAAGTGTGGAGATGCAAATTTAATCTAGAAAAAAATCAAAGACGAAAGAGAAAAAATTCTGATGATTTCTGTTGTTCTTGTGCACATGCGCATAAAATTCGTTATTTATTTTTATATGTACTTCTACAAAACGAGAGTCTGCATCTCATCTCAGCTTTCGCCATAAAGTGCATTTATAGATGCCCTATGGTTAGGCGTCGCTTCAAAATTCTATCTTTAATACTTCCAAGTACAGGTTTTCACGTCTACTTTGTCGTCACATGTATGTATCTGTCATGCAAGTGCAAGGATGCATGGGGATTATGGACGTGTGTGAATGGTGATTCGCTAAGCACACTGTGATATATGATGGTGGAATAGCGATAGCGTACGAACCAGGGGCGTTAAAGGCCTCGCTCCCATGATCCCGCGGCCGATTGCTATTTCTGCACGGATCGGGTACCAGAATGCCCATCCAGTATTCAACTTCATCGCCGGTCGTGCTCAGTGCTGCGCGGGAATCGATCGTTGTTTCTGCGTTACCGTCACTGTTGCCACTTTCATCAGCCATACTCTGAACAGCAGATTAGCACGTGCCGTCAACGTACTAGTACGTGCCACAAGTTCATTCTTCCGTTGCAGATAATCCATGTTCTCGATCTCCTCTTCACACCTCTACTTAACTATGTGGCATGTTTTCTGAGGGTTGCGCCGAGATCAAATAATAGTGCCCTGATTTTGACACCGGGGTACCATAAATCAGTGCTGAAGAATTTTGCACTAAAAGAAACGGCATTCGTCTAAAAGTGGATTAACAGTTCGTGCACATGAACCTGACCGGGCTTCGTACTCCCAATCATGCACTGTATCAGTCACTCACTCACTCCAAACTGGCATGTCATGTCATGTAAATATAAATGTGATGCAATTATGTAGTAGATTACTTCTCTATGCGATCTAAAAAAAATCTACATACCACTTATATTTGATACGAATATTTAGTTGATGTGGTAAGTAATTAAAGAATGGGGATCGAGATAGCCATATTATTTTTACAGAGATACAGCCAGCGATAGATGAAACCAACTTCTGAAAACTATATACAACACATTTTTTACTTTTTTATTCTCTTGAAAAACAACTTCTTTATAGATAATGTGCATTGTAAGGCTGTAATGTTCTCGGTGTCATATAGATGACATCTAAAATTCTACTGTATATATCTTTAAAGTGCATAATACGACGCAATGAAATGCAAGGAGCTAGCCTAAGCCGTTTGTTAGCCTACATTTATGTTTCGGTGTAACACTCTATCATATGACATAAAGTTTTTCATCAAGAAGAAGACAAAAGTGTCACAACAACCACTAATCCAACTTTTAAGTGATTAAATGCCTTTAATTTTAGTCTCAAATAATCGTTAGTTAGCTAATGACTAGCTTTATTAGCTAGCTAACTATGATCTGGGTTGCTTTGATCCGTCAGCTATGTTGGATTGTTGAATATGGATGCAAATAGTCTATTAGCTGCGATTAGCTTAATTGAGGCACCTAGCTATGAGATTCACATATGTTCATATATATGTTCTCTTCTCAGATTGTTGGATTTGGATGCAAGCTGTCTATTAGATGCAAATTGTTCTCTCTACATATGTTCATATAACCATATGTAATGAGATTCACTTAAAGTATGTTAAATGTTCATTACAACGAGCCTGACTGGCATTTTGAAGCCATTTCTTGGCTTATTAAGATGTTGACTTAATCCTGTCTGGCTGTGTCCCTTGATTAGGTCCATGTGCTCTAAAGTTATAGATCTAAGGCCTCTAAACTTGGTTTTGGGTGTCATCTAGGTTCATATTTTTGCAAATATAGCCTCCAAACTTGGTTTTGCGTGTCATGTAGACCCTATACTCTCAAAGTACATTGTCATCCCACCAATCAAGAGTCGGGATCAAATGTTGTGCTTTCAAGCAAGCTATTATTTTCATTTCCTCTTCTTGACTTGTTTTAATTTGTTTGCCCCCTTCAACTTCTTCTTGCATTTCAAGAATATAGCAAAGTATTTTTTTTACATGTCAAGTAATTAAAGAAAGAGAATATATGTAATAATTAAAGAAGAGAGATCGAGGTAGACAACATTTTTTACAGAGTGTTTCATTGCGGACACTCGGGGAAGTGAAACTTTCCTGACCTGGCACCACCAAGTGTATTATCAATGTTCCCGAGTGTTTTCGACACTAGAGAGCTTCAAGTAATATATATAACTTATGCATGAAGACCAACTTTTGAAAACCACACACTTGTGTCCTAGACTTACTGTCATAGACATAACTCATGCAACGATTATTTGACTTGTGACAAAATTAAAACATAATATGCACAGTGAGGATTGTATCACTTTCTCCTCATATGATATGATGTGATACCTTTAAAGAGCTTGACAAGTTAGTAATGGAATGAAAATAGCCTAAGCCATTTGTTAGCCATGCTAAAAAAGCGCCATTTGTTAACCTCCATTTATTTTTCCTTTAAGAGCATGGTTGTTGTACGGCTCTATCATGTATATGACATGAGGTACTGTATTCCATTAAGAGGAAGATTAGTGTTACAACCACCACCAATCAGATCTAAGTGGCAATTGAAGAGCTAAAGCGACACAGAAAGCGCGCGTGCGTTTCTTAGCCTTCACTCAATCCCTGCTGGCAGAAAAACGCACGTGCAGTATCTCTTCTGATGATAAAAACAGTGTACCCTCTTCCTTCCTTAATTTCCTTTTTTTAAGTTTTTGCAAGTAGTGATTGCCCTATGCGTAGCGTGTTCATCGTACGGCCATGTAATGTATTGCAGCCGAATCAATCAGCAAGAATAATTAGCCAAATCGGGCCGGTCCTATGCTACCAACCTACTGTAGCTGCCAACTAGCTCGTCGTCCGGTCCCATTCAGGCGAGCTTGGGCGGATTGCGCGCGAGCCGCCTCGTGCTGGTGACGAGCTTGAACCACTGGCGCTCCGGGTCGCACGCCCCGTCCCCGCGCAGGCACGCGCACGGGTTGGTCACGACGCTCCTGCCGTCGTCGCCCACGTCCAGGCACAGCATCCCGCCGCCGCCGCCGCCGTCGAGCCCCGGCGGCGCGGCGGCGTCGACGACGGCGACGTGCATCCCGGAGTCCGACGCGAGGCGCCACGTCGAGAGCGCGTCGCCGCAGGCCTTGATGCCGAGCCGCGCCGGCAGGCCCCGCCCCTCCGCCCGCAGGCACGGTGCCAGCCCCGGGGCGGCGGCGTCCCTCAGCACCAGCGTCGACGCCGGCGGCGCGTACGCCCACGCGTCCGTCTCGTTGCACGGCCGCAGCTCCAGCGTAAAAGTCCCCGCCGCCGCCGCCGCCGCGCATAGCCCCGTCACCGGGTGGTACAGCACCATGTACGGCAGCGCCTCGCCGTATCCCGGCCCTGCACGCGCGCCAACGGGTCAAACTCAAACCCACGACAGTTTCAACGGTCAAACTGAGCACTGATATTCGTGACTCAACGACTGCGAGCTGACCTTGGAGCGGACGCTGCAGCGCCTGGATCCTGGGGAGCACGGTTTCGTTGCGGACCTTGGACCACGACCAGTCGAGGACGCCGTACACCTCGTCCATCCCGACGACGCCCTGGCGGAGCGCGTAGCTGCCCTGGAGCGCCCAGTACGCCCAATCGAGGTCGCGCTCGGCGGCCACCGCGGCGGCGCAGGGGAAGTAGCGGTTGCCCCTGACGTCGCCGCCGCGGAGGTCGGCGCCGAACTCGCTGAGGAAGAGCGGGAACCCCCTGGCTTGTAGGAACCCGGCGCGGCGCTCGAACGCCCGCGCGGCGCCGGCGCACACCTCGTTGGCGTTCCGGGACTCCCACGCGCGCCCGTCGGAGAACCCGTACCAGTGCACCTCGAACACCAGCTTCCCTTCCGCGCCGAAGCTGACGGCCACCGGTCGCGTCGCAAGGAACGACAGGTCGGTGTCGTAGCTGAGCCCGCCCATGATCACCAGCGCACGGGGCATCCCCGCGTGCACGGCCTCCGCGCCGCGCTGCATGTACGTGTACCAGTCGTCGGGGTTCTGCCTCGGGCCACGGAGCTCGTTCCGGAGGCTCATGCCGACGACGTTGGGCACGTCGGAGAAGAAGTTGGCCATGAAGGCGAGCCCGTCGACCCAGAGGTCGGCGTCGAAGTCCCTGTCGCCGAAGAACCCGTTGCCGTCGTCGGCGCCGCAGCACCACCCTGGCTTGCTCACGTGGTTGTCCAGGATCACCATCACCTCCTTCTCCCCCAGGGCGTTCACCACAGCCTGCGTTGCATATTTTCATTTTGGTAAATTGATTTGAACAGTGCTCCTGTAAACTGTAAGGAAACGGCAGGGCCAGAGATAGCGTGCTTATTTGCCTTGAGCGAGTCCATGAGCGTGAGGTCGAGGAAGCCGGGGTTGTTGACCTCGACGCCGCCGACCGTCTCGTCGAGGCCGTGGGCCAGGAGGGACTGCCGCACGGTGAGCGACGACAGCGTGGCGTTGGTAGCCAGCGCGATGGGGTACGTGAGCCGGACGCAGTTGAACCCGAGGGACACGATCATCCCGGCGATGGCGCCCACGGGCTGCCGGCCCAGGCCCTCCGTCACCACGGGCTCCAGGTGCGACGGCCAGTTCACGCAGGCCAGCTTGACACGGTGCCCGGCCTGGTCCACGATCCACCGTGACGACGTCGACAGAGTCACGGCAGCCGCGCGCTCGCGGTGGCCGCCAGCGAGGAGGACGGCGAGCAGGAGGAGGCGCAGAGCGACGACACGGCGATGACAGGGCGGCGTCATGGTGTGCCCTGTGTGATCCGTACGTGCAGAGAGGTTTCGGTAATTCTGTTTGCCACGTCCGGGAGCGCGGTGAGCCCCGGGGTTAATGGGATCAGGGATGCGCTCCTACTTCGCATCTGCGCCTGCGCGCGGGGAAATGAGAACGGGAGAAGGTTGGTGACAAGTAGAAGAACCACAGAAATGTGGAATCACGACGACCACACCGGGTTCAGTTGACCACGAAAGCTGTTGACATGTTAGCTCTTCTTTTTGGTATGTATGCTGGTTAAAAATTCTGCCGCTGACAGAGGAGTATTCTGATTCTTTTCAGTAGCAGGCGCCTCTGTCTCCAATTCCTCTCCTGAAATGGCCAGGAGTCGTATGCTTCCTCTCTTTTTTTTTTTTTTGAAGATAACAGAAAATAATATTCCGCTTTCATACATTCTCTTTCGAAAATGCATCAGACCATAAACATTCTCCGGGGGAGGCACATTCTAGGTGACTATGTAGCCAATACATCAGAACATCGGATATATCAAAGAAAATTGCAAATTTAAAGAAAAAAGAAAACTCAAAATCTCCAACAAAAACTACTCCATTAATCTTCTTTTTGTGGCATGTTTCGTAAAATCGTCCTTCAAATGAACCAATTTCTTAACATCAGGTGAAAGTGGAACCGAAGAATGAATCAGATGCAACAATGGAGAAGAGAAACAACTCCGTTGATTGACGCTCTGACCACTAAAATAAGACAGTAGCAAAACCATCCACACTTCTACTAACATAGGCAGTTGTTGAAGAATCTGAGGCCCACTAGTTCCTGACATGCCTGCTTAATTTTTCCATGTCAGGAATTGTGTTTAAGTAGACTTAACGAGGCATGCTTGCTGCTCAGCTCACTGGTGGGCTTGATCAGGTAAGCCTGTGAGGCCCGCAACACCTGCAAGGCCTGCATACTCTTTCTTTGCGAGTCGCCCCCGGCTTCGTCTCACGCAGCGCCGGATAGGAGGTGCCTTAACCTCGGTCGCTAAAAACTGGTAAAATATTAGTCTTACGTCGAGGTCCCCCTCCCCCAATCCGGTCCGACTTATTCTTTCTCCATACGCCCGCGCCTCCCTCCTCGCCTTCCTCCTCTTCCACTCTCGCGCCGGCGACTTCCTCCACCGCCTCCTCCGCGCGCCGCCGCCGTGCCCCTCGCAACCCTAACCCGGCCCTGCGCCCTCCCCCGCGCGCCGCCGCCGTGCCCCCTCGCAACCCTAACCCGGCCCTGCGCCCTCCCCGCGCGCCGCCGCCTCCGCCGCCGCCGGCCGACGCGGCCGGATCCCTAACCTCTCCGGCGAGCTTCCTCCGCCGACGACCGCCACCCACGTCGCGCTCCCGCTGCCTCCGCCACCGCCAGCTAACCGCGGCCAACCCTAATCCGACCCGGCCGCCTCCCTCAAACGAGCTCCACGAGGTCCCCCCCCCCCTCCCCGCCGACACCGCCCACCAGGCTATCTGATCCTGCCCGGCCGGCGGCGCTCCTGCGCCGCCGCGCCCTCCGCCGCCGGCCGCACCGCCACGCCCTCCGCCGCCGGCCGCACCGCCACCACCGCCGGTGACCCGTCGCCCCCTAAACCTTCCCTCTAGATCCGGCATGTGCAACCCCAGCAACCCAGATCCTAAAGGCCGCCCCCTCCACCTCCTCCCCCGCGGCCGGCGGCTCCCGCCGCCGCCGCCGCCCCCCACCAACCGCCCAGGCGGCGCCGCGAGGAAGAAGAAGGCGGCTCTCCTGTTAGCGCTAAACGGAGTCCCCTATCCGGATTGATTTTACGAAAATATAATGATGAAGTTTGCAACGTAATACATGATGCATAAGTAAGTACTACAACCGAAGAAAAAAGAGAGTGAATGATCAGTTGATCATGCATGGACCACGACGCCGCCGTCATCGTCATCGGCGAGGTTTTGCTTGTCCTGGTTGTAGATGTATCCCCTGGCGACGGCGACGAATGCCAGCAGGTTGGCTGCGGAGATGGCGGCCAGCAGCCAGTAGAAGCTGTCGAGCCTGCCCCGGTCGAGGTCGTCAGTGAGCCAAGTTGTAGCAGCGTGCACGGCGGTGACGATGGCGGTGCTGAGGAAGCATCCGAGCGCGAGCGTGGAGAGGAAGAGGCCGGTGCTCATGGTCTTCATGCCCCTGGGGCACTCCCGCAGGAAGAAATCGAGTTGGCCGACGTAGGCGAAGGCCTCGCCGGCGCCGACGAGGAAGAACTGCGGGACGAGCAGGAAGACGGAGCTAGGCACGGCGCCGGAGGAGGCGTCCCGGCGGTGGCGCTCGACGAGCGCGGCGGTGACCATGGCGAGGGCGGAGAGGAGGAGGCCGACGGAGATGCGCTGGAGCGGGGAGAGGCCGGCGCGCGGGTTGGCGGTGAGGCGGCGGGCGAGCGGGAGGAGGAGGCGGTCGTAGGCGGGGACGGAGACGAGGATGGAGGCGACGAGGAAGACGGTGAGGGAGCCGGCCGGCATTTGGAAGCTGCTAGTAGTAGAGAGGAGGCGCCTGTCCATGACGTCCGCCTGGGCGACGGAGAAGGTGGTCATCTGTGCGTAGACGGTCCAGAAGGGGATGGTGGTTGCCCACACGGGGAGCATCCGCACCACCTGCTTCACCTCCTCCACGTCCGTCAGCGTGCACGCTGCCGACGACGACGACACGATCGCCGCCCGCTCAAGGAACCTGCGTTATTACCATTAATTATTAGCAGATTATTGGTTACCACAAGTTTGCACTGCACCAGGAAAATATATATAGTCAGCTAAGTTAAAAAGGGAGAAGCTAGCTTGGTAAATTAGGGTGCAACAGGTTAGTTAGTACTAGTTTATTTGGATCTGCATTGCAGAAATGATCGACACAAGAGTAGATAGAGTCCACCCAACTAGAGGTGGGATGGCACGGCCCGGCCCTCACGTGTCTCGTGCCGGGTCGTGTCAGAATTTTTAGGCACGCTAGGCACGTCGTGCCATGCCAGCAAGCACGACAATTCATTTACTCGACCCAAACACGGTCCATGGCACGGCGGCACGCCTTCGTGCAGTGCTAGTCCAAGCACGGCCCTCGAGGTACTTATATTTGTTTTCTATGTGTGCTCATTTCTCATACATAGTTTTATATCTATAGATAGAAAACAATTTTTTAAATTAATAGAGGAGATGAATCTTATTATGAAGATATTTGTAGATGGTTGTTAGGATTTTCAGTAGTCAATTCCATACTCAAAAGTTAAATTTTATGATTTTTTTCCAATCATACTAGTTATGTTTACACTTCATTAGAGGCAGAATGAACGATATAATGACGATATACTATGTAGATGTGTTGACGTGCCATTTTCGTGTCGTGCCGGCCCAAACACGACCCAAGATACGTGCCGTGCCGTGCCACCCATCGTGCCGAGAGCCTAGGACACGACACGGCCCTCGCGTTCGTGCCGTGCTGGCACGAACCAAAATTTATCGTGCCAAAATGTCGTGCTTCAGGTAGCCCGCAAACGTCACGGTCCAAGTAGCTCTACACCCAACACATAACATGACATCGCAACAAGTAGTAGCACGATGGAGCAGAGCAGAGCACACGTGAAGGCCTTGACTTTCCCAGACTTGACGACAGCGGCAGCACGATAACAACAAATAAAGTTGCTAGAGTCCGTGTACCGGCCGTAACGTGCCCTGCATATTGCACGCCTACCGCAACAAATGCAGCCGGATAAACTCCAAACAATACTGTACTACTCCAACTTTTGCTGCGCTGCCTGCACCAATGCATGCATGCAAATGCTAGCTAAAGCTGCCTCCCTCAGACTCAAAGGCATGTGATTGGGCATCACCGACTGTACTGTACTATACCCAAAAGCAAAGCGAGTTGAATGTCGCATGCGTGCAGCAGTGTCAGTGTGTTTGTTTCCTTCCTTAATTGCATAATTTTTTTTGAAACATTAATGGCATAATTCCGATCTTTGCATGCATACAGAATGTGATGGATGGACGGTAATGGGTAATGGCCATTATGCCCTCTTCATGATACAACTCAGCTATAATTATTTATAAGTCAATTTGTATAGAATTTCGACTTAATTCGTTTAGAGCTCGATCCTTAAATTTGCTAGTATAAAAAGTTGACAGTATATCTTGTGAGGCTACCTCCTCTAGTTTATTTTTTATATATGTAAAATGGAAGGACTAATGATGGATGCACGAACCAATATTTCTCTCTATAACGCCAGGAGTTTCCGCGGCCTCTCAGCGCCCTTGCACTGTAGCGCTACATCGTGCCAATTTTTTTTGCTTTTTTTCTTTAAAAAATCAGTACGTCAGATTTTTTATAATTAGTTGGTTCGCTGCATAGTATGAGGATTTTTCTACACCGCGCTGGTTTTGTTACAGTTTGTCGGTTTTATCCACACGAGTGCACGTTGAAGTTAAGAGCATGACTGTGCTCCTCGGCTGCTCGCCTAATCTCCCGCCTCACGTGTCAACTCGCCTCCTCTATTCCTTCTCTCGAGCCTCAGTTTGGATCAGAGGTGGTGCCGCTGCCTCAAATGGAGATACCGTCCACCCCGGGCTCACCGGCCTCACATGTAAAACCCGCGACCACAGTTTCTTCTGAAACGATTTCATCGAACCGTTTCCTACCTCCAGATTATCCTCTCCCCTCTCTTTGTTATTCGTCGGCTACCAAGCCAACGTCACTTCGCGTCGTTCCAGTCCTCTCCTCAGTTCCCACTAACTCTGGCGCCGTAGTGGCAGGAGGCCCTGCTAAGTGCGCACTCTATGTCAACATGACAATGTTCTTCATGGTTAATAACATATGTCTTGGCGCCATCGAATTTTCTTACGAGTCATGCCGGCATAATACCATCACTATCCATGATCTTTATACAAAAGAACCCATCTGGCGCGGCGTAGCGCGCCGCCCTATCTAGTTGTACATCATGCAGGGTATACACAGTACAGTGTGTGATTGGATTTTGTGGACAGCAGGCTGGGATATGTGTGCTGATTGCTTGATCGCATCTGAGGATGCATTGCATAGGTAGATCCGGAACGGTACCTGACTACCTAAAGGATGCAAATCTGCAATGGCATATACACTCACTCCATCTGAAGGGGGGCAGATGGCTTTTCAGTTCACCTAGAGGCAGAGGCAGAGGCAGGGCTTGCAGCCAGCCAGCCAGCATGTCCGTCCCCGTCCGTATAGTACGGCAATCCGTGACCAACCAACATGCATGGGACTCTGATCGATCGCTGAGACGCTGATGATATGATGGAGCCAAGGCACACGCCTGCATGATGTTCTGTTACTAGCTTCACTTGTGGACGGATCGGAGACAGATATATAGTACTACTAGTATATGTGTACGTACAGCCACAATAAGAAAAAACTCACGTCAGTGCCGGTGACCGGCACTAATTTGCCGACACTAACGTGTCGGCACGTGCTTTTGCATCAACCAAAAAATATTGCACGCACCCGAGAGACCCGCACGCGCGCGCCGTCACAAGTCACGCGTAAATACGCGTACGCAGCCGCGAAGATTCGAACCCACGACCTCTAACCTGGCGCATTGCTTTTTACCATCTCACATGTGCATCACATGTGATTGGGTGAGAGATGATGTCCTTTTAAAGGAACCTGCTCGGGACACGTTAGTGCCGGTCGATAACACCAGTCGGCACTAACGTGCGTCATTTAGTGCCGGCTGGTGTTATTGACCGGCACTAACGTGACGCGCCCATTTAGTGCCGGTCAATAACACCAGCCGGCACTAAATGACGCACGTTAGTGCCGGCTGGTGTTATCGACCGGCACTAACGTGGCTTCGCGGTCACTGTTCCTCGGCGCGCCACATTAGTGCCGGCTCCAGGCTGACCGGCACTAACGTGCGACACACCAATGTGAGTTTTTCTGATAGTGAGCACAAAATATATACTCGCGCGCATGGAATGGAATTCTCCTACTCCTAGAAGCAGCAGATCATTACGGCCCTGTTTAGATTACTTAAAACCATCCTATTTTTAGGAGCCCTTTTTCACAAACTAAATATAAAAAAAGTAGCAGTAGATAAAAAAAATAAGTACCAGTACAGTAATTAATTACGGTACCTGCATTGCTTGGTGCGCGGCAGCTTTTGCTTCCCCTTGACGTCCTCTCCGGCTGCCTTGGCGAGGTCGATGTCGTAGAGGTCAGTGGGGTCCTTGGGCATCGGCAGCGCGCGGTTCCTCCAGGCGGCCATGGTGACGGCGGCGATCTGCGCGAGCGGGCTCCCGACGAGCTTCTTGAACCGGTACCTGGCTGTGCCGGCGAGGAACACCACCAGGCCGGCGGCGATGGCGGCGACGCAGGCGCCGTATCCCCACGGCCGACCAAGCCTGTCCTGCACGTACACCAGCACGGTGACGGCGAGCAGCGAGCCAAGCGAGATGAGGAAGAAGAACCACCCGAAGAAGCGCTCCATGCGGCGGCGCTCGGCTGGGTCGGACACGTCGTCGAACTGGTCGGAGCCGAAGCCGGAGACGCTCGACTTGAGCCCCCCCGTGCCGAGGGCCGTCAGGTACAGCCCGAGGTAGAGCACGCCGACCTGGGCCCCCGTCGCCGGGAGCCCCGGCGGCGGACGGAGCCCCGGCGCCGCCGTGGAGGCGGTGAGGACGGCCATCCCCGCGGCCTGCACGGCGGTGGAGATGGCGATGGTGAGGTACCTCCCCAGGTAGGTGTCGGCCACGAAGCCGCCGAGCAGGCAGAGCAAGAAGGATGCGCCCAGGAAGTTCGTCACGGCGTTGGCGGAGGCCGCGCTGCCCAGGTGCATGGTGCCGGTCAGGTACGGCACCAGGTTCACCGCCACGCCCAGCGTCGTCAGCCGCTCGTTCAGCTCCACCACCAGGATCATGGCGGCGGAGAGCCACCCGCCGGACGACGAGCGCACGGCGGGACGGCCCTTGTAGTCCCAAGCGTCGTCCACGATATGCGTCGTCGTCATCTTGCCCTCCTCCTCAGCCTGCTGCTGCTGCTGCGGAAGCGCCGCCGCCGCCGCCATTGTAGCTGATCGATCGACTTAGTTGGCTGCAAGCTTGGTGTTCCCCACCTCACCTCCTGTCCTGTCTGCTGAGCTTATTTATAGGCAGCAGCCTCTCGTGATTGACGACGACTGATGCTGTTTAATGTGGACACGCGGCGGCCTGGGTAGATGGATCGATAGCTAGCCTTGGTCTTATTAGTTGTGTTGTTCCTTGCATGTAAATTACAGTAGCTAGCTATCTTCAAGGGAAAAACCGACATAGTATATAATGTACTCCTTAGCTTGTTTGTCTTACACTCTTACTACTGGATCGAAACTGATGATATTATTTATATATAGATGGCATTGCATGAACCCAACCGATATATATATATAGCGCCATGATAATCAGTTTGGATTGATCGATCCTCACAAGCTGTCCAATGCAAAATGAGCTCTGCCTGGGCGCCGCGCGCGATGACTCCAACCAAACCAAATTCGTATATGCTCTCGCTGGCTCGCTCGTCGTCATTATATAGCCATGATAATCAGTTTGGATTTATTACTATTGATTTTAATGGTTAGGTTTTCGTTTTGAGCTCATTTTGGTTGGTCTTTAGTGGGCTGGTCTATCAAATGGTCCGGTTCGAGTTGGATTTTTGAAGTGCATGTTGATTTTGAGGTCCAAATGGCTTTCAGCCCATGAGTTACCCTGGCGGCGTGCGCCTGCCTGCATTTTACTGGCTGGCTAAAGGGCCGAGGCCCAGCCTCCCCTCGGCTACCCGGCCCAGTCCACACGCTCCCCTCGAAAGATTCGGAAAGACCCCCAGCTCCTCAGCGCTCCGCCGGGCTCAAACCCCGCTTGCTCTGGCTCTGCCGCCGGTCTCTGTTTCTCCCCCCTTGGCGGCGTAGTCCGGCGGCCCGACCTGTCGCCGTGAATTTCGCATCCGTGGTTCATTCGCTCTGATTCGAGCTGAGCACCCGCTGCAGCCGCCTCCTCGCCCCGCGCGGCGCTCGCCACCGCTCCTGCCGGCCGTCGCATAGCTGGTGGGAAAGCGCCGCCGTCCCCGCGTGGCCGTGTCCCCCTCCCGCCGCCGCTACGAATTTGCCACTTCCTTCCGTTGGTCTCGCCGCTGATCGCCTCCCGCAAACCCCCCAGCGCGAGCTACCTCGCCGCCCGCTCCAATTCGTTTCGGATTCCTCTCATTTACTATATTTGAAATCCACCCTGCTCGGCTCCTGCCGCTTGGCTTCCGGCCTCAGCGTATTTCTCACGCGAGAAGGGACACTGGGACAGGGACGAACCCTATATACACCAGGAGGCCCGAGCGTCAGCCACCTAGGGCCAACCCTCCGGCGACTGGGCGGCAGCGACGGGGACGGCCGCAATGTAATCCCCCGCCCCGCTCCTCAGCGCTCGCCCCCTCCCTTCTGAAGTTGGTGTTCGTCGCGACTGACCTGCTTTTCCCCCTCTCTGTTTTTTTCCCTCCCCGCAGGGGCTTCGAGCGAGTGGAGCTGCGGTGCCCCAGGGCCCTCGACCCGCACCAGAGCTGGACGCTCGGCGACGTCCTCGCCGAGCTCGACGCGCTGGATGCCACCACCCGCCATGCCGCGCCGCCTACGCCCCTGAAGCAACCGCCGGATTGGTACATCTTCGGACTTGCTTGATTCGCTTCGGATTTAGTGTTTAGCGTTCTCATGAGGCCGTGATGAGCTTCGTTTGTTTAATTTAGGTCTATCAACGGCAGTGCGAGAGAGAAGGCCTTTGTGATGCGGGTCGACGATGACGAAGACGACACGGAGGATGAAGATGAAGACGGCATCGGTGATGGGGAGTCCCGTGCTCTTGTGGCCAAAGGGGCAAGATTCTTTTGTAATGGTCTCGAATCCAGGTGAAATTTGATATGCAATTGGGTTATGTGTAGTTGCATTTTCCACAAAAATGTGTGTCATCGTTTCTGGATGAACTGCCTGTAGAAGGAGGGGATAATTGTAAGGAAGAGAACCTCTATCTTAGGACAATCTATGAAGCATGGATCCCATTGTACCATTAAGTATGGTCTCGCATGTGTTTTTTCTCTTCGAAATTGCATGCTTGGTGACTGTAATTTCTTAGGTGTATTCCTTTTGTTCCTTCGCAGTGATTCAGAGGATGATTTAGATGGCCAGATTGAACCATACCACTTAATGGAGAAAAGGACCCTAGAGAAGAGCATTCTTCTTGAGCTGGAACGCGAGCATCATCTCAAAGTTCAAGTGTGTGCTGGGCATTTTATATTGTGTTATCTGCATGTTTTAGTATAACCATTTTTTTAATCGTGTCCTTATTTGCAGTTTAGGTTCATAAGGTTCCCTCTATGCATTTCATTTGCTAATATTCTTCCATCAATCCAAGCAATGGAATGCTGATGCTTGGACATGGTTTTTGTATGCTTATCTAGCTAACATTATACTGTAAGAAATCCTGAATGGAGCATGTTTGTTCCCTTTGTACTTTCTGGAGATGTCACACTTGGATGGATGGATAGAAGCACATCTCTAGATTTCGAACATACATTGAATCATAATGTGTATGAAAAAGAAGAGCTTCTTTTGTTGGTCAACCTGAACACACTATTCATCCACACCACTATTTTTATGTCAAATTGAAAAGATTGAGATCCAAGAAGAAAGATAGCGGGAAGCAATCTTACTTAAGTTAGGTCATTGCCATGCTATATCACTGTTCTAGCATAGCAAATGCTATATGCTTGAACCATACAATTGTTGGTGTATGGAGTACATCATTTCTCCTGATTTTTGACGACCTTTTCATGCTAGGCAAAACATGTCAACCTTTCTCAGCAGGGAAGCAATGTTACTTATGTTAGAGCACTAGTTTCACTGATGACATTATTTTTCTTGGTTGATAGAGCAGCATTGGCTATTTTATTTTGATGCATAACATCCCACCAATTACAAACGTTATCCTGCACTCTTGATTTGACCATGGTGGACTATTTTTGGAACCCATTCTTTATCTTTTTATAAAAACCTCTCCATCATGTATGATTTTTATCCTCCAGGAAGAAGTCAGAAGTAAACTGGCTGCATTGGAGGTAGGCCATCAAAATGAAATTCAGAGAACAATTTCTGCTTTTGCTCGACTTCAGAAATATGCAGAATCAAGAAAAGAGATAGACAGAAGACTAGATGTGCACTTCCAGAGAAGAATGTATGTACCTTTGTAGCTGTCTTTTGCATTTCATGAAGTCTGCAATTTCCATATTTTTACGAATACCAGAGAAAAAATGTATTTGTTTTAATGAGATACAAAGCAATTTTAGTTCTATTTCAATGTCTGTATCCGAAATAAGCTTCCACAGTAGCAGACTAGCAGTTTCTCACAGCAATGAGCTAATCGCTTACTGCATTGTTTGCTAATGCTGATTTCTCTGTTAAATTATTCTGCCTTCATTTATTCTGTATTCCAAAGTGAAAAGTGTGTGTATTTACAAGGGCCTATGAAACTTGATTTCAGTGTACTTCTTTAAACAATCTGAAGATAAGCCGTGCTTATGTGCACAACTCTCATTCATAATCTTTTCTTAGATTGATTGTAAGGATTCACACTGAGAACATTGCTAATTTTTTAAGTTCAATGCTGAATGCTCCGTTGAGTAATAGGAGCATGTTTAAAGGACAAGTGCCATTTGTTATTTTCAAGTTGTGTTCTTGTCTTTAGCAGTGTTTTGTTATAAGATATCTTTGCTGTGACGATGCACTTGTATTGATTTCTTAGCCTTGTGCACTGGTGTGGAATTTGTGCCCATTGCATTGCTTAAATCTTAATATTCCAAATAATTGATTCTTCGGGTTCCTATTTTATTCAGACTATGCTTGCTTGGATAAATCTAGATAGATATTTTACTTCTTAGTTGATGTCATAGGACATACTCCCTCCAATTGCAAGTATTTGTATATGAACAAAAGAAGTAAAGGACCGTGGTTTCTTGTAATTATCCTTACATTAGGAATCCCTGTGCATGAATTAAATAAGTAAAGGACTGTGGTTTCTTGTAATTATACTTATATTAGGAAAGATGGCTCATTCAATCATGAAATGAGACCATTCTATTAGCTAAAAATAAATAAGAGGAATAAGTTATTATTCTCCCTGAAGAAGAGCGAGAAATCTAAAATATGGATATAATCAACTAGATGGATTTTCTGGTGTACAACTGCAACCTTCTAGTGCTTCAAGTGTCTATTGGCTTCAGTATCATCTTATCCTATTGCTTTCTTGTAGTGCAGAAGTACTCGATAAACACTTATCTATGGTCCAAAGGGATCATGAGCAGAAATCCCAGATTGTAGAACGCCGAATAAGAGATGATGCAGCTCTTGAAGAAGCTAAAAGAAAAGAGCAAGCTGTCAAGGAAGAAAAGTTAAGGCAGGAAAGAGCCCGGCAAGAAGCAGAGGTTTGTTTTTCTCAGATTTGTTGTTCACGTGATATTTTTTTCCTGTACATAACTGTACATGATTTAGTATTTTGGTGATTATGATCTTTGAGGCTTAGTCCAGAGTTGTAATGTTGGTGTGAATTTGGTATGGATCAGAGTAAATGTTCAATCAGTTTTGATTGCATCTAAGTTGTCGTTTGATATTTTTCCCCATTTTGTTATTCCTGTTGCCTTTTGTTTTGCAGACTTTATTACCACCAGTTTTGCTTTACGTCACTGGTAGTTAATTGAGGCTGCTGTACCTAATAAGAAAGATCATCAACTATGGTGCAGGCTAGGCAGAAGGAAGCTGCAAAATTAGCAGCTGAAACACGGAAAACAGCATTTGAGGCTGCTCAAAAGGAAGCGGCAGAAAAGGAAGCTGCAGAAAAAGAGGCTGCTAAATTGAGGGAAGCAGCAGCTTCCCAATCTAGTCAAAATTCTCAGAATATAAATGCAGGTACTCCTTGTGTTTAAGGAACCGATTTGCAAACTTACTATTTGTAGTTCTGCTACTGATATTCGTAATTGGTAGGATTTGCCTGTACCATGTCCAATCTCATTCACTGAAAGCATTTAATATTAGTATACTTTGTGCTTTTCTTGAAAAAAAGTTTGGTTCAGTTGTGTCGGCACTTGGTAACAGAAACTGGAGCTGTAAACTTGATAAGCCTGTGTACATATGATATTGTGATACCTATTTCATAACTTGTAACTTTCTATTTTATAACTTATCAGATGGACAGTCATCTTTGACCTATCTTGTATTCAGTATTTCAGTGATAAAATTTTGCACTTCAGCACCTGCACTACCAAACTTTACTCTATTCTATTTACTTAACTTTTTTTGGGGTGAATTCTATTTATTTGACTTGACCCTTGAGATGGAGTTATGTACTGGCACCAGCAATAGCTTGTACTGTTCCAGGATCTAACTACAAAATAAGAAACGTGAAAAATACATGCTTGTACCTTTAGTGATCCAATTTCATGGCATCTAAGAAGAAATCATGCTAAGGTTTGTGAGTGTCAAAAGCTCATTGTACTTGGATCATTCACCTAGGAATGGAAGGAAATGAAAACCTGGTGCTGTTTACACAATTATTCTCTCTACATTTACAGTACACTAAACGAATCTATATCTGTATGAAGTATCATCATCTATGCATGCTGTTTATTTCCCAACTATACTGCTTGTCTGTCGTATGGTGATTTTATGACAGGATATTTTAACAACTTTGTTCTTTTGTGCTAGGTATCAAAGTTTTTGCTGATAAATATGCATTAGAAGCGGAATCACGGAGGCGTGCATTAGTACATAATCAAGTGCCTGAAAACATTCATCTCAGAAAGGTCTTATTTTCAGCTGAAGCTCTTAATGTTTAATTGCAATTTTGAACTACTTGCTGTAATTTTGTTGATTTGATAATCCTGACGAATACGGCTCCCTGGCTTCCTCCGATCCGTTTACTATAGAACATAAAATTTGGTGAGTATGTTGCTAATGTGCTCTCTGGCTGGCATCATATTATGCAGGAATTTGCCAAATATGACCGACAAATTGCAAAATCCATAAGTAAACTTATGCCGACTACTGACAGCGTCAGGTGAGTACAATACTGTAGCTTTACTTGAATATGGTTACATAAACTACATGGAAGCTACTGTGACAATTGTGAACTGTGTTGATTATGGAGATTATAAAATTTAAGAAACATAAGGTCAAGTACCTGTTCAAAGTATGATAAACTAGTTTTTATAATATACCTTTGTACTAGTCAATGTTGAAACTAGTTTAATGTCTGTGTGGGTCACATTTTGTTCCTTCTAATCGTCCTGCATCGCCTCAGGATGATTAAATCGTTAAATAAACTTTCTAGACATCATGATTTTGTATTATGTGCAATTTTTGCTTGCAGAGCAAGGGCTAGCGAACTTATTAAAGCTTTAGATGGACAGGATTGTCCCCGCCCAATTGCTTGTTGTCTATTTGCAAACAAGGTAGCCACTTTCTATTTATTATTACAATTTTTATTGAATTAGTAACATTTTTAGTGTTCTATGTAGTGGAATATCAAACAGCTGCTGATTCTATTTCTGTGACTCAAATGTTCAGTTATTTAATTTTTGTAGTGACTTGTGCTCTTACATGGTTATAGGCTCACAGTTATAGCTTACATTAATGAGAGCAAACATTTTGAATAATGTGGGTGTAAGCATTTGTACTACCTCTGTTCCAAAATATAAATTGCCTTCTCCAGTCCCCACTCTTCACGAAAAATAGGCTGTGCTACACTTTTGAGGCACCTGTTTAAAAATCCTTCTTTCCTGTTTGTCCTCAGTTGCACTAGTAAATGAGCTCATTTTCATTTTCCATGACTCCCATGGTCTCATCTACTAACTACTTACTGAAGGATCGGATCAATGATTCACATGGTAATTTGACTAATTTCACACAATATTTTTTCGCTCAAGTCTAAACAACTTGGATTGAAGGGAGTGGTGGGTAGCAACATAACTGTACCTTCCATTTAGTTGTCATTAGGACTTAAGGGCCTGAAAATCTTCAACTACTAATTATGATTTCTTGGACTTGTCAGCTACAAGTAGGCCACATGATCCTATGGTTCTTTTTTACATAAATGAAATTCTGCTTCATATTTTATTACTCAACTGACCTGGTATGCTTTGCAGATTATTTCAATTGTCAAAAGTAGAAACACAAAGGACAAAACTTTTGGAAATTTAGCCTTTGCGTGTGGATATGTTATGCTATTAGTCGCAAACCAGGTATTTTTTCTCATCATCCTCAAAATATCATCTGCCATTGGGCTTTCAGTCATTATTGCATCCTTATTATCAATATTTTGTTGGTTTTAGTTTAGTAGTGATCTTTGTAACATACTTGACTCATAATTTGTCAGCTTGAAAGTTTCTGAATATACTACATTGACAACTCCTACGCATTTCAAAAGGTACAGGGGCACACATTGCTACCTTGGTTACTGGTTTTAGTGAAAGCTGGTTGCTTCTAATAGGGTAGTGCAGCTTGCTACTTATCTGAAGAATTGAATTTTGAGAAACTTGTATTTCAGTCAAGTTTGAGGCTTGGAAATGATACTGGCATCTCATCTTAAAAAAAGGCCAGATCACGAATTGCTTATATGCAATCATGATATAATAATATGGAACATATCAGACGGACGAAATGTGTGTTATGTATCCTTAACTCAGTGAAGAGTGGAAGGTTCAAACTTATACGATGGTCACATGCTCTACATCCAATTTGCAACACGGGTCTTGATGCCAGTGACACAATGGAACTGTGTTGTAAAATTCAGATGTCATTTCCCTGTGCAATTTTAACCCGTCATGGTGCCCGGATGTCATGATATTTCCTATTGTTTGGAGTCTTGGTGCTCTTGCTGCAAGTCTAATTTAATTAACACAGGCCACCAATATGTAAATGTTTCTTGTTTGTTTTGACCTGTCATATTTGCTGGTGTACTCTTGATATCATTTGGTATATTTTAGCAATAATTGCAGAGAGATTAACATTGGCATTGCTCATTTCATGACTCTCAGGTACCAGATGCAATGGATTATCTTCTAGCTGAGTTCAACAGAGTTTGCACATACACAGTTCCAAAGCATCTACATGCTTTAAATGTAAGTCTGCATGGTAATGAACCCCAATATATTTGCACTTTGTTTATTTTCTGGCTCTTATCAAATGAGATGAAGAAAAAACCCCGAAAGGTGTAAGCAATGCTCATAGTTATAAATTATTTCTAATGCATTTTTAACAATTGGATGCAGCAGAGACCAGGCTGTGTTATGTACTGTTTAATATCATTTTAAGTTTTGAATTTCTCATGATATCTGTAATTTTGTAGGCACAAGTACGAAATAAAGATTATTACAGACTGATAGGTTACCAGGAAGAAAACGGACAACTTGAGAGCACTGAAAGTTATTTAACATACGTCGTTGCATACGTCAAACTGTATGCGGCAATGATTCAGGTTTGTACAGTTCCTTTCTCAGTGTTGTTTCATGCTTGTTTTGTACTTTCATCTATCTAAATTGTGAATTTTTCTAAGATATAAGCTCTTTCCAGTTAACTGACGTATTGCAGTAGACCAGAAACATGACTGCTAACTTCATTTACAGACGGAAATCAAAGGTGTACGTCATCCTCATGGCTTAGCTGAGGGATGGAAATGGCTTGCGCTATTCCTCAATGCTCTGCCAGCCACCACAGCCACTGCTTGTGCCCTTCACGCATTCCTCAAGGTACAATCCACTTGAAGACCCTCTACTTTGGTGTGTACATGTAGTTAACTGAATTACTTGTGTTCTTTCAGATGGCTGGTTTTGCACTTCACAAGAAATATGGATCACAATTCCTAAAAATCCTGGATGTGATATCACGGTGCTTTTTACCAGCTTTGAAAGATCAAGGCAACAAAATGCAGTCCGAGGCTGCCAACAATCTACAGAATTACCTGAATGATAAAATCTACCTCCAGGAACCAGAAGGCCAGTACCTCGTTCAGCAACTACTATCCAAAGAATTGTTCATGTGAAGATTAAAAACACAAGATTGCCATGGGTCTGAACTCTGAAGAGTATGTACATCAGGCACATTCATCGCGTGTGATTAGCGCCACTTGACAGTTGAGCCTCCAAAGGCAGCTTTGCAGAGGAACTGGCCTACAAGTACATCAGCATCAAATCTTCCCTGCAATATTCCTTTATTTATTTATTACAAATTCCCCTCATGTATCCGGCCAAAGACATGTATAGCATAGGTTAAGGTTTCACTGTATGTTGTATGTATGTACACTGTTTCGAGGCTGATTAAGCCACCTGTATTGACTATTGAGGGCAATTTCTCCTTCAGTTTTGTAAGAATTCTGTGCAGGATACTGAATAGTGTGGCCATTTGAGTTTGTTGTCTTGTAGAGTATATTTATTTACAGAGGGGCCTATGTTGTCTTATAGGTAGGGGTGAAAATGGGATGGAAATTTCCGACCGACCTAGCTTAGAAAAATTGGTTTTGTTTCCGATTCTATCCAGACATAAAACTTAGCACCTCTACATTGCATTTTTTTACATAATAATTGATTTAGAAAATATGATAAATTCCTGACTGACTGAGTGTTTCCGACAATTTAGTTTCTTTTCTGATTGTTTTCATAATTGTACGGATAGCCCTCGCTCTTTATCCAGCCGTGCTGTAGTTTCACGTTTTTTTTTTTTGAAAATTTTGTTTTAGCATTTTTAGTGTTCAGACTCTTCAGTCTCCAGGCCCGGCAATTTTAGCAATTTTAGCCCCACCAGTTGCAGTTGTGTGCAATCTCCTCAACCAATTGCAAACGCTACTGAGATAACGCTTGATAGCTACAAGCCCGTGTTTGGATTTGAAGCAACAGCAGCAGAAATGGCAGCGCCACCTCTCGGCCTCGCCCGCCAGGTCGCCAGCGTCTTCGCCTCTCCGGCCGTGGCGCATTCCAGCTCCCGCCCCCGAGGTCTCCGGCCCGGCCTCCTCCCTTCAAAGGTGCGGGCCTACTGCTTGCTGTGCTCTGTAGTATGTTCCCTCCTGAGGCACGTCGTTTTGTGTGTGTGCGTGCGCGCGCGTGCAGAGATGGAGCGGGGTGGTGAGAATGGGCGCAGTGGTCGGAGGCGGTCAGGAGGGGGAAGAGGACGAGGAGCTGAGGCAGACCAAGGAACAGGCCGCCGCCAGGAGGCGGTGGGAGACCCTGGTGCGGTTCATTCATTATTCACCTCTCTTAAGGATTATCACTTTGTTAGCGTTACTCCCTTGTGGTAACTCAGGATGAGAATGTTGCAAATTTCTTGTTAAATCACACTTGTTCTCATGCAAATGCATTGCGTGTTTGAATCATGCACCATGGAATTATATAGTCTTTAGTGACATGTCTATTTTAAAGTGTTGAGCTGCTGTTTACTTGTATGACTGTGGAATGCTCTGCCTGAAGATTAGGGAGCAGAAAATTAAAACCCTTACACCTAGGGAAGCTGGCTATACGTTCAAACTGACGGACAAGGCTCTTCTGGATGTCAGGCCCTCAAATGAGCGTCAAAAGGTCGTCTTTCAACCAATCGTTTTGAAACATATAAAAACTCTTGTTTGTGGTGTATATTGTTTTGTGTTCTTCGTTTTTTATTCCAAAACTGGTGTGTTGCAGGCCTGGGTGAAAGGCTCTACTTGGATTCCTATATTTGACATCGACACATCAGTTGATCTGGGCGGACTTAGCAAAAATGTCAGCAACTTTGTAATGGGTATGCCGCTAACCATCTGCATCCAAATTGGGTCCTGCCTCTTGCTCATTTTATTGGTCTCTTGCGTCCAAACTTTTCTTGTTTTTCCAAATGGCATTTTTCCTTTTATAGACTACTAATTGGAGAATTGAAGACACCATTTGACTAAACTATTGCATAATTGTTGCATAGGTGGCTGGTGGAGTGGCAGCTCAACATTGTCATTTAATAAGTATGCTTCACGTCAACTGACCGAAGTCAGAATTGTTACGATTCTATAAGGGTGATTGATTTGACTGATCATAGATGAAATTGCTAGGAACTTTGTACAGCAGGTTGAGGAGAAGTTTTCAAAAGATACAGATGTAATACTTGTGTGCCAGAAAGGACTTAGGTGATTTCTTAATCTCTTACTGAACGTGAATTTGTTATTCATGTGAAACAGCCAAAGCACATTTATAATTTTTGAGTTTGCTTTCATTTGGATAGCACAATTCACCGATGAATTTTCATTGGCTTTTCTGGTGCACTGTCTTGGTGTTTCAGACTTTCAGTACTTCCGGATCATTGGACAGAAAGTCATTTGTTGTTTTCCTTTTACATTAAATCATGCATTTGTACGTCTTGAACCTGAACCGTTTATGCTGGGTTGCTGGCAGTCTTCTGTTTGTGTTGGCAACTTGCTTTCATCCTATCACTCTTCCTATTGGGTTGCATATTTTACCATCTAAGCCTGGATATGTGTAATTTAAGAACTACTGCAGAATAAATGAGAGCGTGGATGCATCATTTATTTTTATGATTGTTTCAATTTTCAATTTCTTCCAAAATGTGGACAGATCACTTGCCGCTTGTGAACAGCTGTATAATGCTGGTTTTGAAAATTTGTTCTGGGTTCAAGGAGGCTTGGAAGCCGCTGAAGAGGAGGTAGCACCTTAGAAAAAGAGATCACATTGACTGATTCATATGCTTTTGCTTGTTTTTAAGTATATATCAAATCTTCCTTCCTTTTCCTTCAGGATTTTGAGAGGGAAGGTTCCCAGCCTTTCAAGCTTGCTGCTATTGGAGGGGTTTCTGAATTCTTTGGGTAAGTTCCGCGGCCTAAGCTGTGTCAGCTGTTGTACTTTGACCGAAATGGCTACTAACTAGAAACCTGACAGGTCAGATTACACCACATTACACATGTTCTTGAGCATTATATTGATTTTTACTTATTTCCCCAACCTTTCTGAAATCATGCCAAAAATGTTTCAGCAATCTATGACAGATATTCATATTCTATCAGTTACGGCATAAAACATCAAATCATTTGTGATTCAGCATTAGTTTTTAAAAGCTGTTTCAGCATTCTCCAACGGTTACTGTATGGCATAAAGGAATAAATTGTTTGCGATCTCTTTCCCTCTAGGTGGACGGACCAGCAACGCAGGCAGGCTGCAAAGGAAGGGCTGGGATACCGGCTGGTCTTCACTGGCCGTTTGGTAATTCATCTCAAGAAGATGGTCGCTCGAACTAATGTAATTTGTTTCGCATGGGAAATGGAGCTGACATTTTGTTTCTCCTGGAACTTCAGGTCGGAGCTCTGGTGCTACTTGATGCTTTGTTTTTAGGCGCTCAAAGAATCGGCCCTCTACTTCAAGAAATGCAAACCCACTGATCCCTGCAAAATGTTCCTGTTGCATTCATCAAGGTATCTCTGCGAAGGCAACCGGGTCTTGTAGCCTTGTAGGCGGATCATGGTTACTTGAACTGTAGATTGGCCTTTTGTATGTAGCATAAACGTGATTTTGTTATGTGTGAAATGAGGATCGCTTCGCTTGACACCAAGCACGGCAAAAGGAAAAAAAATGAAACAAAAAATTTCTTATGGAGAGGCCATTGGCCACGAGAATGCCTCTGCTCGAGCTTGGCAATCCGATTCCATCCTCCGTTGGGATTGGCACTTGGGAAAGTCAGATTGATGCGGAATATTCCTTTGCGATAAGCATCAGATGCCAACTACTAACCCAACCACAACCAGGGTTTATCACCCAAACCACGGTCGCGAGCCCCACCGAAACCCACCCTTTCCTTACACGTGCGACTGATCAGTGGACCTCCACAGTTTTTGGCCCCACACGACAGCCACACAAGCTCATCGCTCGCTACACCTAAAAAAGTCTCTGGTACAATCCGTCGACCTCCTTGGCTGCAGTTTCCCACGGGGCGCGTGGTTTTCCCTTCGGGAGAGGGGGGTTGGTCTACCAGACGCAGAACAAAAAGAATTATCCGAAACAGCAGTGGGCCTAGATAATGCGTAATGCCACAGACAGGTGGTCCATGCAAACATTGGCCCCACATGTCATTGTGACAATGTATGTGCAGACCCTGGTGCGTCAGTGCGTGTAACAATTTGTCAAAAGCACGGACAACGAGCGGCCCACGGCCCGCGAGGGACGCGCTAACCGCCTCTCACCGAGGCGCCAGCTAGCGCTTCCCCTAAGCGTCCACTGACATGTGGGCCAATAAGCTTCACGCGGGCCCCGCGGCCAGACAGCGTCAGCGACAGCCTGCCGTCGCGTGTACACGAGCGCGCGGTGTCCGATTCTTTCTAGCCTCCACCACCCAATCCTTTCCTGCCTCGCCATAAAGACCGGGGGCGCTAGGGTTAGCGCATCGGAATCAGTCGCAAATTAGCAATTGCGTGTTCCTCACCCGCACGCCAACAGCCGCCTCCGCCGCCGGCTAGCCGCCGACTCGAGGGTTCGTTCCGGGAGAGGGCAGCCAGCTCCGTTCTGCCATGGAGTGCATCGCCGAGATGCCGCGCGCCCCGCTGGACCGCCGCCCGCGCAAGCGGCAGCGTCTGGGGTGGGACGTCGGCCCCGCCGAGATGCATCAGGTATGCGTCCGATACGGCCCGTCGCTTCGGGTAGCCTTTCCCCCTTCGCGGATCTATCGATTAGCGGCGGCGGTCGTGGTTCTGGGAGTGTTGATTCTGCACGCGATGTGCGGTTGTTGGTTCTGTTGTTCTAGGGTTAGGCGGTGGATCTATTGAATAGCAGTATTTGACGTCGTCAGATCTATTAGCTGTTGCGTCGATTCGTCATATTCCGCGAAGTTGCTCAATGTTTTGGTGATGACGGCTGTCTGCAAATCATGCTGGCGTTTCATAAACTGTATGTTTTGTAGTCAATAATCTGCTCTTCCAGTTTTGTGGATTGCTAGATGTTATTTAGAAATTTTAGGTTGATTATTTAGTCAGGGTCAAGCGGGTTTGTCCATTGTAGGTGAATTAAGTGTATGATTTTATCAAATGTAACTAGACACCTAGCAGACTACCTTTCTAAATTGTTATCGAAACTGGCTGTAGAAAGACTTTAGTGATGGTTGCTTGATGAGCTCAGCGAGATGAATAATTTATCGGTTCCTGGTATGCAGATTCAGATTGGACTTTGTGGGCAAGAGGTTGTGAATGCTATAAGTGCTGTGGCATTGGGTCTCTCTTCGGGCGGTATCGTTTCCTCTCAGCTCAACCAAGTGCAGCCTCGTGATGGTTCACCTCCGCTGAGAGAAGATGACAAGGATGGCCATTATGTTTTTGCTGTTGGAGATAACCTCACGCCTCGCTGTAATTACCTGACCTAATCCTCCCTTTTTTTTTTGCAAATTGCCTGTTTTTCTTTGTTGCCATGGTATGCATATACAGACTTGGTTTGTTCTTATGGATTATTTTTTGTATCTGCAGATAAGATCAATGCGAAAATGGGCGAAGGTCAGTTTGGATGGCTGTCTTCTGAAACCATTGAGATAGCTCCCAGGAGTTAAAGTTTATAACTGAATGTGTCTCTGGAATACATCAGGTACCTTCGGTCAGGTCTTGGAGTGTTGGGATAAGGAAAGGAAAGAGATGGTGGCTATCAAGATCATCAGGGGCATTAAGAAGTACAGGGATGCTGCAATGATAGAAATTGGCATGCTCGAACAGCTTGGTAAATATGATGAAAGTAGATCCAGGTGAGTCTCTGGTTCAGTTAGCACTCTTCTGTGCACCTTACATTCATAATAAGATTGCTTGTATATATAAGGTGGTCTATTTTGCAGTTGTGTTCAAATTCGGAACTGGTTTGACTATCGTAACCATATCTGTATTGTAAGTACATTGTTAGATTATGGTAATTATGAACTGACCCAAAGAGATAACCGCTATGGTGCTTAAACGTTGGTGAATTTGGATTAATGGTGAGCAGGTCTTTGAGAGGCTTGGACCAAGCTTATATGATTTTCTGCGGAAAAACAATTACCGCTCATTCCCAATTGCCCTAGTTCGGGAGGTTGCCAAACAACTGTTGGAATGCATAGCATGTGTGTGCACAGTTCTTTCTATTATCCCTCCTGCACTACCATGCATATTAGTCTTGCTATTCTTTGCATTGCAGACTGTCATCAATCCATGACTTCTGCTTATTCTTCCTTTCATTACGTTAAGGAATATCTAACATCTGGGATGTCTATGTATTTACCCTCTCTCTGAAATGTGTTGCAGTTATGCATGAATTGCGCCTCATACACACTGATTTAAAGCCTGAGAACATTCTTCTTGTTTCTCCGGAGTACATTAAAGTGCCTGATTACAAAGTATACTTTGTTCTTTTACTTAATTGATCCAGCGATGATTTACTTTTTGCCGTGTCTTGTTATTTCTGGTTTGTTGGCTATTGAATTTTGACAAAAATTTATTGTACTGATCCTCTATTTTTTTTTGGGGTAACTGCTAGGTTTCACCCCGATCCCCAAAGGAGGGTTCCTACTACAAGAGGTTGCCCAAGTCTAGTGCCATCAAGGTGATTGATTTTGGTAGCACTACCTATGATCAGCAGGATCAGAGTTATGTGGTATCCACTAGGCACTATCGGGCTCCTGAAGTTATACTGGGTATCTATCTTCCTTAGTAAAAAGCTCATCCTAGTTCAACCTGATTTTGGCAACTCTTTTTCAACTGGATCTTCTGTTCAGGACTTGGATGGAGTTACCCATGTGATATCTGGAGTGTTGGTTGTATTCTTGTTGAGCTTTGCACGGTAGGTCATTGGGTCTTGCTTTGATTTGCCATGCACTACAAGTACAGGGGATTTGAGTTACCAAGGTTCTGCAGGGAGAGGCATTATTCCAGACTCATGAAAACTTGGAACATCTGGCTATGATGGAGAGGGTGTTTGGACCTTTGCCATACCATATGCTCAAGAGGGCAGAGTATGTTCAATGTCTATGATCAATATCTAGTCTTGAGCTTCAGTGTTGTGAGGTCTGGTCAATGTTGTGTGCTCATTAATCCTTGTATGTAGTCGCCACTCTGAGAAATACATCAGAAAAGGACGTCTGAACTGGCCTGAGGGTTGCACTTCACGCGAGAGCATGAAAGCTGTGATGAAACTGCCCAAGCTTCAGGTATGCATCGATTTATTTGCTGAAACACCCATTTTATCCGGCGTGAAACTTATTCCTGTGTTTATGAGCAGAATGTGGTGATGCAAAATGTGGATCAGTCAGCTGGGGATTTCATTGACCTTTTGCAAGGGCTGCTGAAGTATGACCCGGCAAACCGCCTGACAGCACAAGAGGCGTTGAAGCACCCCTTCTTCACAGAAGGGTTTGAGCGAAGAAGATGATATTCCATGCAACCTCATCCTTGTTTGACTAACTTGCTGCCTGACAGAGTGACAGTGCCCTTTTCTGTTTGTAACGTAGAGCATTTGTATATGTAGATCAATCTGTATGTAGTTGAAATGAAGTTGTTTCAATCTTGTTTGAAACTCGTGCCAGCTGATGTTGTATCATAAGAAAGTATGTTTAACCCCAAATTCTTCCTTTGAGTTTGATTTTTGCGTCTCTATACTTCGTCTTAAGAAGTTCCGAGTAAAATGAGTTGGCACCAGGAAATTCCTTTCTGATTACACGAACCATACAATAGGTTTTAAATCGCATAAATTAGGTTTTAAATCTCGTTAACTGAACATGAATTGGCGCCAAACCTCCTCAATTAGCTTATTCTGCACTGCCATATTACTAATTGACAGGTGGCGCCGGCTCAACGGCGTGTGAGGACGAGCTGCCCACGCAACAGCAGGACGAGAGGTAGCTGAGCATGCCGGTGCTCTGGAACCAGAAAGAAAGATGACAATAAATTAATTGGCAACCGACAGCCTCAAGCTTTGGTGATTTTGTTTCTGTTTGAACGAGCGGTGTAATCGAAACGGTGTTCAACTGGACGACAGCAAATGTGAAATGTAAGGTACGGACCACAAAAGAAACTGAAAAGGTGTTGCTGCATCCTCTGAATGCTTTGATTGTACACAAATGTAATATGTGCATTCTGAGGATTCCAAAGGAGAGCAGTAGCACATATTACAAAGTCAGGGAAAAATGGCCTCCGTTCCTAGGGGCAGCCCAGGATCAACAAGAGCACCGCATCAAAAGACAGAATTCTGTTGCTCAAACAATGGTAGAACCTGTTGTATAGGTGGTGCTGCTGAATTCTAAGCAAGAGGCGGGTATACGTTTCATACCAGCCACCTTAAACAGTTCCATAATAAATTGTTTCTGCCTAGTTTTTGGGAAGCAAAGAACACTGTAATATATTAATAATTATATAAAAAACGTTCTTCTCAGGACAATTGGTTTGATCTCAACTCTGCGGCCGCTTAAATAAAAAAGATCTCAACTCCGTTCAAAAGTACCCAATAGGAGGCCTAAGCATAATACAGTTTGCCTACTTTTCTATGTTAGGGATAAAACAGAGTAACACTACTGTAGCCTTTCCTCGATGCACCGACGTGTGTTGCAAACTTTACTAAAGAAGACAGATAGAACAATCTTAGGACACGAAGCACTTTGAGCGGACAATCAGTCTTTTGCATCCATTATTCCACCTGAAGTAACCTGGAAAACGTGCTGTTTTGGTCAAGGTAAACAAAATCTCTAGGCACCAGATATATTGCTAATGTGTATCACCTCAAGCTGAGCCATTGCAATCACCAGTTAGCAGATTTTACGTTCATTATCCAAAGAGTCTGATATGCAAAAGTCTAAGCAATGCAATTTAGCTATGTTTTAGAAAGATGTGAAATTAAGGCAACGAGCACAAGCAGTAAACATAAATATAGTCAATGCAAAGGATATTGCTTCTCCCTCAGGAAGGTTAGGGGCATCAAAAATCTTGCAGACACGCTGTTCGCCTTTGCCTTTCCTCAGCATCAGTCTGATAGTGGCGGCGTGCGCCAACACGTGGCCACCTGCTGGCTTCTTTGGATCGGTTATGAACATGCCACCACCTGGATCAGCAATCACTGGAACACAAAAAGGAGACACGTTACAATTTGAAATTCATTATCAATATACTCTTGGAATAGATACAGGACTAAATAGGACAGCTCACCTTGGTTGGTGATGTACACTGCAACATTGAACTCCTCAGCAATCTTGGTAAGGCGGGACAGCATCTGTGCTAACTTTTGCTGCAATTTCATAGCAGATACCCATAAGCAAGGAGTTAAAATGTTGGCCTTCAACCATTTTACGAATTGCCAACTGTCATCGAGATCTACTGATGATAATACCTGACGCTCTGCAAGTTCACCCCTGCCACTGAAATCAACACGGAATAGTGCAATCACAGAATCCACAATCTGTTTCCAGGACAAAAGAAATAACACATCAACACAATTGAGATATATGAAAAATCAATACGCATTACAGTTCATGCCTACCAGAAGCCTGAAAGGTTCTTCAGCCATCTTGGCAGCAAGGCCCAGGAGCAAGTTGTACTGGTGCTCATAGGTGTATGCACGAGCATATATGATCTAACCAGAAACAGACATAAAATTAAACAAACAGCTTAGCCTAATAGTCATGAAATGGGTCAGCAGAAACTAGAAATGTTGGTGCATGGAATTCATACATTGTCAAGAACAGCGTTCGCATCCATCCCAAATCTCTCAGCAATTGGCACAATACGTTCAGGTCGGCTAAAAACTTCATTAAGGAAACAGTTTGGAAAGAACAGGAATAAGATATAAATTCGTTGACAGAGTCAGCTTGACAAATTACCCATGCAATTCCAAAGATACAATGTTCCCTCAGTGTCAATGTAGGCAACCTTCCCATTCCCCCCATGCATGTGGATTGGAAGCTGCATTTTCATCAAGCGGAAATAAGAAAGCTGTAATGTTGCTCCTTTCTACCGCTTCTAGAGCTCTATGATATATGTGCTATCAACAAAATTTGGAATGGAGGATGAACCTGAGTGGAGACACATAGAGTATGAGCCAACTGGGTCTTCCCTGACCTGAAAAACAAGTATATGACATATATTTCAAATTAATAGGCTAGAACTGAACTCATAAGAGTTATAGAAGTGCATCAAGAGCAAACATTATCTGACTATTGTCATTAAATAGTTAAAGAGGTTCTTTCATTTGCTATAAGAACGCGTGTGTGTGTGTGATCGTGTGTTGTATACAATGGCAAATTGCTCCCAGCAATAGAATAATACAAAGCATTGTTTCATACACTACTGCCTTCAAAAAGAACAGATAGAGACAACCCAGCTAAATTTCATTAATTAGTACAAGAATTCACTTCACATCAAGAAAATGGTGAGAAATAATCATGTGACTATGTAAAAAACAGAAAGCATGTGTAGAAATTGTAAGATCCACTGCTAGCGATAACTCTGCAATATGAGACAATAGAAAAAGAAGGTCCAGGAGCCTCGGAAAGGTTGTATCATGTTATCGTCAACTTAATACTAATACATAACTGAGCTAAGGAAACTACATTAGCTACAATGTGGTCCCATATCATAAATATCAACCATACATGTAAGGCGGGCTCCTGCAGGCTGCAGGAGTACTTTAGAGGAAAAGAAACAACAGGAACAAGAATATCTACGTACCGAAACTCCCCGAATGCCTCTGTGATGCAAAGTGTTTCAATCCCTCCTTCAGATTTAGACATGTCTATCTATTAGACTAATATAATGGCACAACTGATGACACAGCCGATTCAAGAACAAGAGATTATTACCACCAAGCAGCTCGTCAAGTGCCTGGCTCCCAGTTGTAATTCGAACAACAGACTTCCGCTTCAAAACAAGGAAAAAAAAATCAAAGAGCCTTAAAGACAATACACATCAGAATTAATTGAAAGTCCTAAGCAGATTCGATAAGCAATCAACCTGTCATTTAGTTCACATACTACAAGCATTGGTCATCAGACAGCACACCAAACTGGTAAAATGTACACTGACTAGTAGCTTAAACCCAGCCTTCTTACCTTAAGAAGGAGATCACTACCTGTCATGAAGCCCTGGCTCTGCAACAAACAAACAACAAAGCAATTTGAGGATACCATTTCATCAAGAACTGATTGTATGTTAGTTTTAAGCAAAATCAATGTAAAGGGTCACCAGAAGTTTTTCAGCTGCCTCGCAGATCTTATCAACTTTTGCTTCAGATAAACCTTTGATTCCTGTAAGGCTCTGCAAGATGATCCGTAAATTAGAACCACATTAGCCATATGATCAGAACATTGAACAAATAGCAGGTGCCACAGTCAATATATCAATTTCAGCACAGTGCAAAAAAAAAGAATTCAGACAGATAAAACAAAGATTTGGGAACTGGGATGCACAGTTCAGAACCTTCTTGGTATGCATCATCAAACCATTGCAAGTGTAAATCCCAGCATCCTGCAGCTTCTTCACGTCTCCTGCGTTTATACCTTGAGAGATCACTGCACCAACAGATGCACTGCAGATTAGCTTGAGTACAGGAATTATGCTGAGAAGTGAGAACTCAAATTGATAGCATTAAACGATGCAGTCGGATAATATAGCAATGTGAATCCAGTAACTGTGAAACAAACAATGAAATCAAGTTTAAAACCCCGAGTGCCCCAAGTGCACCAAATCACCTTCGTTATTTGAAAAAAAAAAACCCACTAAGAATACTCACAGAAAAAATGCAGGATATAGAACCTAATATTCGAATCCCACTGGAATTTTCTGACCATTTCGACAGAATGAACTCATGAACTCAGATTTAATGCTAGTTCAGATCAATCTATGCAGAAACAACGGTAAAACACACTGACTAGAACGAACTGACCGCAGAATTTCGATCAAACGTGGGGAATGCTAAAACCCCACCAATTTATGCCACGAAGCAACACTAGTTAATTCCCAAATCACTCGAAGTTTTGGGGAAATCAGATTTAGCGCAAAATCCAGCACGCGCAACTGCGCAAGCAACAAAAAACCAAACAAATCCCTAGGCGAAGCTCAAATCGCATCAACTTCGCTTCCAAACAACACCAATTCGGACCGAAATTCCCCCACACCAAACCCTAAATGGCAAAGCGCCGTATGCTGAGTGCTGACGGAAGCGATCCGCCGTAACCGGAGACTGGAGCACCGACCAGGGTGGTAGGGTGGAAAACGCTGGCACGCACGCGCGCGCGCGCGCGCGAGACGAGGAGAGCAAGTAATGCGGGAGGCGAGGAGAGAGGGGAGAGGGCGTGGCTTACGCTTGTCGATGGACTCGAAGCACTCCTCCTCGTCCTCGACCCTGTCGGGCTCCATGAGCTGGAGCTGCCCGCCCTCGTCCGCGTGCCTGGACGGCGCCATCGCTCCGAACCCGCGAGCCTGCAGTGCGATCGGGAACGGGGAGAGGAGTTAGGCGAAAGCGCCGCGAGTGCGGAACACACGAGCGGCGGCGGCGGCGCGTACCTGCGGCAGGAGGCGGCGGAGGCCGCGAAGTGGGGTGGGGACTTGGGAGAGATGGAAGCGGAGGCGAGAGGGGAGAGACTGCGAGAGAAGAGAAGTCGTTGTCTCGTGTCGTGTGCCGGTGTGCGTGGTACTTGAAGGCTAATCGGACCTTCTCGTTGGGCTGAGCTTAACGGGCCTGTAGGATTGATAGGTCCACAACAGACAGCTCCGCCCAACCTTCTTCAGAAAATGCAGGCCGTACATGATCACCATTTTTGTTCCAATTCAAGAGAAAAGCGGGCTTCCTTTCGTTCCGATCAACTTTTTATACAGTACAGAGCAAGGTTTTTTTTCCCTGACCGGCGGGGGCAACCGTCGGCCGGTGGTAGCGCCTAACCGCTTCGGTTGGAGCGGTAACCGTCCCCGTCCGGTCGAATTCAAATCTTCGAATTCGACGGCGGTTAGCCGGGCGGTTTGACCGGTTAGCCGGACCGGTTTGACCAGTTACCGACCGAAAAAGAAAAAAATCCAGAAAATAGAAAATTGATTTTTTTGGCATGAGTTATGCACATATTAATGCTAAAAGACCACAGCAAAATAATAAAAATACCATAATCACTGCTTACAAATAAAAGATCAATAGTCCATACAAATACTCCATAGTAAACCGGTAGGAGCGGTTTTTTCGGGAATAAAAACTGGTCTGGTAAACGGGTGAAACCGGCCGGTTAACCAGTAGGAGCGGTTTGGTAGGGTCGGTTTTGAGCGGTAACCGACCCCATTTAGCTACCGGACCGGACCGGTTTGACCGGTAACGGGTCAACCCGGACCGGTTTAAAACGATCTTTTTAACCCATAAGTCATAATCCATACAAATAACATAGTCCGTACAAATACCATAGTCCATAATCCATAGAAATATACATGAATCATATACAAATTCATCTCTACATTTGAATCATATACAAATCCTAAAGCAAATCATTCATCTCTACATCTAAAGTTGAGATTTTACCAAAGGGAAGCAGGCCACCAACCCGGGCCGGCTAGCCGCCGCATACGACCGGCTTACCGCCCAACGCGAGCGGCTAGCCGGCCTAACCGAACGGCTACCCGGCCTCTCAGTCCAGATCCGTAATCGCCCTGGCCGGCCGGTCAAACCGCCCGGCTAACCGGCGAAGGGAGGCGGCCGGGAGGCACGGCGGGGCGGACGACGGCAGGGGGCGGCGGACGGTGGCAGGGGGTAGCTCGGGAGAGGAGAGGAGGATAGGATAGACAAGGGCATCGGTGGGGGGGGGGGGGGTAAGTGGCTGTAGGACGTGATGGGCCTTAACGGGCCACGACTGTTTTTTTCTTTTTATTTATTAAACTTTGAATTCCCGCAAACTGATGTAAACGAATGAATATTTAAAAAAAAAATTACACCCTTACATTTGTCGCAGCTTGAAGTATTTTTAGGAATTTTTTGGGGATTTTTTTAATTCAAATTCATACTTTTTGAATTTGACCGGTTTGAAACCGATCGGAACCGGTACCGGTCCGGACCGGTTACACCGGTTACCCGCGGTTTCCGGACCGGTTCCGGTCGGGAAAAAAACCTTGGTACAGAGTGCACCAAACAGTACTCATTCACCGCAGTGCTACACAACTTTGTTTTTCTATGAAGCACCTGTTCAGGCTCATGTGTTACATTTATATATTTTTTCCGAACGAACCAGCACGAGCTTGTGCTAATTTCATTGATAGAGAAGAGTAATTATTTACAATGACCCAACGGTCCGACCTTAAGAGTTAAAGCTGCTATTCTCGCGTTAAGATGGACGCTAAACCTTTTGCTCCTGCCCCTGCCCAAACGGCTATTTCTCCTTTGATCTTCGCAACAAGATTTGTCGTGGAGCACTCTCGTCGGTTGAAAATTCGTGCATTTCTCTCGAGCCAAATTTCCCAGATGGTGAGGACTCGCCAGTGCTTTCTTGGATATGGCTTGGGTGGTAGTTAAAGTCTCCCACCAGGAAGCCACCAGGAAGCCACCGTCTCAGTTTGCGGCCATGCCATGGGCCTTAAGTTCGGTTGGGATATATAGGAGCACGGCCACGTGCAATAATAGAGAAAAGGGCCAAAATTCAGCATATATGTTAGGGGGCATCTCAGTAATTCTTTACAGGAACCATCGATCATTCTGGACCCAACATTGCCTCCCGTCCGATGAAACGTCTTGATTCCTGATCATGGCAGGGATCATTATTTGCCGTGTCAGTAAAAATTATTGACTTATTCCGTGATCGCGAATAACCAATTGCATAATCCACCTGTACGGATATTCCCTCTCTTTTTTAAACGAGTATGGCTATTTCCTGATAATTACACAAGTGATTATAGCTTCGGCCTAGCTGACTCTGTCTCTCGCAGCTGTGCATACATATCTGAGATTTCTTTTGCAAAATATGCCTTAGCTTGCGGTCTTTTGACCTAAGAAAGCATTGAGACGGAGTCTGTCAGCACTAAGCAGCTTAGAATTTTTAGTATTGAAATCTCCTGCAACAGGAGCCAATGTTGGCCTACCTTGAACGTTGGGGTGAGGAGACCATTTTCCAATGTGAATGGTTCAGCAACAAGGGTAACAGCTTTAGCAAATTCAAAACCTCTTAGCTGGTACAATATGCATAAAGGTGTCAATAATAAGAAGGCACATCGATAACAGACAATATGGAGAGGGTCACAAGTGAAGACATATACCTGCGCTTCCTTTCCAATGGAATCCATATCTGCCAGGACAGCGGCTCTTGCTCTAGGATCAGTACAGAGCTGTCTTAAGTCCTCGTACTACATGTTAGAAAAAAAGAGCACTTAGGATATAAAGATTATAAACAGGATTTACAAATATAAAGACCTTTTATCAGTGGCTTTATTTTAAAAAAAGAGACAAGTATTTCCTGTCAGGTAAACTCTTCAAAAGCCTTGATGATAACGTAGTGGTAAGAACCTAAGCTCGCAGATGCAACATCCCAATAGTCCACAGCATCCCAAACTTTCGCCCACAGGTCAACTTGGTCCCTCAACTCTTCAAAGGTTCATTTAGTCCTCCAACTTCGGTTTTTCGGTTCAATCTTGTCCTCCACCCCATCTAGACGTCCACACAGGCATGCCACATCAGCTAGGCGCATAGTCCACTGGAGCAAATGTCGAATATGCCCCTGTGTCTTTCATTTTCCTTCCCCCTCACAGACAGATCTCGGATGGCGACACAGAATAGAACAGAACATGTAGAAGAAGCACACCTCGCCGGAACTCAGACGGACTGGAGGAGGAAGACACTCAAGGACATGCCGTCCATGTAGCTGAAGTGCTGCTGGTGGAGATTTTCTTTTTCTCCTTCTTTGTTTCTTGAAACGGACAGTTTCCTGCTTGTATCTGAAGGTGAGTGCTACTGCAATCTGCAGGTTTTACTTGTTTCAGTTAGGCGTTGGCAGATGCTACTACGCACGTTGCTTTGGAGTTTGGATTGGATGTCCTCACCGGTCACCACCATGCATGCAGAAGAAGCTTATAGCCTCCATGGCCCCTGAACGGAATAGTACAGAGCAAGCGCTCTGCTTCTTGATTTCTTTTCTTCCTTGTTCACTACCTGAACGGCTGAACTAAGCAGTGAAATCGAAGCTCTTTTTCTTGATGGCTTCAAATTATTGCAGCCTCAAGTCCCCGACAGTACTAATGGAGGAGTAGGGGCCAAGGGATAATGGAGAGCCTAACTGTACCGTAAATAATGAAGGATATAAAAGAGAAGAGGGTATTTTGGACATTTGACAATGTGGCGCGCCTACGTGGACATCCAAATCGAATGGAGGACGAGATTGAACCCAGAAACTGAAGTTAGAGGACCAAATTGAACCTTTGAAGAGTTAAGGGACGAAGTTGACCCGTGGACGAAAGTTCAGGGACGGACTTGCCTATTTTGCCATATCTTTACCTGAATTCCTTCTGATGCAGCCCAAGCCTTCAACACCTCAGGTTCTACTGCTACAATGGCAACTAGGGAAGAGTTGAAACTATCACCTGCATCCAAATTAACAGCTTTAGGTATCCATGGCCGTACTTGATGGTTGCAGCTCACATGGAGTCATGAATATTACCATATACAAAGCATTGAGCAATGAACTTGCACTTAGCATAGACATTCTCGATCTTCTCTGGAGCTATGTATTCTCCTTGGGCTAACTTGAAAATGTTCTTTTTCCTTGAGCCCAGAAAGGTATAAAACAATTAGAAACTCAGTAGAAAACTTGAGACCGATAAAGTTCAATGTGAACTATATTTAGTCAAATAGCATAGGAAGAATTAGCAGAAAGGGAACAAGTAATTATTCAAATGAAATACAGTGCCTCTTATAACTTGATAGGCCAAGACCAGGTCTGATGCTACAAAAGTATGGAGCAAGATTGTGATGCTATGTGTGCATTATCCAATGTGGTTTGCTCTTTTATTCGAAGGTTGAAAATCTGCTGTTACTTTTAAGTATGCATTTGGAAAACATTAGCAGTAAAAAACTGCAGTCATGTTACCAATTAGTAAATTGCCTTATGCTGCCAAATGGCATAAGTTGCACAATATACCAGGTCTAACCGTCTAAGCAATCACTGCATGACACCAGCAGAAATCACATGTTGCATTCTGCTGATCTGGTCCAGTCAGACCTTAACTCCTCAGAGGTGGATCCTGCTTACAGCCACCATGATGGTTGCTGGGGTGGCAACAGGTGAGTTGGGGCGCTGATGTGGACACGCAAATGGCAATACAGTCAACATATTTACAAACAGAAGATGGGAAACAAAGGTGCAGACCAATGCAATTAGGCCTTTGCTGCATCAAGTGCATCTTATCTATTTAGTGCAGCCAAAAACAAACAAGTAGAACTGACATGAACCAGCTCAGCGTGTCCGTTACAGTGCCAATATGATCAAAGATTGAATGTTTTTTTTTCTTTGAGTGCCAACTCAGAAAGCTGGAACAGGATTCAGGACTAATGGGACATGCCATTAAATGTTTCTGACATGTCAATTTTCAAAATCAACAGGTTGGAATGTTTGGACACAGATGCCCAAGTTCATAATATGTTTTTCAATAAGCCTATTATTTGCGATGCTGGAATATTTGGATACAGATACCCAAAAAGCAAACAAGAAGATAACTACTAATTGATTTGGAATCGGAGTGGTCGAAACTTAGATAATCTAAGCAGATGGTTGAGGCTTTCGCTTGATTCTTTTGGTTAATTTTTCTGCTCTCAAAGCTTTAGACACATCAATCTAAATGAAAGCGCATGCACACTAATGTCATTGCAAATCCAAAGAAAAATTGGAATACCAAAGAGTACACCATTCAGATTTACCTATCTATAATTTTTAAACGCCCTCCAGGCAGCCACAAACCTATGTCTCCAGTGTGCAACCAACCATCTTCATCAATGACCTCCCTTCTGCAGTTTTTCATATGCATTTAATTTAGCTTACTGTAAAATAATATATAAATTTAAATAGAAGTGAAAGGTAGAAATTTACGTTTGAACTTCATCTTTATAATAACCGCGGAAAATTATAGGTCCCCTAGCACAGATTTCTCCTCGAGGATATGGTTGATCCTCAGAAGTATAATTCATTTCTGGGACATCCACAAGCTTAACCTCTGAACAACAAAAGCGGATTTGATTAGAAAGAGTGTGATAGCAATGCAAAAAAGGAAAACTTCATGCAGTCTTGGAGATAGAACCTTAATTTAATTTGTGTCAAGAGAAACAATATCAACAGCTTACACAAAAGCCGAACTAATTTTATTTCTAAAGAACATCAGATCAAAACGGCTATTGGAATTTGCTAAGTAGACAATCATGTTGAGCGTAATATTGGCAATAAATGTTAAAATAACAATAATTCAGAATATAAGTTTCTTCAGTGGTATTTTCATAATGGCTTCCCTATGGCGTATGTACTGTTAATGATATACTGAGTTGAATTCATAGAGCTTTCTGTCAACATAAGCATAAATTTTACACATTATATTATTATATCCTTGGAAATCCAAATGGAGAGCTTTACCGCATGAAGGGTTTGGGGATCCAACATGACCGATTAACTTATCACCAATATCCATTGTAGTGATGACACACGATGTCTCTGTCATTCCATAGCCTTCAAGAACTTCACCGCCAAAGCATCTATAAAAATCAAACAGTATTTATTAATAATAGTAATAAAGCAAGGTTCCAAACAACTATCATACTGCACTAAGAGATCTCAAAAGAAGTCAGCTTACATCCTCAAGAATTCCATGACATCTGATGACAATGGAGAAGCACCTGAAGTCATGAGTCTTACTCGCCCACCAAGCCTAGCTTTTATTTTGTTAAATACCAACTTGTCCCACATTGGCGATGGATTTCGTCCTAATTACAAAAATTACAGACATAATATTTTGTTATGCATGAAGAGATGAATTTTGATCAAAATATGGCATGAAAACGTAAATTTTGCATCTTTGAGTACAATTATAACATCTACCTTATTCAGTTACTGGTAGCAAACAGAGAGCATAACTAATCCAAGAAAAAACTATTTTCCGTGATGTTTGTTATTGCCAATGCCACATGAATTGCCTTATTTCTGTTATAAACATTCGAGCATCCAAACCAATGTACACTTTCACCACTGATGCATCTAGCTTCCAAACAATACTTGACAGCAGAGGATTTTTTTAAAAAGAAACATACTGAGAGCTCAATTTTAAGAGAAAAAAGTCTGGCTAGTACATGGGTTGTAAGAAATCCTTTGTAAAGAGCAATAACACATTGCAAAACTGTGCAAAAACACAAGAAGATTAACTACTGAAAATTGTCCAGCTTCTGTCCTTATAAGCAAAATAGAAGCTTAATGTCAGTTAAGTCATCTAGGTATTCTTAGATTGAGCTTAAAGCAAGAAACGATCATTTATCAAGGCATTCTTGTAGGCAACACAACAATTGGTAGGCAACACAACAATTGGTTAAATAAAAAAAATAGACAAATGACAAGTGGTGAAAGGACCTACATGTTAACTTTTAAGTGGTACAAGAAACTAAACCTTGAAACAGTAGGAGCATAAGGTCAAATGACATAGGAAAAAGTCTTTTCGACTTGTTGCAGACAACATTTCAAATTTTAGGGAAAGAGACTTCAATGGAGTCCATGAAAAAAAAAATGAATATAGCCATAGAGGTGTTATGGTCAAAGCAACACAACTGTATCAGATGAATTATCAATTTATATACATATAATGTGGTTAGACATTAAGACTATTACCTAATAGGCTAAGCTGTATAAGTGCACTGATTCTAAGCTTCAATGTTGTTGCAGAAGAACTTATGCTAACTAATATCTAAATAGAAAACAGTAAGGGGACTTGCTTTAATAAACTTCATACTGTTCTTACCACTAAGAAGTGCTTGTCTCTTGGCATTGTACGCAGTATGAAATAGTCTTTCTTTCAGCCCACCAGACTCCTTCACAGCATTGGTAATTCTGTAAATAGGCATCATCAAACATACGACTACAAAAGTTATCTGCTGGTTGGATTGCATGCGTGCACCCACTTATCTTTAACATTGTCATTTGTATAGTTGTCCTTTTAGTTTTTAAACTATATAACAAACCTAGTTCCGTTTCGTGCACTTGTTTTACGGTAAGATATGTGATGATTGCTTTCAATACAAGCAGATTACATATGGTTTAAAAGTTGTTTCTTAGTAGTTTCTCAGACCTTCCAGTCAATTCATGATCCAATTCCAGTCCCATTTCACTTCTATTTCGTTTTTCTTTCATCTCAAAATGGCAACTAACCAGCTGGTTACTGCCTGGATTTGGAATCCAAGAGGCAGCAACACACTAACACAAAGTACAAGCATAAAAAATATGAACAATTGGTACAGTTGTATTACGCTGCATAAATTCTGTTATATAACCGAGGAACACTTGCGAATACTGTTGGTCTCAAAGCAGCAAGATCGTCCATCAGCTTCAAATTATCCTGGAAATTAATGTAGCATGCTAATCAAAAAGATGGAAAACGATCATAAATGAAGGCAAAAGATTACTGTGACATGTAGATGATAAGCTGTGTACCATGATATGTATGAACTTTTGCATATTGCAGAACATAAAGGAGGTAGAAACACAAGAAATAGAGAAGAAACTAGCAATGCCAATGTGTATACTCAATAACAAAAATGCATCAAATGTGTGTTGCATTGGATGATGTGGAAGCACTTGTACAACCAGTTAATTTTCTGAATGCAAATCAAAATTGTAATAGCAATTGCATAGTTCTTCAAGCAAAAACAAAAGCAACATACTGTAAGGCTATCATCCAAAATAGTTTCAGATATGCATACCCCTTGGTAGAATCCAATGGCAACACCATAGTGAAGCAATGCAACCTGGTTGGCTCTCTCGTAGATGTGAGCCAAGGGTAAATAAGAAATATACCTGAGGGGAGCAATAGAAAACTTTTGTGTTAAGAATAATTTCTTGGCAGCATAAACAATTCTAGAGTGAATTTAGAATCCTCACACATCAGAGGGGTAAAATCTAATTCCCAGGCTTGACCCTGCTACATTTGCGATTAAGTTCTCATGAGAAAGAACAGCCCCCTGGTAATATATTGGCATCCATAAACACCGCAGATTTGAAATGAAGAAGTAGACAAGCTTTGTTGATGGAGCAACAAAAGCGAATAATAATTAGAAGGATGGATGACCTACCTTTGGCGTACCAGTGGTACCACTCGTATAACAAACAGTAGCAATGTCGTCAGGTTTTGGAGGTCGGAAAGGTTGAGGACTCATCTTTCCCTGAATTATAGATCAAAAGGAATTCAGAAAACAGGTAAAGATAAGATATAGCCAATAGTAAGCAAATTGAGGTGCTAATATGTTTATCAAAAGATAGAACACCAAAAACATTTTCTTAAAATTGTAGTTTTTGCAAAGAAATAATGGCATTGGAAATGCACCTGCGAATCAGCATAAAAATAAAATAAGACAATATGTCCAGCATGCACACACTCTCTACGCCAATAAGCATTGAACAATTAGAAGATACACAACTTGAACAGGAGAACATTTACTGCTGAGTAAGATTGTCCGGATGCCGCCATGTGCATTGCATCCAATGGTAAAATACAAACGTAATGTCACAGTCATGCCATGGTCATATTCATACACTGATACAGACATTTAGGGCATGTTTAAATCCGCCAAGTTTGCAAAAAGTGCATTGTCACATACAAATGCATGTAACATAAGTACAGACTAGATGTCACATCAACTTTGTAAGGTATAGATCCATTTATAGCACATTTTTACAAGAAAGAACAAGAGCAAGTAAAAGCTGCTTAGCGAATTCAAGATTAATGTCAGTGACAATAGATATTATATAGTTGGCATCTATCACATTTCTTAAGGTACAAATAAATAGTATTCACTTAACTGCAATTATGCAGCTTTGCTAGAAGTGTTTAAAACAAAATTAGGCATAAACACTGTTTTCTTACTACAAAAGCTCATGGCTCATGCGAAAACCCACCTGATTGTGTAGCTTGAGGTAAGTTATAATTTGCACTCCAGTATTAGCAGGTGTAGGTGGAATCTTAACATCTTCTTCGCCAACTACCTGTACAATACAAAACAAGTTACCAAATAGAACGAAGAGTGGGACCTAAAGATATGAATGTTACATTGTTAATTGTGAATGGTTCAGACTTACCACTACAAGACGAACACATGGCATCTGAGTTATAAAGCTTAACAGCTGCATTCAATGAAGCAAATCAATGGATAGGAAAGTAGGAAACAGAATGTTCTTTTCTTTCAGAAAACATATATACAATTCCAATTGAACGTTAGTATATACATATAAACTGATTTATTGTTTTAAACAAGAATAAAATTACGAGTTTATGACTTTAGTAACCAAAGAAAAGTTCAGTGTAGTGCATGTAAATCCCATTTCAGGATCCCCGCCGCATTAAGCATGCATATACATAGATAGGGTCCACAAAAGCATGCAGTATCCGAGGTTTTTGACATTGCCAATCATCTACACGAGCAATTTTCATGTTCACAATAAAAATAGCCCAGCTTCATGGAAATAACTGGCCATTTCAACCTAACTAATCAGGACCGGTATGACCAGCGGCAAGCATTCCTATTGGTTATTAGGTAAACTTTAAATAGATTTTAGGTGTTGGCAGTTATTTAATGTTGAGAGAAGGTATTAAAGCTTACAGTGCTTAGTGTTTGAGGCACACAGAATATAACTTCTACTGTTGCATGGTTCACGATGAATTGAACTGCATCTGGACCTGCAAGAAAGTATAATACATAAAACTGTCACTAGCAGAATCACGATGAAGAAGGGTCCTGGGTCAATCTGTGATTTGAACATACCAAGGGTGTCATAAAGTGGCACAGATACATATGAATATGCAGCACAAGCATGGTCAACTATGATCCATTCAGGTCTGTTTATAAAATACAGACCAATGCGTGCACCCTAAATCCAGTTAAACAAATTATTAAAATATCTTCAAAAAATTTCACCAAACGACACCATAGGCCATGTGTAACATTATGTCTATTTGTTGATAGACAAAAGCAAATGAATATGTGCCTGTTAAGACTCACTTCAAGTATTCCATGGTGAATGAGACCAGAACCTATTGCAGTCCTGCTCGTACTAGTTTCCCCATACGTAATCCATTTGTAACTGAAAGGTTATTTGAAGCTTTAAAGAGTTATTAGGGCTAGGTAAAAATACTTGAGAAGGAAAAAATGTAGCGTGCATCTGGTAGCCATTCTTTAGTTCCTTACTCTCCAACTGTTCCATCTTCACGGATTCTTGTTCCCAGGTATCGACAATCTCTAAATGTCTCAACTGCATAACTGTCAATTTGGGATGTCATAGAATATCATGTCTGAGAGATTATTACAGTACTTCAATTTGAACATTGGCATTTTCGTATCAGTCATGAAAGGACAGTATAATTTTGTTAGGTTTCACAAAACCATCAGATAAAAGTTGCTGCATTCAAGTTTTTTTCCAGGCCTTACTTTACCACAATGTATAAAAAAATAATCTCAGCTTGGCATGTTGAGCTTTTTTTCCAAAAATAAATAAGAAAAAGGAGAAGTCCTTTCAAATAACCTTGTCCAGTTAGGATTTAAAGAGAATCAGTGCTGAAGACAATTCCAAAAATAAAAGTAATGGGAGCATCCTAAGGAAGTAAAGAGCTAGCATTGGTCAGGTTGCGCGTCCAAGAGAAATAGTGAGGATTCTTACATAAAATTATCATGCAGCGTTCCGATATCTGGATTTTCAGGAAATCTATTTATCAACCTTAGAGGTGACCGTGCAGATCTGCAAGATGGGAAAACCCATTATGGCCCAGCATACAATAAAAGTGCAGCTTGTAACATTATAATAGTCTACCTGTACACATTCCACTTTCCAGTCTGCAACTTCTCGGGGAGGATAGCACTGTAACCCTGCACTGAAAAGATGGTATAGACTTAATTAGTAATGGTAGTTTGTTTAAAGAAAGTTAGCTAATCTGTACAAATTATAACAATGCATATTTTGACCTTGAGGAAAATGATAGGTCAATTCAAAACATGCACGGGTTAAATGGAGAAAGTAGCGGCTGAAAAAGGAACAAGAGCAATCAAGGTGTGGATGCAAATGTTTCAGGGTGGATTCATATCACCGGCATTGCCAAACAAATACAGTATGGTTTATGAAATGTATGTATATACAGCGTTCACTTTTATACACGCAAAATATACTTCACTATGTGCATACAGTTATATACTGAAACTTTGCGTCCTCTCTGTTGGCAGAGAGTAGCAGTTCTACTCTGATCAGGTCGACAGGGAGGAGTAGCAGATCAGGCTGCCCCTGAGGTCAATGGGTCACATGAAGCAATTCAAATTTTAAACCACATACACATTCTCTCTCTTTTTGTTTTTGCTGAAACCTACTTTTTCAGTCCCAGAATTGCCAGCCTGGTGATGTAAGCAACATCCTGAATCCACTGCGAATTGCCAAAGTGACGATTCTGTCCGGCGGAATAGCCAAATTCGTCCTTCAACTATCGGCCAAAGCTCAATTTCGTCCCTGAAGTACGAAAACGGCCATTCTCGTCCTCATACTTTCGCAACCGGCTCAATTTCGTCCCCAGTCTGACGTGGAGCGCCAAGCTGGACTGCCTCGTCACCGCATAGTCAACTAATTTTACAAATTACCCTTTTTACCCATGTCTATTTCTTTCTTGTAGCCTCTTCCGTCAGTCCTGTTCTAGCAAGCCCAAACTCCACCCTTCGCTCGTTCCTCGCCGCCGTTGCCCAGAGCCCCAGCCCGCCTCCCACCCAGCTGCGTCTAGGCGTGTCGCAAGCTCCACGCCGCGCCGCTGGAGATTGAGGACAGGGAGGGCGGTGGAGGTGGCGGCGGGCCCGTGGCGAGGAGAAGCGGCGACGGCTGTGGTTTGGCGGATTCCTGGTGATGGATCGGCCGGAGCTCAGGGACGAGGTGTCGGGGAGGCCGAGAGGGAGGTGAGGGAGATGTGGAGGTGGCCGATTTGAAGATGGTGCAGTGACGGCGGTGGATTTGGCTGGCGGGGCGGCCAAGGCCATGAAGAAATTGGTGAAGAAGCTAGCTGACGGCGGATGTATGTGAGCTCTGCGCGCGGATGCATGAAGAAGTCCGACAAGGATCATAATGCGGATGCATGTGAGCTCTGTGGCGGCCGATTGAGACAGGAGTGGAGTCCCTGATGCTGGCCGGCGGCGACAAGAGACTCACACATCTCGAGCGCGCGGGGGAGCAGCAGCGGATCCGCGCAGAGGGAGGGAGGAGGTGGCCGAGGCGGCCTGTTGGCGGAGATTTCGCGGCGGCGGCAGCAACTCCGACGGCCTCCCTCCCTGGATGGCGCCTACTCCGGCGGCACGCCGACGAACAACAGCATGTCGTCTTCTCATGCCAGAGCCCGGCCCGCACGCGAAGGCATCAAGCAGCGCACTGGACCCTGACCCAGAGAGTTATGTGAAGGCACGCTCTGCCGCGCCGCGGACAACCTCGTCATCGAGCTCATCGTGCGACGCCAGTCCGAGCAGGACAAGGAGCTCGTCGTCGACAGCAGGAGGATTTAGGAGCGCTTAGCTGGGGAAAGAGATAGGCAGGGGTAAAATGGGTAGTTTATAAAATTAGGTGACTAGGCCGTGACGAGGCAAGCCTGCGTGGCATTCCACATCGGACTGAGGACGAAACTGAGCCGATTGTGAAAGTTTGAGGACGAGAACGGCCGTTTTCGTAGTTCAGGGACGAAACTGAGCTTTAGGCAATAGTTGGAGGATGAATTTGGCTATTCCGCCATTCTGTCCTGTATTATTATTTTCGTTCAGAGATAGCCTACAAGCAACTGAACAAGAGACGAGAGCAAGGCAGAGGCATTTCCCCCCAGACTGGGGAGCGAAGCCTCTCTGCCGGTGTGCGCCCTGCCGCCATATGGAGATAGAATCTCCGGCACGACCGCGCTAGTGTGACAACCACCTGAATGGCTCCGTACTTTGGACTTGGAGTCGTTCTCAACTTTGCTTGCAAGTCCCGTCGAAATCAAACCCGAATTCCAGTGCCGCCACGCGGGAACGCGAGCGACTGCGTGTGTCGACACACAATAAACAGGGGAGAGAGGAGGGGCGCACCATGGGCGTACTCGCCGGCGGTGGGGTTGGCGGCGAGGACGCAGCCCGCGGTGGGCGCCGGCGGCGGCTGGAGGTGGGCGGAGACAGCGCTGAGGCGGCGCTGGGCGGCGTCCATTGGGGATTGCTCCTGCTCCTGCGGCATGGTCTCTGTCGTTGGCGTTGCGTGGTGGGAAGTGGGAAGGTGGGAGGACGAAGACGAACAGACCGAAGCGAAGCTATCTCTCGCGTGAGAGATTTGTCTTGTCGAGTTGAGAGACCGAGGTGTGGAAGCCGAGCTCAACCGGGTGTTCCACCAGATTTGAACATTAACAGGGATAAAATGCTCTTTTCATCGTTAAATAAAAGAGTAAACGAAGGGTAGATTTGCCTTTTTCCCATATGGATGCATGGATACTTCCGACGCTTTTATTGGAGCCGTTTGGGGAGCATGGCACGGAGATTATTCAATGATATCTGGATCGGCTTGCTTGCGTGGGCGCCTCGTCTCGTCTCGTCGTGCGAGTGCGATGCGACGCCACGGCCGGCACGCCAACCAAGTCTGGCGCGGTGGGCGCACGGCGCGGGCCTGCCGGCCAGAGCCTGCCAGGTGCCGCAAGCGGCAAGCCGGCAAGCACGGGTAACCGGCGCTGCTGTTTAGATGAAAAAGGCGAAATTTTTTTCCACTATATCAGGTACACATTTAAAGTATTAAATATAGACTGATTACAAAACTAATTACAGATTCTGTCAATAAATCGCAAGACGAACCTAACGAGTCTAATTAATCCTTCATTAGCACATATTTGCTATAGCAATTTATTGTCTAATCACGACCTGACTAGGCTCATTAGATTCGTCTCGCGAAGTACACTCCATCCATATAATAGGTTATTTTTTTTACTACATTTAATATGCCATGCATGTGAGGAAACATACTCGAAAAAAATTTCGCGAAACACTAAACAGGGCCACCGTCGGATCCACTCACGAACAACTAACTGAATACAGTATATATGACAGCGATGGGTGGTGGTCGCTAGGCATGTTTCGCGAAATTTTTTTCGAGTATGTTCCCTCACATACATGGCATATTAAATGTAGTCAAAAAAAAAACCCATTATATGAATGGGGTGTACTTCGCGAGACGAACCTAATGAGCCTAGTTAGGTCGTGATTAGACAATAAATTGCTACAGTAAACATGTGCTAATGACGGATTAATTAGACTCATTAGGTTCGTCTTGCGATTTACTGATAGAATCTGTAATTAGTTTTGTAATTAGTTTATATTTAATACTTCAAATGTGTGCCCGACATACTCGGAAAAAAATCACGTTTCATCTAAACAGGGCCCTAGCTGCTTAGCATTGATGCTAGGATGTTTACATTGGATTCTGATGGCAACTACTGAGTTTAGGCACCGGTCGTCGACAATCTCAGGGCCTTCTCGCATGCCGATAAATCAAAAAAAAAATCTTCCCACACTGTTGTACTCGGCTACTCCCTCCGTCGGTGCTACGGGAAACGTGTCACTGTTACATTTTTAACTTTGACTCAATTTGTAAAAAATACGTTTAACATTTATATCTTCAAGTAAGTTTGTTAAAAAACTAGAATCCAAGATCTATCTAATGGTACTAATTATGTATTATAAATATTGATATATTTTTTATATAATTGTCCGTAGTTGAAAAAACTTTTACCCTCGGGAAGTGAGAACACCTCTCTTTCTAAGACGGAGGGAGTACACTTCATAGCTCACAACTTCACATGCTACTCGTTTCGTTCATCGCGCATGGCCGCATGCTTCTTTGTTTTAGCATAAAATAGCTTAAAACCCCACCTAAGTTTGCATAATTTTAAGAGATCATAAGCTGGTTTAAAAGATAAGAGATCATAAGAGCAACTCCAGCCCAGCCCTCAAATGAGTCTCTATACCTATTTTAGTCTCCCAAGTGAAAAAAATAACTCCAGTCTGGCCCCTAAACGGGCTACTATTTTAGAGAGGCCTACAAATTTTGATCTAAGGCCTCTAGGATTGGAGGCCCTCTATTTCCACCATCCGTGGGCCCCACCACCTTTTTTTATCGCTCCCTCGGTCTCGTCTAGCTCGCTCGCTCCTCCCGCGCCATCGCGGCTGCGCGTGGGAGCGCAGGGAGGCTGCGCGGCGGCCGCCGGATCGAGCTCCACCGAGCAGAGCTCGTCCGTGGCCTCGGCGCCGGCCGCGCCCCTGACCTCGCCTACTGGGAGAGCGCCGCGCGCGTCATCGCCGCCACGTCGCGCCCCGGCGGCAAGAGCAAGATCGTGGCGCCGCCGCGTGGGAGCTCCGTGGCAGCCGCCGCATCCCAACGGAGGTCGTCGGGGGCACGAGAGACGCCACCGGCCCGCCGGCAAGCGCGCCCGTCGGGGTAGGAGCCCTCCCCTCCCTCCCTCCGCTGGCGGACCACGCCGTCCGCCTGCTCCATGGACGGCGCCGCGCCTCGAAGCAGGACGTCGCGTCTCCACTGCAAGATCTGTAGCAAGGTGATGGCCGACGCGGTAGTGGCCTCCAGCGCTGCTTCGGAAGCTTCTGCGACGCGTGCGCCAGGGCCCCAGATCGCCGCCAAGTCCATGTGCATGTGCGGCGCGGCATCTCGCGCCGAAGACCTCATCCCCAACTGACGTTGCGCGCCAGCATCGCCAAGCTGCTCGCCAAGAGCGTCGCCGCCGGTATACCAGCTAGCACAGAGAATCTGAAGAGCCCGGCCGGCAGCAACACAGAGCCCACGACGTCGCAGGGTGCGATCGCCTCGCAGGGGAATCGCGGTCGCAGACGCGTCACGGCAGCCGCCGGCTCAGAGCACAGCGAAGGGAGCGCGTCGTCGAAGACGTCAAAGAGCGCCACCGTGCCGGCGGCGCGCGTGCCAAGGACGATGACGCGGAATACGGCGGAGTCGGTGGAGGCGCGTGCGGCGGCGCGGCACGGCGCGGCGAGTGCGCGCTGCGGAGGTGGGGGAGAGGGTTGCGGGAGGAAGAGAGAGGGGAGAGGTGGGGCCCACTGATTTAGGGGCCTTCATTTAATCGGGCTGGCTAGAGAAGGAAGAGAATTTTAAGCCCCTAAACTTTAACAGGCTCACTAAAAATGCAAAATAGAGACCCATATTTAGTCATTTGGCTGGAGTAGGTTTCAGAGATAGAGGATAGAATCGAACTAGAGATAACAGGGAACCAAAACACATATAAAGAAATGTATGTCACGTAAATTATGCTCAATTTTTTGACCTAGTATGTTTTTCTTATGAGTAGAGCCGACTCTCGCGGTCCATGGGCTAAAGTGACCAAAGTTCTATAGTATCATGAATTCATGATGTTGAGCAAAACCGGCGGGATGGATTGGGACACCAACGTGTGCCGACAACAACTCAAACTTAGGCCGGTCGGATTGGGACATCGACACGAGCTGCACAACGCATCTGCACAAAGACACATCTATCCAGTCGGATTGGGACATTGACACGGACCTCAACGAACAACTCCGCCCCGTCAGGACGTGGCACCCACCAACATTCACGCCCATGTAATCGCCGAAACGTGCAAACATTACCCAACGTTGACAAAGAGAACTACGCCTCGAACTCGAAGAAACACAGCCAATGTTTTTTTTCTAAAGCCAACGTGATTTATCGATCGCAAATCGACGTTGAAATAAATTCTCGCCGAGATGTTAGTATGGTAAGTGGCAGGTTGCGACATGAGAACCTGAGATCCGGTCTGCACGGTAGAGCATCTTGCTATCCTGAATTCCAGTTTTGCCAATCTTACATGGGACTGCACGGTAGAGCATCTTGCTATTCTGAATTCCAATGTTGTCGGTTAGAAGTCCAGACATCCTTCCATCGAAACTATTAAAACCAGAAAAATTTGATTAGGTTTCAAAAGTGGTTTAAACTTTGTATGTATTTTTAAAAATAATTATTTCTAATTTAATATCTAAAATATTATAATTAATTTATTTTAAATAAATAGATACAAAACGAGCACCAATTTTTTTTCAAAAATATATGATATTTGTTGATGCTCTATTTTAGAGTAATGTTGATTTTATTTATTGATGTTGCTGGTGTTTTATTTGCATTGAAACTATCGTTTTGCACTTTAGATTATGTTGAGCTTTTTCCTTGTTTGAAGTCAATTACCATGTTAGGTGCTCAAAATTTTCACAAAAAGACGATCAAAATAAAGTAAAACGATAGCCATGCAATGCCATATATGGTGCTACATGGCATCTACGAAGTTGGTGTCGCCTTAAAAATTTTCAATGTAACTAGAGTCTATTGGATCTTTTCTTTGTCTAATATAGCATAAAACGACCATCTAAATAAACAGTGAATGTTGCTATGAGCAATAAAACACTAGCAACATGAATAAAAAAGTACCAAATAAATCTATAGAGGATTATTAGGTAGATTACATTTTATAAGAAAAAGATTGGCAATATATAGTTTCATACTTTTCTAATTTAAAATGAATTAGTTATGATTTTTAGAGATCATATCAGATTTTTTTGAAAAGTGTATACAACCAGATCCATCTTTGAAACCAGATAGAACGCTAAATTTGTCTATTTTTCAATTTCATAGTGGCCAAAATCGAACTATGACAACAGTCTCTAAGTTTAATTCAGCAAGCCAAACGGTACCATACAGTATTTACTTGCAAAACATAGAGCTTTATTAGATGTGCACTCTGATATCTTTGTTAAAGTTACACACTACTGATGGCTGTGCTCGGAGATCTTAAAACTATATGTTTACGATAATGCTTTCACGAAGACGTCCGATATGAATAAAAAGTTAGATACATCGCACCATTTTCATATGACTCCAGCCATGTTCCACCCGCTCCCTGCCTTATCAAACCGCCCACTCCTCTTTAGAAAAAAAAAACAAATCATCATCTCTCTATCTTTTACATTCCTCTAGGATTCTCCATAATTAGACATCACAATCTCTCTCTCCTTCCCATATTCTCCATGACCAAAGCTTTTCCATGGTCGGGCTCTTTCCTATGGTTGGCGTGCGGGGTGCCTCCTGACATCAAACTCCGTGGGTTATTTCCTCGATGAAGAGGTTCTTCACAGCAATGAGATCCTTTCATGGACGAGGGTGCCTTGAGGTGGCAAACTCTTCAATGTTGGGACGGCTTGTCTGACGATGAGCTTTATCCATAGAGGCTATGAGCTTCTTTTATGGCAGGAGTACCTTCCAGGTAACAAGCTCTCGCATAGCAGGGCAGCCTCCTTGACAATAAGATCTCCATGGTGTCTACGAGCTCTTGCACGGCATGATCAATCGGATAAGGAAAGGAATTGTTTGATTTTGTTAATGTGACATGTGGGAGCCTGTAGTTTTTGTTGGTTCATTTGTTGATTTAATGATATTATAGTAGTTAATTTATATTGTAGTACATTTTTTGTGTTACAAGGAGATATTCTATCAATTGATTTTCCTTTTATACTACATGGTTGATTTCGTGATGCTGCATTATCACATTTTGAGTGTTATTCATCTTTTTTTGATAAATTAAGCTAGTATTTGCATGGAACATGAATCAGATGATAGGGTTAATTAGGATTGAATAGCAACATTTTGCCATTTTGGTGCAAAGTTTCATTAGCAATTGTTATTTGGAAATTGTTGGTTTATGACGTAATAACTGTTACTTTTAGTGTAGTTAATTACAAACTGTTAAATAATTGCCTGTTAGGAGTTTTGTTTTTAATGTCCGGACACCAGTATTCTTGTGATACCTATTTGTCACGTGGTATATGTGACTCTTTGTGCGCAAGCTATCTTAGTTTTGCAACCTCTATCTACGAGATGGCTGGTGCAGATATTCGTTTTGCTACATGGTATGTGTGAACTTTTGGTGCGAATGTTATATTTATTCTTTAGTTTTGCATTCTCTATCTACAAGATATACCTTATGCACCGGCTAGATGCAGACATATATCTGTCCGTGCAGGTTATCTTTAGTTTTGCAGCTCTATCCACAAGATAATGAGGTACGGTATTTTGCCATCTGGTACGAGCTTGGTCGCAGGCAATGTGTATTTGTAGTCTTTTATTAACGTGATATTGTCCGCACTTGCCGGGTAAAAATATCCGTTTCTTTGGCACACGGCCAGTCATCTAGACATCAATTCTATAGCAGTATTTCGTTCAAATTCTATAGCAGTATAGTAACTTCTACGCCTATAAATAAGAACTCATCGACCGCACCACGCCAGCTCTTCTTGAAGCACGACGCTGCAGCTAGCTTGCGTTTCCGCACCCGCGCTCACAAAAACAGCTAGCGAACCTGACCGAAGCGAACCGAGGGCCCTGAATGGCAGCACCGGCCTCCATGCCCGCCGCCGCGGCCTGCCTACTCCTCTCCGCCCTCGCCGTCGTCGTCTCCGCAGCTCATACGATACGATCGATGGTCCTTTTCCGCGTAATGTAATTGACGGCTATCAAGAAATTGCGAGGCTTATTAATAGCTGACTCTTGTATATATTTGCGTCCGCGCGCGCTGTAGGAGGAGTGCCGGGGCCGATGCCGGCGCCGCAGGGCGTGGCGGCCGCGGCCGATCAACCGAGGGAGGTAGCGACGAACCCGTGCGCCCACATACGGTGCCTTCAGGAGCAACCCCAGGGCGGCGCCGGCGCGTCCTCCGTCCCGGCGCTGGCGTGCCCGGGAGAAGGCGGCCACGGCGTGGTCTGCTGCTGCTGCCCCCGGGGGTTCGGCGGCAGATGCTGCCCCTTGTACTACTGCACGAAGGCACCGTCGCTGCCAGTCACCGTTCTGGCGTGAGGCGCGCTAGATAGTGCCAGTGGAGTTGCGTGGCATCCATCGCCGGATCGGAGATGCGTGCGTGGTTGCCCGTTGTCCCGTTGAAACTTAAGAGATGGTTGTATTCATGAATGTTTGTGAAAATAAAATGGATGCAGTTATGTTTATGACATGAGTGCGAGAGCAGTGTGCCTGGTGATACCCTATATATGAAAAAATACGGTCAGATCGATATCAGCTACACTATACTCGCTCGCGCGCATCGGAGTTATACGCGCAGGCACTAAAAATTTGAAGAACACTGAATGAAGCATTATCTTTTGCAGCCTCTATTTGGATGCAATCTGCAATGGCCGGGCGGAGATATGAAATGGGAACGATTCCCATCATCGGATACTACGCTGGCCATGCATCACTTCCGGAACTCGGCACCAGTCCACCAGACGGTGTGGCTCGAGCGCTCATAGAGTCACAATCACACACCACCGTTCCAACTCTTGTAGAAAAAGCACAACGCAGCTAGACCAATATTTCATTATAAAAAAAATTTGACTGGGAATAAGAAAGAAATCTCAACCAAACCGGTTGAGAAACCGGCGTCAACCTTAAGAGCCACACTGTAATTTTGATCGACCATGATCCATAGGGCTAGCGACCACTACAACTATTTTGGTAGGAGGGTCCAAACCAACCACAAGTGCAAGATGGCGCCCTGCCACTATTTTCTGGGGTTGCTAGCGAAGGAGTTTTCTTATTGCCACTAGGATTTGGACTCTAATTGATGTCTCTCTCAAAAACGATGCAATATTATACTGGAAATTTTCAATCCTAAAATCAGAGGGCAGAATTAGGGCTACATATATCCAGACATATAGTTTTATCAGGCATTATTGGTTTATGATGTAATAAATGTTAACTTTTAGTGCCTGTTAAGAAACTTTTTATATCCAGACACTACTATAGTCCTATGATATGACACCTATTTATCATGTGAGTTCTGAACCGAGAACCCAATTTTACCGCCGACCGCACGGAACCCTCTCTGCGCTCAGTCAACGCACGGCTTCACGGAATCCCGCTCGGGCGATCAATCCCCCCACGTGGGCGGGTCCCACAGCGCACTTACCTTTCCTTTTTCCTTCCTTCCTCCCACCGCTGCACGTGACTGTCTGCGTTCTCTCTCTTCTCTTCGTTGTCTCCGTGTGCTGCCCGCCGCCGATCCATCCGGCGAGGCGCTCACCCGCGTGCCGCTAGCGAGGTGCGCGGCGGCGGCGCTGGTCGGACCTCCCCGACGCGGGAGCGGCGGCGTGGGGCAGGGGCACTGACCGGACCTCCCCGGTGAGCCGAGCAGCGGCGGCGACCGGGGAGGTCGCAAGGCCCGCAGACGCTGGCCGGGCGCGAGGCGAGCGAGCGGCGGCGCCGCTGCCGTGGGATGCAGGTGAGATTTTTTTTTCATTTTTTTGGAAAATTTTTTGTTGCAAAAGTTTTTGAAATATTTTGTTGCAAAAATTTCTGAAAAAATTTGTTGCAAGCAAAATTTTGCTCAAGATCTTGTTGCAAAATTTTGCTCAAGATCTTGTTGTAAAATTTTTTTCGCAAAATTTTTTCTTGACAATTTTTTCACAAGAAAAATTTGCACATCTTATTTGTTGCAAAACTTTTCTCCAAATATTTTTTTCTTAAATTTTGCTCCTGTGAAAACTTTGTTCAACATTTTTTCTGTACTTTTTTTTTGCTGCGGGAGAGCGCGTGCATGCCGGCTGCTGGGGATGGGTGGAAGAGCGCGCGCACGTGGGTGAGGCCTGCCCACCAGCTCATTTTGTCGGTAGCGCGAGCGCACCACGCTCCCCGTGCGGACGAGCGTAAACTAGCAAGCCCCGTTGTGAACTTTGTCACGCAGGCTATCTTTAGTTTGCAGCTTCTATCTATAAGACATGGTCTGCACAGGCTAGATGCAGATATCCGTTTCGACACATGGTACCTGAACTTTATGGCAATGCTATTTTAGTTTTGCAAGCTCGCTCTATCAACAAGAATACAAGATACATAGTCTGCAACGGCCAAAGTGCAGATACCCATTTTGCTCTTTGGTAACAGAACTTTGTCCAATTTCTATCTTTAGTTTTGCATGCTCTATCTACAAGATACACTTTCTTCACTGGCCCGATGCAGATATCGGTTTGGCCATATATCGTCTCTACCGGCCACCAGGTGTAGCTATCTATTTTGCAATGGTACGTACAACTTTGTCCACCGGCTATTTTTAGTTTTGCGGCCTCTATCTAGCTAAAGATATACTTTGTGCATTGGCCAGATGCAGATATCCGTTTCGCCAATAATGTGTGAACTTTGTGCTATCTTTAGTTTTACAGCCTCTATATCCAGAAGATTACATAGTCTCCACTGGCCACCAGGTGTAGATATACGTTTTACCATTTGGTACATGAACTCCATCACTCAATCTATCTTTATTGCAGTCTCTGTCCGCAAATATCCTAGGCGCAGATATCCATTTTGCCATCCCGTGCATCATGAGCTTGGTTGCAGTATCTAATATTTGTTGTCCGCACCGGCCGGTAAAGATATCCGTTTCTTTGGCACACGACGGTCATCCTGGTCATCAACTCTACAGCAGTAGTATAGTAATTTCTACGCCTATAAATAAGAACGCACGATGGCATCGGCACACCACCGCTCGCACCACCAACTCTTCTTCTCGTAGAACGAACTGAGCAGGGATAATGGCGGCAGCGGCCTCCATGCCCGCCGCCGCGGTGGCCTGTCTTCTCCTCTCCGCCCTCGCCGTCGTCTCCGCCGCAGGTCATATACTATACCATGGTCCCCCACCATATCCCCCGTAATGCAATCGACGCTATCAAGCTTGCTAAGAGCATCTCGAACAGACTCGCCAAATTTGACTCTCTATCTTCATTTGGCTATTCACTTTAAAAGATTTCCTCTCCATATTATTCAACGCTCCAGCAGACTCGTCAAATCTCACCCTCCAAATTCTATTGACTTATATTTTATTCAATAGGACCCGTGTGTTAGTCTCTTATCTCTCTTTCTATTTCTCTCTCAACTACATACAAGCTGGTGAATGGCCATTACTACAGGAGGGGGCCAAATTTGGCCAGCTTTGGACTCTATTTGGCGATGCTACAGGGATGGCTACCAGGATGGCGATTCCACTGGAGACCGGTTTTGTCAGGTTCTAGCCAAATTTGGCTTTGGCGAGTGGAACAGACATTCCGCTGGTGATGCTCTAACTCTTGTATATATGCAATGTTTGCATCCGCGAGCGCAGGAGGAGTGACATTTCCGGCGCCGGCGCCGGCACCGCAGGAGGCTGTTGCCGTGGACCCACCGCATCAGGAGGCTGTAGCTGCAAACCCGTGTGGCGACATCTTTTGCGTGCAGGCGAACGGCGGCAACCCCCAGGGCGGCGCGCACGTCGCGTCGCTGGCGTGCCCGGGAGAAGGCGGCCACGGAGTGGTCTGCTGCTGCTGCCCCCTGGGGTTCGGCGGCAGTGGCAGATGCTGTCCCCCGAGGTACTGTAGGAAGGCACCGTCGCCACCCGCCGTTTCGGCGTGAGTAGTGTGCTAGTGCCAGTGTGGAGTGGAGGAGCTGCGTGGCATCCATCGCCGGAGTGGTTGTCCGCTGAAACAGAGACGGTTGTATTTCATGAGAGCATGTGAAAATAAAGTGGATACAGTTATATACATTGCATTGCATCAGTGCAAGAGCAGTGTTGCGCTTGATGTCTGATGGAAAAATACGACCAGACAGACATCAGTAGAAGGCATATAAAAAACTGGATCTCACTGAATGAAGCATTATCTTTTGCAGCCTTTAATTTATTATCTATATGTTGCAATGGCCGGGTGCCGATATGAGAGAGATGCCCGTTTCTCGCGGGCACACGACTCCCATCGTCGGATACGCTGGCCCCCGGTGGTGCTGTGCCGCTGCTGTCCCAGGCGCTACGGCAGTGGCTGCTGCCCCCCGGCCGCCTTCTGTGACGCTGTTGATCTGCCGTCACCACACCCGCCGCTCTGCCGTGAGCGCAAAGCGCACTGTGCACAGAGCACTAGTACGTGCTGGAGCTGTGGCGGGCGCCGCCGTGCTCTCGCATGGCGCGGGGTTGGCGATCGGTTACTGTGATACAATCATACAATGTGGGTTTTGTGTGGAATAAAATGAACATGGTCATGGAATCGTATATGAGTGCAATGTATCTACACCTGATGTAGCTTGTGGTGTTTTTTTTCCAGGACTTGTCCGTGAATCGTAACTCGTAAGTGCCCGTGTTAGCTCTCCTGTGTCGTTTCCCCCACCTGTTTTTTTAGGAAAAATCCTAGTTGACTCGTAAGAAGAAATTGGGCCTCAGGTGACCACCCGGCCCAAGTAGTCCAACCCGCCGCGCTGCGTCGGCCCAAGCTGGGCGAATGCGCCCGTACGCGCTGATCATAACTACCTGCCCTGGCTTGGCTGCGTTTAGATTTACGGTACGTTGGACACACATTTAAAGTATTAAATATAGACTAATTACAAAACTAATTACAGATTATGTCAGTTCATCGCAAGACGAACCTAATGAGTCTAATTAATCCGTCATTAACACATGTTTACTGTAGCAATTTATTGTCTAATCACGACCTAACTAGGCTCATTAGATTCGTCTCGCGAAGTACACTCCATCCATATAATGGGTTATTTTTTCAACTACATTTAATATGCCATGCATGTGAGGGAACATACTCGAAAAAAATTTCGCAAAACATCTCAACAGCGCCCTTGTGAGAGTCAGAAAGAAAGTAGGACGTACGGAGTAGGATGTAGGAGTGGCTGGTTTCGCGCATGTTGCATGCTGCAAAGGATGCCTTTTATTTTTCAAAAAAGAAAAGAAAGAAAGGATGCCCTTTCTCGCAACAAATCATTTGTTCAACCACTCAAAATTGGTAACCATACTTGTCAGAATTACACCAGCGAGAGATCACCTAATAGTAAAATTAGGCCACGTTTGAATCCACCCAGCTAATTTAGAGTAGCTAATTGGATAGTTGCTACTCCCTCCGTCCAAAACAAAAATACAATTCCAGCATTTTACACGGAGACCAATAAACAAGTAAAAAACATATTTACCCCTATATCAATATCAAATGTTGCAAGCATCACCATAAGGAGCTACTAGAAAACTCTATAAGAAGTTCGGTGTTTTCTCTAGAGTTGTTGCATTCTTTCTTGAACAACTTTCAAACTCTAAAATTGCATTCTTCTGTGGACGGAGTGAGTATTATCTAGATGGAAGAGGATTCATTGAGAATTAGCTGGTCCACACCAGCTAAAATTAGTAGCCAGCTAGCAATTAGCAGAGGGATCCAAACATACTCTTAATCATGTGAGAATTTTATTTTGCTAAAAAAGGAGGGAACGAGACAAAGATAAAGATATAAGGTTGGACTAAACTTTTTTTAACCAAAATATCCCCGAAATGGAAGTGAGGCTTGGCAAGGAGCCGAAAAGACAAGCACAAGAAAGCCAGGAGTGATAGAGTTTGTACAAACAAGCCACGTCAAACAAAGGTGACCTGCCGACTAACAGAAAAAAATGCTAATGTTCCAGCTAAGTCCAACAGCGATGTAGGTACTCGGAACTAACAATGCCTAAGGAGCGCATCATTCCCCCAATAATTCCTGTGCCCTTCTGTTTATTCATCGCTAGCCTAGCTTTATTAATTACTATATACCGGATATAACTGTGTACAACTCGATCTGATCTGACCAAATGTGGATCGTTCAGCCGAGCCTCCTATCACTCTCATGACATCTGCCCGTTGATAAGCCGTGCGCCTTCTCGCTAATTCCTATCGCGTGGTGATGGAGGCAAAGTCAAAACGAAACAAACGCCGCACCTCGTAACCCTTAATCTAAGCTAAGAGCCACATGGCCCCTGTTCCAGTGTTCCCTGTACTCCTCCTGTGTTTCAGTAGTTGGCAAAGGGGTTTTCCATTTACCATGTCAACGTGCCGGCATGCGGCCGCTATCTTCCAACGGCCCATCGAACCTGCACGCGTTCGCATTCGACCGAAGCAAATCAAAATGGGCGCGGGCCGGGGAAAAAGAAAAGGTCATATGATTCATATCCCTTCTCGTGATAGGCTCAAAGTCGCTCTGTTAGTATTTTTTGCTTCGCTCTGTTTCGATGTTATTATGCCGCCTGATCTGATCGAATCCCGATTCTTATGCGGTTGTACGGATAGCAGCTGCAAACGAGAACGAAGTGGAACACTCGCAATGTCTAGTCTAGGGTGGGAGATGGCCTGGCCGGCCAAGGCAGATAAGAGCAATTTCAGCCGGGCCTCCAAATATGAGCCTCTATATTGCATTTTAGACAGACCTATAAAATTTTAGGGGCTTTAATTTTTCTCTTCACTCTAGCCGGCTTCCCCAAATACGGCCCATAAATTTGACGTGTGGGCCTGCTTTCCTCTCCCCCATCCTCTATCATCTTCTCTCTGTTCTCCTCCCCGTTCCGGTCAAAGAAGGTCAAAGAAGGCCAACGAAGCTTTGGGGACGGCCGGCGGATGGGGTCCGGGCGGAGCCGGAGCTTACGGTGGCGCGGCGACCGGCCACTAGGCGAAGACGGAGCCGCGGGTGGAGGTTTGACCCGGCGTCGCGGCGACCCGCGCGGGGAGCACAACCTCCAGCCCGGCGCGGCGGCGATCCGCGTGGGGAGCTCAAGCCCCGCGTCGCCGCACTGCTTTCCACGCCGTCGCGCCCCGCGCCCTCTGCGCCGGCCGCCGCGTGCCCGCCGCCACGCGCACGCCCAGCAGCTGCAGCACCACTCCCCTGCCCAGGTGCTCAAGAACTTCAGCTCCATCCGCAACCTCCGCATGGAGCTCCCCGTCACCGACGTCGGCATCGACGACGGCGTCGTCCTCAAGTGGAAGGCCGTGTTCGGCACCAGCCTCCAGAGCTGCGTCATCCTCGGTGGCACCAAGGTCGACCGCGTCGCCGTCGGCACCCACGTCCCCTCCACGCCTTCCCCCGCCGCCGCCGAATCCGAGGCCGCCGCCGACGACAGCGGCGGCATCCCGGAGTCCTTCTACACCAACGGCGGGCTCAAGCTGCGCGTGGTCTGGACCATCAGCTCCCTCATCGCGGCGGGCTCAAGCTGCACGTGGTCTGGACCAACGGAGGGCGCCCGTCGTCGGAGATCCGCCTAGGCACGGCGTCGCCCTGGTTAGGCTGGATCCGCCGCCTCCGCCGCCGCCGGTGCCCAGGTCGGCCGTCCGTCCCCCAGACGGGCGGATCCGGCCATGGCGGGGGTCTCTGGCGCCAGGGTGCGAGCGGGATGGCGGCGGCAACGGCAAGTACGGATGGCGGGTGCGAGAGGGATGGCCGCGGCGACGAGTGGAGCGAGCGATCCAGAAGAGAAAGAGAAAAAAAATGTGGGCCACGTGGAAATAGAGGGCCTCCATTTCTAGAGGCTCTGGATCAAAATTTAGAGGCCTTCATAAAATAGTAGCCCGTTTAGGGTCCGACTGGAGTTGTTTTTTCTCATTTAGAAGACTGTGACGTAGGTATAGAGCGCTAGCTTGTCGAGTTGCTTAGACCCAACCCAACGGACAGAGCATTTTCGTCGCGTTGGGTCCGTGGCCGTTACGACGCGCCGTCACCGCGCCGCCGCTGGATGTGTCTCGGCTGCTGGGCGGCGCCACGCGACGCGACCCTGCGTTGGCGTGCACCAATAATTGCGTTGGGCTGAGAGCAGAGCGTCGGAGCCGTTCGTCCGCTCGTGTCCCCGGCCGATAGGTTGCTGCTGAACCATCGTCATCCATTCAAGCCCCGATCGCGGTTGCCGCATCCCAGCCGGCCGGGGAGTCGGGGACCCTTTGGTGCCCCTCGACAAGCAAGCCAGGGCCAGTCTTCTCGAGATTAGATTACTCGCTGCTCTGGCCGTGTGCCCTCGTCAAGATCTGACTTTTGATCAGCAGCACACCTAGCGTGTTCAGCTTCGCAATCAGTTGTGGCCGCAAGGTCAACTACTGGACACCGCCCCCTCTTCGTACTTCCAGCGGGGCTGCCTATATATTCTCGCCCCGTCCGTACTCGCCCTTCAACCCCAACCCGAGCTCAGATCCCTTAGCTTCGCCTGCTCGTCTCCCACCTACCTGCAAGGCTGCAACAGCCGCTCCGGAGAAGACAAGGGAGAGTAGCTGGTGGCGATGGCTAGGAAAGGTGCCGTCGTCTCGCTCTCGCTGCTGGCGGTGCTGCTCCTCGGCGCGTGCCTGCCGACGCCGGCCGCCGCGGGGGTGCTCCTCTCAACGCTGCCCAAGGCGCTCGCCGTCACCGCCTCCCCCAAGCCCGGCCAAGGTGCGTGTTCCTGCTAGCTATCTTCATGCGCTGCTCTACTGGTCTACTGCATCGGTCTCGCAGCTTAATTTCTTCACATGGCGCAAAGTGTTCCACTCCAACTTTCCAAGTTCCTGCTGTTCCATTTGACCTTAGCTTACCGGCTGATAGCCAGCTACCAGTTTCATTCCGGGCATCCAATGCGCAGTGCTTAATTTATTTAATGATTTAATCATGCTAAGTAGTATTTTTTGTAACAGAGGCATAGTCTTAATTAGTAGCAAGTGCCACGAGGAAGAGCGAAATAATAATGAACAATCATCTCTCAGGTCTTTCAGGGGAAAAAAATGAATGGCCTCCCAGTACTCCTACAGTCCTATCCATTTTTTAGTTTTCCCTATGAATATATTTTGATGAGAAACTCAAATAAAAGATGAGCATACGAAATCGGAGGATATGTTCCCAGGTGCTCGTCATTTTCTTTAATTTGTTGCCGAAACAGCTGAACTATGTTCTTTTGTCGTTTACAATGCGGCCCAAAAAAAACAACAGGAAGAGAGAAACATTTTATTACAACCTATATCTAGGGGCCGGCCAGTAGTAGAAGCCTTTTGGGCAACAGTAGGGGCACTTTTGTCCAATTATTTATTTTCTCAAAGGTCAGAAGAAGAAGAAATCTCCTCTGATAGTTATGGAGTTCGTCCTTTGTTGGGACAAAGGGGCAATTTTGAGGGTGTTTACATGGATGAAAAAGAGGTTAAAAGATGAAAACGTTTTGCATTTATCCACGTGTACAGTGAGAGAAAATAAACTGACTCAATTTTTTAGATAAAATTTTTTGTACTTATGTGGAACTAAACACGCCCTCTAGCTAATGTACCGCCTCCAGTCAAGAATACCTGACGTACATTCTGACGAGCAGCACTAGAGAATAAACCGTTCTTCTTGTCTGAAACGTCATGCCTTTGTGATTAGAGGGGCAGTATTCGCGGTATATATATAGCATTATTTCACTCTCTGTACATATTTTGAATTTTTGACACATTCCCGTTTCTGTTATGATGTTCACAACGAAATCCTCCATGTCCATTGCAGTTCTGCACGCCGGCGTGGACAAGGTCACGGTGACATGGTCCCTGAACACCACTGAACCCGCCGGCGCCGACGCCGCCTACAAGAACGTGAAGGTGAATTTGTGCTACGCGCCGGTGAGCCAGAAGGACCGTGGGTGGCGCAAGTCCAACGATGACCTGAGTAAGGACAAGGCGTGTCAGTTCAAGATTACCCAGCAGGCCTACGCCGCCGGCGCCCCCGGCAGCTTCGAGTACACCGTGGCCCGCGACATCCCCTCCGGCTCCTACTACGTGCGCGCCTACGCGCTCGACGTCTCGGGGACGCAGGTCGCCTACGGCCAGACCGGCGCCGCCGCCGCATTCGACGTCGCCGGCATCACGGGGATTCATGCATCCATCAAGGTCGCCGCCGGCGTGTTCTCGGCGTTCTCCGTTGTCGCGCTCGCCTTCTTCTTCGTCGTCGAGAACCGAAAGAAGAACAAGTAGAGGCCTGAGGTTGATGCAAATGCTTGTTATCCCACGTTAAGTTCGTTAAGTTCTTTCCGGCTGGTCTTGGCTAGCTTGGTTCTGTGTAACAGAGACGGCACGGTCAAAACCTCTAAAATTGAAGGTGCAATTGTATCCCACCGCACATCGACCCTAGATGAGATCATCTGTTTCCTTTTTTCCGTTGTTCACAATGACCGCACACCGTTCAAAAATTATATATTGTTTTGACATATATGGAATGCATAGCTTTTAGGAGCTAGATTCTACATAAGGGGAGAGGGCCCTCTCGACAAGGACGGGTCGAGAGCCCTCCCACCCATTATCTTATCCAGTCGTCAGCGCTCGCTATCGGGAAAACGAAAACAAAGAGCTCATCGTCTTCCTCCTACTCGCTATTGTCCCTCCCCCCTGCCCTCAACAAAATCTATGAGCGCTCCGGCTTCCGACGCTAGCGAGGGTTATCGTACTCCTCCCCCTTCCCCTCTCCTCTCACACCTCACCAAATCCCCACCTCCCCCGTCGCCCCTCCAAGCTCCGGCGGAGCTATTGCTGCCGAATCTGCCACCCAATAACCGCCACGGCCGCTAACCACCCCAAAACACCAAACCGAACCCTAACCCCGCTAGCCTCTACTGTCGTCCGCGCACGACGGCAGCCCGCCACCGGCCGCTCTACCCACAACCTGTTGGTGATGGAGTAGATCGACGGAGTAAAGGTGGTGTTACTTCCTCCTCTTGGTACTTTCTCCTTTTTTTTCTCTCTCTCTCTCTTTTGTCTTCCAACCTCTTCCTCCCTTTCCCGGATTGCCAAATCAGGAGTGCTCTCATGATAAGCTTAAATCGAGAGCCGTCTCTATTTAGCATTTCTGTAGTTTTTAATGTGTATTTAGACATAGTGTATATCAAGATATATAGCAAATTGTATGCAACTAGAGAATTCAAAATAACCTATAATTTGGAACAGAGGGAGTAACAGATAAAAGCTTATAGCTTAGGTCTATAGGTTGACTTGTGGGCTTTGGTCTATAAAATCGATTAACATATTTTCAGAACAAGAAATTTAAATAAACTTTAGAAAATGTCACAACAAACGAGTATCCTCAGGCACTATGAAAAAAGAAGAAAAATAGAAAGACAGGACTCAAACTCAAACTAATTGCTAATAATCTTCTTAACCTCAAGATGTTGTAGCTAACATCTTTCCTCAAGGGACTCCTGAATCAATGACCTTACCAAGGATATATCGATGTCGCCTAGAACTTGCTTGCGACTGAGTGTTGCCAATATGTTTCAAGAACCATGGGGATATCATACTAGCGTTGGGCCAGGCGAATACCATGATGTATCATTAGCTGGTTACAGAAGAGCCTCAATTTTAATTCACAATAACTAGGGATTACCATCTTAATAATTCAAAAGAAAATTACGTAACCATTAGATACTAGATAGAAATATTAATGGTGCAGACCAACCGTGTGGTGATTCAGTCTTGGGACTTAATCATAAACACGATGTCGAGGCCAGGTAAAATGGAAATAATGGAGACACGTCACCATTTTACTATTTTCAAAATGTGATCCCATTTACAAGAGGGGTGGATCCCTTGGGCAACTTTATATAGGATTTTCCCCTTGGGCCACACTGTACAAACTGTCAAAACCTAGAAATGACGTTTCAATGAGGGGAAGAGTCGAAGAGACATCCCCACATGATATATTGCATTGTAGGATGGTTAAAAAAATTCCACCTAATCAGTTTAAGACACAACAGGTATTAGGAGACAAATACATCATGGGGGATTACATATTGGGAACCAGAGCAATACACAAGGAATCGGCTAATATACAATCGGATGCACGAAGTCTGTATCTCCAAAGCAAGGTTGTCTCCTTGGCAGCAACAACAAGGCGCACAGAGGATGGCAGCATGGAGTTGAATATCACATCATTGTGAAGCTTCCAAATAATATAATACATGAGCAAGAAGAAAATTAATGTGATAGTGGGTTCCAGGAATTTCATAATTTGGATGCCGTAAATCACAAAAGGATGAAATGGAAGCAATTTTTAAATCAAACCCATGGTGCCCTAAAATTGATCGAGCTATGACGAAAGTCCGCTTTAGTATACCAAAAGATTTTTTTTTTGCAAAAGTGAATGTTCGGTACATGTATTTTAAGAGTTAGAAAAATTACCATATCGGTCATAAAAAAATAATTATGTTAATTTTTTAGGTTGTAGATAAAAAAATCTAATGGTGTATATCAATTGCAAAATCTACAATTTAGTAGATTATGTCATTTCCAAAACAACCATGAAACATTTTATAATAACAATGACAAAAGAGGACTTTTGAGTTGTCCATAATAACCTTTTCTATAGTAGTAAATAACCACACAAACTGAAGCCCTGTAAACCAATCAAATTTACCCTATAATCCAATAAATTTAGCTCACAAAATTAAGTAAACTATGACTAGAACCAGACAAAATCAAGAGATAAATTAAAAATCTATACATTTGATTAAGTCATGAGATGCTACTATGGAAATACAAAAACATTTCCTAGCCCATTAGTCTGCCTAAATATTTAATAGAAAACACAAATGTATGTAGTTTGTCCAGGGTGCAAACTTAAATTTGTGGCAACACATGTGACATCAATTATGAAAACTGCAAGGTTTGAAACAAGTCCCTGCAAGGATGCTCAAATTATTTTCCATTATAAAATACATTTTGGTAGTTTACTTATTTGATGTGGTAGATGTCGATAATCTTCTTTATAAACTTTGCCAACTTAATACTCCCCCCGTCCCAAAAAGAATAATGTTATACGATTCAAAATTTGTCCCAAAAAGAATGTTATTATGAGATTTAAACCTCATGTAAGAATAATCTGGTGCGTTAAACTCATGCATGGATGATTAAATGGAAATATATTTTACTCTAACATATACGTGCAACTCAACTAACTAAGGGTACATACGTCTTTTCCATCCATTCTTAATTTGTCTGAAAAATCTTAAACATCAATCTTTTTGGGATGGAGGGAGTATAGTTTACTTTAATAAAAGACTAGAAATGCTTATATTGTGGAACAAAGAGAGTAGTAATTTAGAGAGTTAGATTGATATATTATAAAAAGAATCTAGAGTTTCAATTTGTTACTATAATATAACATCACAAACTAAAAGAGAAACGACAATCAAAGCTACAAAGTAAACCTTTGTGTATATATCAAAAATTATATAAGGAATCACAAATTTCAATTGAACAATTTATAAGAAATTATAAACATACTATACCTTCACTATCAACATCATATTTTTCTTGGAAAGCTAGCTTTTTCGTAAATAAGTGTTAATGAACTTATGTAGACAAAAACATTTGTTTCTCATTTATGTTTAGCACCAATAAAGACGCCATCTATTTATTTGAACGAAAATATTAATGATAAAATTGATGGATGTTTACATCAAGGTTTTAATATGCATTCTTATATAACACCATTCTGATGAAAATTATAGACACCACAACTTGTATACACTAAAAAATGAAGCGTGTCTCGAGCGCCCTATCAGTGTTTTTACCATTTGCTTTTTTATACTAGATGACAAGCGATTTGCTGAATTTTTATTATAAGGAGAGAAATAAAAACATAACTAAACTGAATGAAACAAAACTCCTTGCAAAAACAAATAGGCAATACTTGCTCGACGCACCTCACATACACAAGTTAGCGAGGCCAATGGACAAGACCAAGAAACAAGAGAGAAATATAAATAGATTCAAAAGAAGAACGGCAACGACTTTGTGTTGGTTGACTAACAAGTATGAGTTGTTATTGTTATTTGAGTCGTCATACTGTATTATTGAATGTCTTCTTTGATTCGGAATGTCACTTCATCCTCTGGCTTAGACTTTGGTTGAAGGTTCCTTTGTTGCGCTCATTCCAAATATTGCACCAGAAATTGATCATCGAATTGTGCATCCTCTTGTGTGCTCTTTCTTAACCCTCAATCTCTGCTAAGAGCCACAATATCATAAACACCTTGTTCCTCTTTTAGTTTAAGCAGGTTTTGACATGTCAAGCAGTGTGCGACATGTTGTTGCTATCACCGGCATGTCCATCGTCATCAACCGATCAATAATTGAATGAAATAATCAAAACTAGTCAAATTAGCGCGCTATGCACGCTACTATAAAAATATTATTTCAAAATATCAATAAAATATATATTTCTTCGATTACGTTACAAATAACACCGTACTAATCATTTAATTGGAAAAGCAATTAAAATAAATTAAAAATTTTGTTTGTTAAATATTCGAATATATATTCATCCCTAAATAAAGTAGCTATACCTTACATTATTGGAGCACCAACAATAATTTTCTTGTTTGGAAATTTGATGGTAATCAGACATTTACTTTGTATTGGTCATCTAACCACCACATAATAATTTTCAAAATTGTAAGTTAGCTTTTTGCAAAAAAATAAGTTATGGTGGGCCCACATAGTGGGTTCGTGGGTCCCACTTAATGATGGATCGGCGGGGCCCAAATACAGTGGCCCATGTGAGGCCCACATACAACGTGTCATGTGGGGCCCACGCACGGTGGGTCCCGCGAGACCCATGAATAGTAGCATGTAGCCTGGAATTGCTCCAAATTTTGAAGTTTAGTATATAGCTATAGATGGGTGTAAGTTTTCGCCGCAATCATAAGAAGTCGGTGCTCGGTTTTGTGTCGTGTAGTCGGATCGAGCTACAACTCTTTGTTAGGTGGAGCTGCAATTCTTTCTTAGTAGAATGCAGTAGACAGTGTTCTGGGCACGCATGCACGGAGGGCTCTGTGTGCTCCGCCGCCCTTGCACACACGTGCCCCCGCACGACTCGTGTGCACACCTGCTTGAAAAATTCTTGCTACAAAATTTTGAGAAACTTTAGAGCAAAAAATGTGAAAAATGTATGGAGAATGTTTGCGAGAAGTTAAAAAAAAGTTTATCAACAAAATTTTGAAGCAAAATTTCGTCGAGCAAAAGTTTGGAGAATGTTTTGCGAGAAGTTTTTCTAAAAAAAGTTTGCCAACAAAAATTGAAGCAAAATTTGAAGAAAAAATGTCCCTACTGCTGCCGCGATCCGCTCCTCCTCCGCCGCGTGCTCTAGCGCTCACCGGTGGCCACTACAGCATCCGGTAGCGGCCGCGCAGGACTGTCGCCGCCGCACTCGTCGTCGGTGGGGCCTCTGCCAAGTCTACGCGTGAGACAGGGGTCGCAACTCGGCAGCGGCCATGACGGGGCGCGTGGTCGGGGCCGCAGCCCTGTGCGCGCAGAGGTGAGAGCTCCATTGGCACGCAGCGGAGAGGAAGAGAGGAGAGAGAATGGACGATGACGTATGAGCGGTAAGAGAGGATAAGAAAGGCTGTGCGTGTATTCCGCTATGTACCGCCGAGCGTGAGTTCGTGTGCTCGCGTGCAAAATTGAGATTCCGCGGTGTTGTCCGGGCTACAGTTCTTATGGCCTTACAGGGGAAATCACTAGACCAGGACCCTGAATCCCTGGAGAAAATTGTAAATTTGGGACTCCAAACGTCGCGCTTCGCAGTTTCGCCATTTCTAATATCAACTTCGTAAAAATGGGTCTCGAAACGTTGGCTACTTGATTTTCATGACATTACTTATATTTCCTCTCATTTTTTATACTTTTTCTTGTATTTAGCACCTGAATGGACGATTTAAACCTTGGCCTAACGTTGGATCGTTGGCTGGCTGGCCGTCCGCCTGTGCTGGCTGGTCGCCGGCTTGGCTGGCTGGCCGGCCGCCTGTGCTGGCTGGTTGGCCGCCTCTATTGCCTGACCGCCGGCTTGGCTGGCCGTCGGGGGCGAGCGACACGGCCTGGTACGCGTACGCGTAGACAGGGCATCAGCGTCGGCAGCGGGTGGGGCCAGGCCAGGCCGTCGGCGTCAAGTCCATGGCCTCCGACGCGTGAGATCAGGGATTAGGCGGAGGGCAGCGGCGCCAGGAACTGATTTGGTTTTTTTTTAGTTTAACGATCTGGTTTTTGTTATTGTACGTGTACATGTGCATACAGGTGAAAAAAAGGCTATAAGGGCAAAACAGTCTTTTTAGGTGCCAAATATAAGTAAAATAATATATAAAGGGGGAAATACACCTAATAGTATGGAAATCAAGTGGCCAATGTTTTGAGGCCCATTTTTTTCAAAGTCGATATTAGAAATGACAAAACTGCGAAAAAGATAGAATCCTAAATTTACAATTTTCTCAAATCCCCGACGCGTGGAAACACGTTTCCCAGCGTTCCCCCCGTTGGATCGGTGCCTGGTACCCTGCCGCACGCCCGCCGAGCGAAACCACCCTTGCCCTCGCCGCCCGCCGTTCTCTGCAGTCTGCAGTCTGCACCCGGTCGGCAGCACGGCCCTACAGCCACACCATCTGAAAACTCATCACCCGATCGCCGCACCGCGCTGCTCCGCTGGATGCCGCCGCCTCGCCACGCCATGCGACGCGACGCCGCCGGAAGCGAACTCGTTGGTGCGCGGCCGCCGCAGCATCGCGCGTCGCCTTGCCCTTGCCTTGCGTGAGGGGCAGAGGAGCCCCGTTCTCTCGTCCCGGCCGGGCCAGCTAATAATTTTTTTTTTTGAAAGACAGGCCAGCTAATAATTTCCGAGCAGCTGGTTCGAATCGATCTCGCGCGCGCGATCGCCGCATCCCACCAAGCGAGTCTTTTGGGACCCCTCTAGAGGCTAGAGCAAGTCAGGCTCGTCAAGTGACCGAAAGATTAGACTGGCAGTAATTGTTGCCGTCGTCATCAAGATCTGACTTTCGATCGCATAATTAGCAGCTTGTTTAATTAGCTTAATAACGATTGATCCTACTACTCGCCGACAGGGCCGCGAGAATGGTCAACTGCCCAACACCCCTTGGCCAGCGCGCCTATATATTCTCGGCCGGTCCGTACTGCTCCAACCCAGCCCAAGCACCTCATCAGATTCCTCGCCTCCGTCTCCGACCATCCACACGAGTCAGATAGCGAGAGAGGAAGAGAGCATCACCGGCTGGCTAGCTCCGGTGTTGAACTGTGTTGATCAACGCGTCAGGACTCTCAGAAGCAGCGATGATGGCTCGGCAAGGTGGTGTCGTCTCGCTCTCGCTGCTGGCGCTGCTGCTCCTCGGCGCGTGCCTGCCGGTGCCGGCGGCCGCGGGGGTGCACCTCTCCACGCTGCCCAAGGCGCTCGCCGTCACCGCCTCCGCGAAGCCCGGCCAAGGTGAGCGTCCATCTACAGCACGCGCTCTGCGCCTGCGAGTATCAAAGCGCAGCTTTTGCTTCCGTGCTCTGGCTTCCCGGCTGATTTTACTTCTGCTTGGGCCCTTAATTTTTGGCATCCGGTGCGCATGGTATTAAATCTTAACTAGTACTTGTGTTGTTTACTAGGTTTGGAATTGCAAAAGCTCGTTTCATTTTGCATTGTTTGATTTGAAAAAGCATGTAATTAACCAATATTTACTCTAGAAGTTCTAAAAAAATTACTCTAGAACTATATATGTATTTATTTATTTATTTAAAAAAATCTTTGGCATAAAATCGATGTTATTAAGAAAATAATTATATTTTGACACTATCACATAAGTGAAATACTATTGGTGTACCGGCTGATTAAAGTCTTGTTCTAATGAAACGAGATACAACTAGTAACGGAATGGAGGGAATAGTTTGTAGCTAGCTATCACCACGAAGAAAGGGAGATCATGAATGATCTCTTGGTACTCCTAAAGTCCTAATTATTGTTCCAGGAATAATAAACTAGTGACATCAGAGCACAAACTGGGAGAATATGTTCTAGGTGCTTGTTTTTCTTCCTGGCTGAACTATGTTCTTTTGTTGCTTACAATGAGTCCAAAAAAAGAAACAACAGAAAGAGAGAAAAATATAGGACGGCCCACACAGTATGAAAGCCATTTTTGTCCATCGATTTTCTCCCGTGCTCAAAGGTCAAAAAGTAAAAATCTCTTCCTTTGACAGTTTGATTTACTGCATAAATTTGGCGTGAAAATAATGATGCTTTCTTACTGTAATGCTTAACTAAGCATTTGCTGATTTAACTTTGTGTTATTTCCAACCTTAAATCTTTATTTATGCACTCATAACGAAATCCTCCATTGCTATGGGCAGTCCTGCACGCCGGCGTGGACAAGGTCACGGTGACGTGGTCCCTGAACACTACTGAACCTGCCGGCGCCGACGCGGCCTACAAGAACGTGAAGGTGAATTTGTGCTACGCGCCGGTGAGCCAGAAGGACCGCGGGTGGCGCAAGTCTAACGACGATCTGAGCAAGGACAAGGCCTGCCAGTTCAAGGTCACCCAGCAGGCCTACGCCGCCGGCGCCCCGGGCAGCTTCGAGTACACCGTCGCCCGGGACATCCCCTCCGGCTCCTACTACGTGCGTGCCTACGCGCTCGACTCGTCCGGCACGCAGGTGGCCTACGGCCAGACCGGCGCCGCCGCGGCGTTCGACGTCGCCGGGATCACCGGCATCCACGCTTCTATCAAGGTCGCCGCCGGCGTGTTCTCGGCTTTCTCCGTCGTCGCGCTCGCCTTCTTCTTCGTCGTCGAGAACCGCAAGAAGAACAAGTAGAGGCCGGCCGCGTGCAGCGCGTGTCGTTCTGAATTTCCGGCCGTTCTTTTAAGCTAGCTTGCCCTGCGTGTCACGAAGACTGACACTCTAACAGCACAATGAAACGCAGTGGCCGGTGCTTAAAATTGCAGGTGTGTGTGAGTGTCAAGAGCTGCATCCGTGGATGGATGGATTTACACTGGTGTAGCGCAAAATAATTATTTTCGTGTACGTTTTTTTTTTTTTTGTCGTGTGCGTGACGTGAAGATATGAAATAACTTGTTACGGTAAGTTTCTCGTCAGATTGACGATGTGGTTTGGACATGCGATTCCATAAAAAATACTAGCGACCAAGAACAAGAAAAGCTCTAGCATAATTTGTAAGAACAGAGTTTTTTTACAGCCCAAGAGTTATATTAGCATCCTGTGCAAAAGTTTTCCTGTCAGCGAGGATTCCTGTGTAGGAGCATGGGATCCCACGGCTAGTTTGAGCAGTGCGCGAGCATGGCTTCATGTGGCCACTCCGGCCCCTAGTTGAGTTAAAAAAGCTGAATTGTCGCTAATGTGAACAGCTCCCCTTCCATCCAACACCTGCTGTTGTGCGCCCTGTGCGTGTACGACGATGCGTGATCCATGGATCGGAGCTCTTTATACTTTTTTCATGGTTTGTTTACCTGGCGGCCCCGCAAACACACGGGATGGACTGACGGCAGCAATAGCCAGCTGGATGGATTTGGATGGGGCATGCATCGATCGCAATGGAGGCTAAGATGGAGAGAGGGGCGAGCGAGCAGTTAGATTTTGGCAGATGCATCGTGCGAGTGCGACGGGAGGCGAGGGGGATGGAGCGTGCACGAGCGGGACGCAGGATTATTTTGGTGTACGTTTTTTTTTGTCGTGTGCGTGACGTGACGTGAAGATATGAAATAACTTGTTACGGTAAGTTTCTCTTGACAGATTGACGATGTGGTTCAGGCATGCGATTCCATAAAAAAAATGGCGACCAACAACAAGAAAAGCTTTCACAATGCAAGTAGATCAACTCAAAACCATTTCTTTCGCTCAATTGGTGGCTCATTTCTCGCTCAGTTTGTAGCCAGTTTTGTATGTAAAACAATAAGATGAGCCCATATGTGGATCCGATCCAATCCGACCCACTCGTTTATAATTTGATCCACACTTAATCTTCTTTACATAAGAAAAAAAATATCCAGGCTCCAAATAATGATGGCATGATAATGAAAATTGCCACATCACTTCGTGATATGCACTTGCACTATAAAGTACTCAACTGTATCTTTCCAAAAAATCAAAAAATAAAAATGTATCTTTCAATGAAGTGGCGTGGCACGTCATTGACTTCCTGAGCTGTTCTGAATTTTGGGGGAAGTATCAACTAGAGCACACAGCAAGCGTGAAAGGAACATCCGAGATAATTCCTTCCATAGTCAACTTCGCCGAGAAGCAACAACGCCAGGTGCTCCTTCAAGCGTGATGAAAGGCCAAGAGAACCAGTATCTGGCATTGTTTCTACGGGAGTTAGTAGGGACATCTCTGAGCTAACCACACGCTAATCTAGTAATCTACTCCAGATCCAGCTTCAATTGTTTGAAGAGCCAATTAGCAATGTCAACGGAGCAGGAAAAACAGAGTCGACGTATTGAGACAACTACACATGAGCTGATCAGCCAAATTAGGTATCCTCGAAAGACTATGCGATTGTCTGCATCCACGTTTTGGGTTAATCCTTCTGTTCCCAGTCCAACAGGTCTCCAAGGCATAAGAAACTGGTAGTTTCTTGTCAGAGTTGTTTTACATGTGAAGACATTGCTTTCACAGTTGGTGATGCATCCGTATTAACAAAAGGATTCCAAGTGACAGGAACCTTGCATTCCGTCTTCATGGGGAAAATGTGCCGCCTGCTCAGTTACCGTTTCACATCAGACGACAGAAGGTCATGGTTCTAACAGAACGGCAAATATTTGATAGCTACTCCATACAAGAGAGGATTCATCAGCTTTAGAAATACATCGAGGGAATATTATACGCAGATCAGACGTCTGCTTGTTTGGATGCCCGGGGATTAGAGAAATACCTTCAGACAGGCGAGGAAATTTCCCTGCTTATCTGAAGACATTTGATCTATTTCCCACCTATCCAAACAAGCCCCTGAATAAGAATGCTAGAGCATAATCATGCAGGAAGCGAACAACAGTTAGTCTATGAAAGGTTGGTCACACTTGTTTTGACATGGACGATGAGGGCAAAAGAAAAATTACAAAAGGGGGGGAAAACGAAATAGAACCACCATAAGGGTGGTAAGTAACGACTTGGTGGAAAGCAATCTGTTTTGTCCATTACCCTCTCCACTCTTCCAAGCCAAACAAAATGGGAGTCAAGCAGCAACACGAACATAAATTATTTGTGCGCCATCTAAAAATGAAGAGAAAAATCTGACTGCCAACAGCTCACCATCTCTGTCCCGCCGAGGACCTGAAATATAGGCAGATAAAATTTCAACCTTAAGAACAGTTTGTAGTAACAGAACTCGAAAGGGATCTAAACAATACAACGGGTGATAAAATGACTAGTAACCTCAGAGATTTCCAAATCCTAAAAAAAACATATAGTGGGGCAGATGAAAAGCAACACTTGTTCTCCTAAAAAAGGAAGGCATGCTAAGGTTAACGTGTTCTTTGAGTACTGCATGTGCAACTGTGAAGAATCACAGTAAGTATAATTTTTATTGAAATGAACTATGGGTAAGTCTGAAGAACCACAGTAAGTAGAACCTCTATTGAAATGAGCTCATAACAACATCAGGCACAAGTCAAGAAATGAACACACCTGTCTGAATTTCTGTTGCCACCAAAAGAGCCTCTATCTCTGCTCCCCTGAAACCCCCATCTTTCTTCAGTTGGTTTTGGATATTGATCCATGCCACTACGGGAACCTGGCCTTTCCATGGACTCTCTTACTTGGGATTCATCTGCAAAATTAGTCGGCGGGGATGCTGTAACCCTCCCTGCTCCAGAACCGGGTCTTTGCGAAAATCTGATCTTGTCATCCATTGCAATTGTAAGGAGCTCCAGCTGTTTTTCCATTTCGGTTATCTTCTCGGTCAAACTTTTTGCATCATCATCACTCATCTTGGCTTCATTTTCATTTAGTTCGGACTTAAGTAGGTTGATCTCTTCTTTCAATGCCCTCTCATCATTTGTCTCTGGTCTGAAAAATGTATCCAATCAAATCAAATGGAAACTATTCTCAACAGTACGGGAAAAAACTGTGTTAGTATGATGCATGTCTATGTATTTAAACAAGACAAACACAAATGCTGTTTACTTCAGCAATGCATGGTGCAAGAATAAACCAAACAGATCACCTGAAAATAATTAGGTCTAGTTTTTGAAAGACTCGCCTCATTTGGGTTAAAAATTCCATTTTGCTAGACCACCTAGTCACATGCTGAAATCTATTCAACCTTGCAACTGGCTATGCTACAATTTGACTTATTAACTGTCCCCAACATCAAAGTAGCACAGTTAGCTACCATTTGATGGACTATTGAGACCAGATATGTGAAAAGAGGCACAAAGAAACAAAAGAAAGACAATGGATCATGTATCTCTACTAAACGAAGTGTTATCTTTGCTAATCCTCTCAAGACCTAGTTCTGAGGACTGCAGTCTGTACAGTTCTTTCTTAAGGGCAATGCACTCTCCAAATGAAAAGAAAAGTTACAACCAGAACTTGCATGAATAAATCTTGATAATACTATTGTGTTTGGACACGAATCATGCATTAGCCGATTTTAAGACACAAATATTTGTGATTCAGTGCACGTTCTAACCAAGCACATGGAAACGCAAACTACATTTCAAATGGCTGAGTACTGTCGACTATGGCATTACAATAAGGGAACATAATCTTGTCATGAAACACCTGTGGACTGTTAGAGAACTTACTAACATGAAGAATTAAAATGCTTGTTATTGTTACACTATTTTCTTCAAATAAAACTCTATTTCAGCAGGACTCACGCATCTATGTGTTAGTTCTATGTTTTACAAAAGTGCCATGACTCAGGAGTGCTGCCACATCATCATGACTATCTACATCATCATGACTATTAAGAGGATCAGCACTTCAGCAGGAAGTACACAAAGATGTAATTTCAAATTGTTATATTGACAGCACAGTTTCTCAAATATGATGGGAAAAAGGGCACTCTGTTCGATGGCTAAGACAGGGTAAACACTAATACTCCCTCCAGTAGTAAATAAGTGATGTGTTGGACATCAACACAGTCTCAAACACAAATTTGATTACTATTTTCTATTACAAAACAATTATAAAAATAAAGCAAGACTTGACAAATGGGAAACACAAACTCTCTTTGCAATGGAGGAATGGAACATGAACTTTCATGGGTTTCTTATCATTCCAACATTGACTACTAAAAGTAAAGAAAATAAAAAAGATGATGCCCATACTGCTGACTTGACAAATGGAAGTTGAAGCATTGTTAAAGGGAAAAAGAAACAGTTAGTACAGTAACTTATCAATATCAGTAGAGTAGAATGGTGCCAAACAAGTCCTCCTCACACAGTCAAACCAAATATTAGGAGAAAAATCACAACAATACAGTGTTGAGCATATGTGTGCATGTTCATTCAAGTTAACCGATCAAGAGAACCAAAACAGCTGTACTGATAACAAAGCTTTAATAAACCAAAACCACCTAGCACTGATATTTAAACTGTAACGTATGCTTAGAAAATTGGAAAAAATACTGCCTGAAAATAAGAAATGCACTGTCAGATCTAAACTAATACTGTATTTGTTACCGGAAATTTTTTAAGGGGAGACTGAACTAATAATTAGCAAATGCCAGCGTCACTATTTTCAAAATAAGAATGTACAACTATTATTATTTCCATTATTCTGGAATCAAATACAATTACACAACTATCGTCAGGTTATTTGTTATATGATTCATCATGCCATATTTTTCATACACGAGAAACAAATTGGTTACACTTCCCCACTCATCTGCTAGCACACTGCAAGGCTCTTTTGACAGGATAAAAATAAACATGTGCATGACTTTTGAAAGACAAACTAATGAAATTGTAAACTAACTGGTGGTTAGGTTATTGGTTGAGCCTGTTAGAAGGTGCTGCATTGGAAAAGTGCGCTTGCTTACTAGCACAAGGAAAAATAGAAACTGTCCCAGCTAAAATGGAACAAAAATCTATCAAAGAGAACAAAACTATTAACCTTAACCAGTATTGCATTCACAGGCAAATCCTAAGGGTGAAAAATATGTGAATGTGAGGCCAGTTAGATGTATGCTAAGGGTGAACGATATGTTACAAGGTGCTGTGCTGGAAAGAATGTGCTTGCTAACTAGCACAAGGAAAAATAGCAAAGGTCCCCGCTAAAATGGAACCAAACTCTATAAAAAGGGAGCAGCACAATTAATCTTAAACCATTATTGCAATCACAAGCAAATGCTAAGGGTGAACAATATGTAAATGCGAGGTAAGTTAGATGCACACCTATCAATACGCCGATGCTCCAGCTCGAGGTCAATCTTCCTCCAGTCCTTCCCCTTCTCCTGCAGAATCAACTCCCTTGGCTTTGCATCCCCAAAAGGATTCACCTTCGGCCGTGCCCTCGGCACGCCTTCACCACCCGCAGCCGATACCTGCGACCCAGGGCTCCCAGGCCGTGACGAGTGAGCACTCTCTGGCCTGCTCGAATGGGAGCTGGTAGGGCGGCTAGTCTTCTTCTGATCGATCTCGGTCTCCATCTTCTTCCAGTCCAGCCCTTTGTCCGCCAGCACGTCCTCCCGCGGCCTCGCGGCCCCAAACGGGCTCGGCCTGCCGCGCCCCGCCTCAGCGGGCGGGGTAGCGGTGGCCGAGGCGTCGGGCTTGCGCGGATCGAGCACTAGGCGGGGCCGCTCCCGCTCGCCATTGGTCGGCGCGGCGCGGGACCAGCGGTCGGCGGAGTCGGTCGAGACGGGCGAGTCGCGGAATCCGCCGCCACCGCCAAGGCTCGGGTAGCGCGACGGCGCTGGCGCCATCGGCTTCTTCCCGCGGGACCAGTCGCCGTCGTCGTCGGCGCGGCCGACAGACGCGGGCGCGCCGCCGCCGCCGCCCCCGAGGCCCCCGTACCTGCTCCGCGGGCCGGAGTCGGCGGGCGGGGGCGCGAGCGACTTCTTGCTCATGGACCAGTCGCGATCCTCATCGGCGCGGGAGGGCATGTCGAGATCCGGGGCCCTGCCCGGGCCGCGTCGCCCGTCGTCGTCGAACCCGCCGCCGCCGCCGCGGTCGCCGGAGCCGTAGGAGCGGAATCCCCCGCCGAGGCCGCGGGGCCGGTCGAGCTCGTCGGCGGACCTCTCGCGGGGCCCCGTGGGCAGCATCATCATCTCGGCCGGGGTGAGGCCCCGGGGCTCGGGGGCCGGGGCCGCCGCCTGGCGACGGCCCGGGCCGTACCCGGCGAACTCGGACAGCGAGAGCGTGGTGCCCTTGTTCTTCTTCTTCGACTTGCCGCCGGTGTTGGCGGCGGCCTCGCGGAGGCTGGGGAAGCCCGCGGCGGGGGTTGGGGCTGGGGGCGGAGGGTTGGCTGCGGCCTCGCGCTCCTCCTCCTCGGCGCGCTCGGCGTCCAGCGCCCACGCGCCGGCGCCGCCGAGGCCGCCCCAGGGCTTGGACATGGCGGGCCCCCGGGATCGATCTAAGCCGCCTGGCTCAGCAGGGTTCGCGAGATCGCGGGAGGGGAGGGAGCGGAGGCGGAGGAGGCTGGAGAGAATGCCGATGCGATGCGCGGATCGATCGATCGGGGCGTGAGAGAGGCGGGCGGGCGGGTGCGGTGGGCGGCTAAAAGGCGTGGGGGGTCGCAGCCGCGCTGTGGCGGCCGCGCTGTGGCGGGCGCGCGGCGGAGACGGGACGATGCGCGCGGTGCGTGGGGTGAGTGGGACCCGACCGTGGTGTGGCGCGGGGTGACCTGACCAGCTGCTGACCTCGACTCGCCTGTCGCCTTCGGCTTCTTTCGGGGCGCGCACACGCGCGCCGTGGGGATGACGGGGAAACCGGTCACCCCAGCACGTTGGATTTTTTTTCTTTTTTTTTGGGCAAAGCACGTTGGATTGGATCATTGGAAACCAGTCGCAAACCGCGTCGTCGTCTCGGTTGGAGCGTGGAGCCCTCCCCGGACGCGGGCAAAGCGCCGCCGCGGAGCACGAACTTGCCGGCTCACGAGACTGCCACCAGGCCACCACCACACCAGCGTGGTGTGGTTTTCGGGACGTGGTTGAACAACTGTGACTGGAACACATGGCCGTGCCGCGCCGGCATTGCCGCGTTGGAGCAAACGGAGGCCCCGGTCACAGCACAGGAGCAGGTTTTTGCGAGCAATGTCACGCTGTTGTGATCAGCCTTTTTGGCGACGGCGACGGCCGCGGCTCACGGCTAAAGCTGGCAATGGTCCGTAACTCAGACTAAACCTGCACCAAACTCATTTCATAAAGACACCGATGGAAACCAGTTTAAATCAACCCATCACATGTGACGACCAAACCATCTCCAACCGGTTCGGGAGGCTGCTGCTGCGGTGATACTTGCCACCGCCGCCGCCCGCTGCTTGACGTGTGCACAACAGCCGCTCGATGCCGCCGGCATCCCAAACCACGTAAACTATTTATTTTGCTAAACCCAATCGAATCGAACTGATAGCTGGAGCAACTCGTTTTCACCCAACTGGAGTAGGACCAAAGCGATATCAAACTGCTGCAATCGGTTCCCACCTGAACCATTTCCAGCTTTACTCACGGCTGACGGATGGGATACGTGTGGAGGCATCGGGGGCGGCCACCTCGCCTCGCCTCCCGGAGCTCGCCCCACTTTTGTCAATGGAAATTGCTCGCTCTTTTCGCTCTTGGAATAAAGGCGAGTCAGGCACCGCTGCCGAACAATCTTTCCCCGCGCGGCACCAGATTCCTGAACGAAGGATGATACGGGTCTTTGGGTTCGTGAGGACATATAATTGCCTGATTATTTTTTTCCTTTCAAAGGTGCATGTGTATTTAACCGCTCTTTTTTTCATTCCGAAGATTCGGTTCATTGAGATGTTAATTAGAGGTACCTGGGTCAGTTCTTATGACTATTGATTTCTCTAAAAATCCTTAAATGCATTTATTTTGGGAAGAGGTAATAGGTAACATTAAACGTGCATGCTGGGATAACGATGGGATTCTTCGAGGGGTCACTCATGGTCATGGGCTTAAATTTCCAGTCATGTGTGACACCACACCCATCGTTTCTAGCGTAAGTTGTCAGGAATTTCAGTTCAGCGCATATTATAATTCAGTCTACTCGTTAGGAAATTTCTGTTGCGTTTCAAGTTAGAATTCAGTCTACTCGGTGAAAAGATTTCGGGTTATGATTTTATCAATTTAGGAGTAGTAAATGTAGACGAAAAAGGTGGAAAGTTATATAGATAGGTTGAAAATCTCGAGACGAATCTAACGATGGTAATTAGAGGGTAATTAATCCATAATTAGCGGATGATTACTGTAGCATTACTATTGCAAATCATGGATTAAGTAGGCTCATTAGATTCGTCTCGTGATTTACAGCCTATCCATATAACTTTTCACCTTTTCTTCTACATTTAATACTCCATGCATCTAAAATTCTCCTTCGATGTGATGGGTGAAAAGATTTCGTTTCCGAACTAAACAAGGGCTAAGATGACTGATCCATTTTTGGTCAAAAAGAAGAGGGGTTAGTGAGAAACTGACAAAAGATACAGTAACTTGAGATAACCCCAAGCAGCCATTCAGCCACCCACGCAATCTTGACGGGAACAAAAGAAAAGGTAGCGAAAAAAGTTTGCATATACAAGAGAAATGACGATCAGCCGAGAACTTAATACCAGAATGGAGAGGTTTCGATCGACTTTGTTCGGCAAAAAAAAAGGTTTCGATCGACTTTGGCATTAGTTTTTGAGTTTGCTGTACTTCAGACGCCACAAGCCCACAGAAGAGCGCCCAATGCCAGCAGCAGCTGCACCACCGTGACGAGCAGTAGAACAGGTAATCGAAATCAACGCTCAAGAGGTGCTTCCAGAAAGCTGCTAATGACAGTCGTGCAGATAGCTCAAACCAAACCTAAACCTTTCATGCAAACCTTTACAGGTACAGAGATGTAAAGATTCAGCGTTCTGAAAAGTTTTCCATTGATAACAAAGATGACAGGGGAATAGATAGGCATCTCCCAGTTATAGAAGAATGTCAACTGCAGCCCATGCTCACACGCTGTGGCATACTGGCATGCCCCATGCAGCTTAAAGGAGCCATTTCTGACAGAATCACAGAAATACAGCTACAGTCAACTGAACCGGTGATCATCTCCACAATGGTAAAAAAGCTTCAGGGCCACACAAATTTGTAACAAACATTGAACGAGACCATGTTCGCGATGCGATGCCAAAAGGGTACATGAAGCATCAGCATCAAGTATAGCAAATCAGTAGGGAGGAAACAGCTTGAGCTTACAATAGAACAACTGGGAGTTAATGAGTAACCTGCTAGTCTAATGACAACTGAAGCAATGCACCTATGTATGGAATACATAATACTGTATAATATAACACAACAGCTTCAGAAAGCACAAATCTGCTAGGAAACATAACATAAATAATATAATATATTGGTGCAGTTGGCATGCATATTTAGACGCATAATAAAACCTGTAAACTTAAAAAAAAAACACTAACTTCCAACATTCAATTGAAGCAAGCTTAGTAAAAAGTGTTCCATGAAAACAATCAAGTGTGCCATAAAGGAGATGGAAGAACAAGCAATGGTCTGATGGCCACACAGATAGTGCTTACTTTTGCAGAAATCTGATTGAAATCGTGAAGCAGTATAAATGAACCAAGATAGGTGTCGGTGCCAATCCTGGGAGAGGCCCTAAAACAGCGATAATCACCAACTAAACCGCCGGAACCAATTAACCGAGCGAAAAACAAGTGTGGAAGCCTTGATCCGCTGTCGAGCTCGAGGGTGTCCTGCCCCCCTCGAGCGAGGCGGAACTCCGCCTCGCTCGAGACTTCTCGCTCGAGGTCCGGAGGCCGCTCTCGATGCCCAACTCCGCCTCGCTCGAGACCCCTCGCTCGAGGGCCCACTGACGGCTCACCTACCCATGGACAAGAGCATTAAATGGCTCTGCGCGGCCTGGGGCAAGGAAGTCAAGCAGCGAATCATTAGCCCATCCCCGGTCATCTCCGCCAACCCCTGACCCCGTGCGGTCATTTCCGACACCGTGCGGTCATCATCTGACCCCCTGCGGTCATCCTCTGCGTCATGCAGCGTGATGAACCTGTGTGGCGTCACGGGCCCGAGCGACGTGACAGCCCTGTACTGTCACGCTCCCCCGTTCTACCAACTCCGGTACGGGGACCCCTCGAACGAACAGGGGGAACCCTCGAACGGGCCCGTGGCCTGATGTACTTGATGATGACGACCCACGCCAGCCCATAAAATCAGAAGCATAAGGAGCGCACGTCATGTACAGGGAACGTCGCGTCTTGCGCCAGAACGCCATACGCCGGGGAGTCGCCTAATCCGACAACACAAGCCAAGACAAAGGTCACGCCCGAGGTCACGCCCCGTCGTACGACGTCACTGTACTAAGTACTGTCCTCTTACTGTTTGTAACTGCCCCTCTTTGAACTATAAAAGGAGGAGGCAGCCCCACGGAACGAAGGACCGAAGACACTGATTCACACACTCACTACTTGTTCACCCAAGAACACGACTCTCACTCGTTCTAAGGGACCTGGAGGCTCATCTTCCTCTCCCGCCAAGCTTGTAGCCCCCCTACTGCGAGCACCCCCGGTGCGAGGCAATACAAGTGCGCAAGCACACCCTGCTGGACGTACGATCGGTAGATCGGAACCAGGATAAACCTCGCGTCACCATATTGCCCTTGCATCGACCATCGAGAGACGGGACACAGCGCACTTTTCTGCAGGTGATTGGAGCCCCGCGCGGTTCCGGCACCGACAGTGGCGCGCCAGGTAGGGGGCATCGCGCTGTGATCAACTTCTTGACCCACCAAGTTCTCTCGATGGTGATCCGTACCGAGCGCCTCGTCGACCGCTGCTCCTACGGTTCATCCGACCCGCTCCCGGCCGGATTCACTATCTGGTTCGGGAGCCTGGGGTTTGAGGCAACCGGCAACGGTTATCTCATGCGGCTCCTCCCAAGGGATGCGGCCACCACGGCCGCGACCGCCACGACAAGCCCGCCGCCGCCACCAACGCCCAGGCGCAGGAGGCGCTCAGGGCAACGTTCACGGCAAGCACGCATGGAGCGGCGCCGGGTTGCGCGCGCACGTCATCTGGACGACGTCGACCTCAGCGAAGGCACCATTGCTGAGGGGACGAAGGCCACGCCAACGCCTGCACCTCCGGCCACGCGTCCGAACAAGGAGGGCGAGGCCGAGCCGTCACGTTTCCCGTATGGGATGCGTGGAGCGGGCATGGCGTACTCGTCGTCCATCAGCACGGCGATGGACGCCTACGACGATCTCGCAACATC
>CM027123.1:15717891-15754556 GCA_015476505.1 Urochloa ruziziensis
CACTCGGCACGAGAGTGCTACGGGCTCAAGCGAGCCTTCACCGGGGGCAACAGAGGCCCCCCATACAGAAAGAGGAATGATGGTTCCCCGCGCGACGACAGGCGAAACGACGAGCCTGGTGATGACTTTCAGGAAGCCGACCGAGTGGTCCGCATGATCTATGGCGGACCAGAGTTCGGGTCGAAGCGCCAGCAGAAGCTCACCCATCGCCAGGTCATGCACGCGAGGGAGCCACCGGTACCTGAGTACCTCAAATGGTCGGAAGTTCCGATCACATTCACCCGGGAGGATCATCCAAACTTCATACCGAAGCCCAGCGCATCGTTCGGTGCACCTTTGGTTCGTCACATCGTTCGGTGCACCTTTGGCCTTCGGTCTGAAAAACGCCGGCGCGATCTACCAGAGGACGATTCAAGCGCGTATGGATCAATTGACTCTGGACGCAATAGGGCGCCTACATCGATAAATCCATGGAACATCAAGCACATGCAGCGCTTCTACGCCTGAATCAGTTATGTATTTGTCTTTTTTATTTTTAGATTTATTTTTTCCGAGTGATTTTGGAGGGTAGTCACCCCCAGTTACGACTCGGCTTGTTCACAATGAGTTATCAATAAAGTCGATTTCATCTTTCATCTACTTCTACTACTCGCATTTCCTCTTTCGCGTCACGCACATAAAGTATGAGGGGAACAAACCTTAAATCGAGAGGGAAAGTACTCGCCAAGTCAAAGCTCTAAACGTATGACAAAGACTCTGCGGCATGAGACTGAGACCAACGAGGCTAATCTACTCCGTAATAGGTCAACCACTCAGAAATTAAGGCTAGCGCAGAAAGAAAGGGAGTTGTAGACCAATAAAAACTTATATACAAAAGTGATAATTCAAGCATTGTTTAAAAACAGTACTGGTTCGACCAAATACTACAAATACTTTGTTTACATTGCAGGGTCACCAGCACCAGACGGGGCTGCTTCGTCCGAGTCATCAACAACGTCCTTGGACAGGACATTGGCGATGGGCTCGACTTCATGGAGCAGTCTGCCCACATCATCTTCAGAGGTACCGGCAGCATACCCGCGGCCGAGTGGCTCCAGGTCTGACGCCGGGAACAGAGACTTCAGCACCGCCAGGACATGGCCACAGCTGGCCTGGCTGATGGAGCAGAGCTGCCTCCGGAAGTAGCGTGGGAGTGCCCGAACGCGGTCGAGGATAGAAGCCGAGGACGATGAAGCCTCCGGCTCGATCTCCTCCGCGACCACTCGGATAGCATCCTCCAGCGCTGTCTTCTCAGTGCGCAGCGCCTCAGCCTCACCTTGCAGCCGGGCCACCTTGGCAGTGAGCTCTGCGAATTGGGACATAGTCCGATATCGATAATCTAAAGAAGGTTAGATCTGAAGAATATTTTCATGTCTGACAGAAAAACAAATAAGGAAGAACATACCTCTGAGCTCGTGCACGGCCTGGGCCTCGTTGAGCTTAGCCTGCTCTACCTCCCCGCATAAATCGCGGGTGGTACGCTGGGCTTCCTCCAACTCAGCCTGTCGCTCGACTGCATCAGCCTCGAGCTCAGCCACTCGGGCCACCAAGGAGTCGGCCTTAGCGACTGCAGAAGTTAATTCTTGAATAACCAAGGCTTTAGCCTCGGCATCAGCAGCTAAGTTCTGCAGAAACAAGTCAGAAGACAATATGAATCAATATACCACTTGGTATTTGATATCAACAAGATAAGCAGTTCGGGAAGTACCTTGGCTATGTGGCCCATGCGACGATGAAGGGACAGAAACTCCTCCAGAGGAGTCAGGGGAGCACCACCACTCAGGACGCCGACCGCCGCAGAAGCTATCTCGACCGCCGCAGTCTGGGGCTCCTCCACTGCTGCAGTCGGTTCAACCGCAGGAGCATGCTGGGGGCTGCCTTGAGGAACTGGCGGAGGAGTCGGCGACTCTGGTACAGGACTCGGCGGTGGCGGGGTTGGCTCCCGCTGCGACTCGGGTAGCGGACCCACAGGCTGATCGCTGAGAAGATCAGCCGAGTGGATCGGCACCTCTGGAGTTTGGATTGTTGGGGCTTCGGTCTCAATCGCCGACTGAGGCGGAGGACCCGAGAAGGGGACCTCAGACGGCGTGCTACAAGATAAAGCACATATGGATCACTAACAAAAAAGCATAAAGGAAATCAAGAGAAGACAAGAATACTTACAGAGTAGAAATGCGCATTCTCAGGCGCTTTCCTTTCCGAGTAGGGGAAGGGAGGTCCCTCGGACTTGCAGCACTCAGAGGCATTACTGCAAGGGGAGACTGCTCCGAGCTCGTGATTGGCGGGTGGAGAGACGACTCGGCGATGCCAGCTTCATCTTTCTCCGAGTCAGACGACTCAGAGATAAGGAGCTGGCGGCGGCTTGGCGCATCCCTGAACACGATCCCAGTGGAGATCTTCCGCTTCTTCAGAGCAGGAGCAGCCTTCCCACCACTCGGAGATTGCACATCGGGGGAAGGAGAGGATGACAGAGTGATATCCGAGTCGCGCAGATCACTCTCACTTTCCCCGACTGCTTCTTCAGATCCAACGGCCCTGCGTCGACGAGGCTGATCCACTCCCTTTGGCATCTCAGGCAAAGGAGGGAGGGATACAAAGGCAACTCGACCCTGCAAAAATTGGGTTCAGTTCTGAGATTACACCCAATGGGTGGAATTGAAATAAAAACAAGAACAGACTGACTAAATACCTCAGGGCGTGGATTTCCCAAGTTAAACGCTGGAGGACAGTCAGTGGTCCTCAGGGACGTTCCAGGTGCGAAGAATTTGCCAAGCCGAGCGGCGGCTTGGACTTTGTCGACGCGCTCGGGGGCTTCGCGCGTGTTGTCCCCCTCGGCGTAATATTCATACGCCGGGTGAGCCCGCTGCTTGAGCGGCTGAACCCGGCGCAGAACAAAGTTGGCTGCCACACCGACGGCAGACAGCCCATTGTCCTTCAACTGGGAAATAAGACCCAGGAGCTCCCGAACCTGGTCCATTTCACTCTCCTTGGGAAGAGCGGTCCAGGATTGGGAGGGGACAGGACGAGAATCAATTTCTGGAGAGATGGCAGGCGAGTGGTTTCCTACGTAAAACCACTCGGACTGCCACCCCTTATTGGAGGTAAGGAAAGGGATATCAAAATACTCCCGAGTTCGACCCTCGCGGAGTTGGAGTCCGGCGCCCCCGACTACTTGTGGGCAGTCGGTTCGGGGATAAGGCTTAAGGAGAAAAAGATGAATGAAAAGATTGAAGTGAGGCTCTATCCCAAGATAGGCCTCACAGAGGTTGATGAAGATGGCGATGTGAAGGATAGAGTTGGGATTCAATGCGCAGAGGCAGATCCCATAGTAATGCAGCAGCCCGCGGAGGAAAGAATGCGCGGGCACGCCGAAACCACGGAGAAAGAAAGATTCGAACACCACCAAATCAGAGGAGTTTGGGGTGGGGAAAGACTCACCGGCGGCGGCGCGCCACTCGGCGGTTTGCTGGTCGGGGAGGACGCCATCCATGACGTGCTGCTCGAGGCGCTTGGTGGAGGTGATGGACTCCCTCCACTCGGCGGCGCGATCTACGGCGACCTCGGCGGTGGCCTTGCCCTTGGACGACCGGGCCCTTGCCGGCGACCTCTCCTTCCGCTTCGAGGCTTCCTTCCTCTTGGGCGCCATGGCAGCGAGCGGTGCTGGAGAGCGAGGAAGAAGGTTGCGGGAGCAGATCTAGGGTTTTGCTCTGGCGCAAAGGGAACTGGAGCGTCGGGGAAGGCAAATGGCAAGTAAAGGAAGAAGAATGCGGCGGGGATGGCTTATAAAGGAATAAACCGTTCCTCCCGCGCGCGGCGCGGCGCTTGTCTCGGGAACTCAACCGACGCAGGCACGTCCCGTCGTTTTAAATTCAAAGATGCGGCAGGGAATCGCGATATCTCGCGATATCTCACCTTCCGTAAGGCGACCGTTAGGGACGCAACGGACTTTTAGGAATAATGGGCCTAATGGGCTGAAATATAGCACGACCTTTCGGTTCTGTTACGATAATAAATTTGTGGGTTCCTGAGCTAGGGTTCAGGGGCAGAAACCACTCGGTCGTGAGGCTAAAATTAGTCGACGACCAGACTCGCTTTTGCAATTAATATTGCATCCTTGCAATTGATTTTTACGTAAGGCATGCGATACTATCGCTAAAATTGACTCAGAAATCTGGGTCAAATGCTGACAAGTATAAATCTTGTGAGAAGATGGCTTACCATATGGTCAAGCTGAGTCGTGGGACACGACTCGGAAGTCATGCCGAGTTCAAAGAACTTGAGGACAAAATCCTTATAAAGGGGAAATAAAAAAGCCTCTGAAGGAAAAGATTATCTAAAATCCATGTCCAGAGGCATGGGGGCTGAAAAAAAATCAGTCGGAATTCATGGCTTTCAGAGTCTTGACACGATCATGCTGAGTCGTAACAAGACTCGGGGGCTACACCCAATGGGTGCACCTGGAGGTGCACACCATTGATGGATTAAGTTTAAAAAGAGATTCATAATATTTTGCTTTTTGACCCTCGACCAGAATATTCTATTCTGCTCAAGGCTCGGGGGCTACACCCAATGGGTGCACCTGGAGGTGCACACCATTGAAGATCAAGATACAAATGGATAAAAGTTGAAGACCTTTGGCCAATTTCATACAAAAATTGCCCAAAGCCCGGGGGCTAAGTGTATTCACTTCGCTGTCGCGTCGTGAAGAAGAGCACTCCTTCCCCTCACTATGACTATAATTGAAGAATTGTTTTCAGGAACGTCTGAGCATGCACTCGGATCTTCCTCGAAACCACTCGGATCTTCTTCGAAACCACTCGGATGAGATCTTAGACAACTTGGAGCATTCGAATCATGCAAGAAAAGATGGAACAATTACAGCCAACGATCGGCCAAGAAGTGCTCGGGGGCTACTGTGGGGGATATAGTACCCGGGTACCTCACAAGCAGGCTTGGGAGCCCACCAAAAGGGGGCGGCCCAGCCCATCGTTCTGGACCTAAAGACGTGCGGGACAAGTCGGCGCACGTAGGAAGGATCTGGAAAGAGAAGTCCTAGTTGGAATAGGAGTTATTGTAAAGAAGGAAAGGATTCTTAGAGATAGGATCGGATACAAACCGACTTGTAACCCTGCCCCCCGATATATAAGGCGGGCAGGGACCCCCTCAAAAACAACTCGACTCATCAGACAACAACTCAACACGCAATACAATACCCCAAAACAGGACGTAGGGTATTACGTCGAGTCGACGGCCCGAACCTGTATAAACCCTTGTGTCTGTCCATCCTAACCATCTTGCTTCCGATCTTTGCGATCTTCCCTACATTAAAATCACTTCCGTGGGCCACCCCGTGGAAGACTGCCGGAGATAATATCACCGACAGGTACTTAAGACTCAGAACATGATAAAAGAAGCAGGCCATAGCACAAGGGACAATGTTCTCTTTAAAGAGCGCTTTCAAAAGAAAGCATTCTTGGACAGTGATCCAAGAAGAAAGATAGATTATTGAGAAGTATTTTTCATGTACTCTATAAAGAAGAATGTATTTAAATTTTCTATTATCATGATGAGAATTAATAATTGACATGCATGTTTATTTTTGACCAAACTCGGGCTAAGCATGTGTGTTAAAAAACATTCAGATTTAAATATCTGAATTTGATGATTGAATATGCAAACAAAAGAGCAATTCTGTCACTTATGTCCCTCATGGGAAATACCCATAAGGGGTGAAAGTTAACGGCAGAGCCCGCATAGCAATAAAAGTTTGAGAAAATTACCCGCATGGCGGGGTAAAGTTGAAATAATGCTTATGTTAGACAATGCCGCATGCCGGGAGAAGGTTGGTAAAGGACTTATCCTGCAAGGCGGGAGAAAGTTGCTATAACTCATGTGCTTTTTGCGTATCCCACAGTGGGAGAAAAGTATGGAGTAGCATTCATGCTATTTCTAGTATTGATCGTGCAATTTATTGTGCCATGGTCATCAAGCAAGCAATGAGTTTAAGAACCTAAAGACATGGATCACATGCGAGTGTGACTTGCAAGAGGACTAATGATAAAGAACTATATATTGAGTTCTTGAAGAAAGATGAGGAAAAAGCACTCCCGTACGAGCTAAGAAATAATTTTGTTTTGCATGACGTAATCATGCAGGCGGAGAAGATAATTATAGTTTCCTCATTCACATTAGTTCTGAAAGGATTCGAAATTGTGGTAGAAAGATTCTAACCACATTTCGAGGGGGACAAATATGAGATCAATTAAGAAAAAGAGAATAGATGAAATTTTCCCAATAATTAATGTAATGCAAAGTGATCTATAAATGATGAACGTGATCGTCAAGGGGAGTGCGACGGTCGTAATGACAATACCCCTAAAGTAAAGAAATAGCTAAATTCTTGAATTCTATAAAGGTTCAAGGAAGATAGTGCAGTTACCTAGTATTCTATATTGGGCAAGTCTCAGTAGAATGAAACATAAGAAAATAACCATTGGGATTGTGGGTGGAGCTGCTAAAAACCCTATTCATATTCTCAATAGAGTACAAACTAAGTACCCTCGCTAAACCACTTGTGTGTGTGCGGGGGGAGCTCAACTGAGGCTGAAGTATTTAACTCATATATAGAGAAACAGATCCCAAAAGTTGTCATTTCAGTGGCAAACCTAAGAGATCTAAAGGATGAAATGAGGAGGGGGAGTATGATGACTTGATAAATTGATCTTGAGGAGAAGAGGGAACAAGTACTCACTTCGATGATTCAGGAGCCATCTTAGCGGTTATACTCGTGGCAACAATGAGTGAAAATATGGAACCTGTCCTTCAGGAGCTGCTAGTACTCACTTCGATGATTCAGCCCCACATAATAGAGTTTGTGCCATGAAGGGCGTTCACTTATCGAAGTGGCTCGTGGCCATGGAAAATGAGTTGAACTCGATAAGTTCCAAAGTATTTTGGGACACAGTAGTTATTACCCAATGAAGCCAAAACACCAGGCTATGATGGGTCTGACAGAAGAATTGTGACTCCAATGGGAACATGTAAAGAAATAAAGCACAACTTAAATCGAAAGATTTTACGCGAAGAAAAAAATGGCACATCATAATAGAGTTACATCAGGTGAACGCAAAGATAGCATTCTTAGATGTTTTTTTGTGTGAAGATGACTTCCTCACGCAACCTAAAGGTTTTGTACAGAAGAAAAGAACATAAGGAATGCTACATGATTATGGGCTCGAGCAAGTCTCTAGATAGTAGCATTTTTAGTTGAAAAGAATCAGTTATTATTTTGGGTTAAAGAAAATGAGAGGACAATTATATTTGTATAAAGGTATGGAATAGGGAGATCCTTTTCCTAATCATGCACATGTGGATGACCTTTCACTTGGTAGCAGTGATGTCAGTCCACAAATGAAAACAAAAAAGTTTTGTCCTTAAAGATTCAATCTCGGTGGAATTCACCAAGATGAAAGAAAAGGGGTATTAGAAATATCACACATGCACGCTGAGAAATGTTTCTAAAGAAATAAAGTGTGCATGCATAAAAACCTACGTCTGTCCTTAAAGTCAAGGGTAATGGTTTTGGGAACTTTAGCGTTCCAAGAATGTATAAGTAATGGTTATGGGATCTATAGTGTTCTGACAACCAATGAGAAGATTAAAAGAATATGGTACCATATGCTTCAGCTGTTGAAAGCTTAATGAACGCAAAAGATCCAAAAGAATAACATTACCCTAATATAGTTCAAGTATCCGTGTTGTTTTTTTGGCAATGTTCAGTCCAGATATAGATCACTGGAATGGAGTTAAGTATATCGGCCTCATGCTAAACTAAGAAAGAAATCACCAGTGCTCGCAAAAGATTGTGAGTAACGGACATAACTTGTGAAATGAGTAGCTAAATGTCACTAACTTTCACGTTTGGAGTTTTTGTGCAAAAAATCTCCAAAGAGTTGAACAATTATCATTAATATGATGTAAAGATATAAGATAGCATGATATGAGGATGAGGGACAGGCAAAATGGTTGACAGAACCTGTGCCCGGAGTTGATAGTGGTTGATAACAGCAACAACCATCTAAATGTTTTGCTCCTATGACAACGAGTCAATTGTGGTGCCAAACACATTGACAGAAAGGCATACGTTGTAAAGGAGAAAGTCCAGAATCTTGTTGAAAACCAACAATCAAGTACTTACAGATCCATCTATTAAGGCTTACAACCCAGTGTGTGCGGAGGACACATAGTCCACATGGGTTCATGGTATGCCTACGAATTCCGGACTATAAATGGCCCAAAGTTATGATTCTTCAAAATGGATAAGTATATTGTGGCTGGCTAATCCGATTGAAATGACAATTATGATGACCCATGCCCAACGTGCTTGTTTGTAATGAATTGGATGCTGAGCGAAGAGCTGAGTGTAATAATACTTGTGGTGAGATCAAGGGGGAGAATGTTAGGTTGATCTCTAGCCAGTTGGCCCACACATCTTGATCGGGGACACCCAGCCCAATAGAAGGCTGGTGGGCCCTCGTCGCGCAACCCTATATAGAGGAGGTGGGGGCTATAACACAAGACACAAGATTCACTGCTGCCGCCACTCCCCACCGTCCTTTAACCCTAACCCGATCCAGAGGGTGCTGCCAGCGATGGGGAGCTCTACCAGCGGCCGCCATCGCTGCAACCCCTACTCCGACCGTGCTGCCCGTGAGCAGATTTCACCGGCAGAACCAGTGATGGCCGGAGTGACGAAGGTATGTCATTGTTGGTTGTCATTATGACACAATTTTACCACCAATATTCCACTCTATTTTAGGCTCATCTTGCTCATAACAAAGCAAATTTGATTATTTCTAATGAGTTCCACAAGTTTTGTACAATTTGTGAGTGAAGGAGCAAATGAGGAAAGATGGAGGAGTTTGGTACAGGGCCAGGCCGGCCGTCCTAGGCCAGGACGACCGGTCCCCTCTCCCATCTTCTAGCCATGGTGTTGATCCACAAGTCTACTGATGAATCAGGGATGTTCATGAGCCGTTCATTTGATGTCGGTTTGATCAAAGGACCCGGAAGGCCTAGGGTGAGAAAGACATGGATTGAAGGGCCCACAACCTAGGATTCTTGGACAGCTTCAACCGAACGCAAATGTTACCGACCTCAGGAAGCAATCAGGAGCGTCCACGACGAAGGCGGTTGCCAGAGGAGCCAGGTGTAGGCCGATCGGCCTACACCAGGCCGGCCGGCCCCCCGCTGCATCCTCACGCGACCATCTTCGGCGTGGAAGTTAAGCAGGTCGGTAGCGTGACGGTTACGGTGACTACCGACCTTGGGAGGCTATAAAAGGCGCCCTGCACCCCCACTCAAGAGACATCATCCATTGGACAGAAGATAAGCTTAGTGAAAGTGCTCTCATCTTTAGAATTAGAGTAGGGAGAGAGTGGCTGAATTGCTTGGGTGACAGCCAAGCTTTGTAGAGAGGGTCCGGGATTCCTTCTTGGCCTCATCTCAACATTTCCGCCCTCGAGGAATATATTTCAGGAGTTATCTTCAGTATCTCCTCGGTCTCTTGCCTTTAGTTCCTCGCTAGTTCATAACTTACTTTCAGCAATTTATCTTATCTATCATTTGATCTGCGGGTACCTGAGTCTGCGCGAGTGACAATCGACTCTTGTTTGGGTTTCCTCTATAGCCCTTCGCGTTGGGTGGAGGATCAGTAGCTGAAAGCTTAGGGTGCCTGTGCTGGCTAGCTACCTCAGGTTGTGTTGCACCCCACGGAACTGCAGTGGTAGGCTGCAGGTGGTGACAGCCCTGTCCGTCCTTTGTACTCCACCACGTTCGGGTGTACTCATACTAGTAGTGCTGAGCCCGGAAGAACCCCTCTTCTCACCCCGTTCTGAGTTCTTCCCGTTCTAGCCGTCGAAGCAGATCAATGAGGTTCAGATAGCTTGTCTGGGGTAACGCGTGGCTAGCTAAAGTCAAGCTCTCTACCCACTTACCTTGTGCTCCCTGGTGGGTCCGGTTAGGAAAGTTCTAGGCTAGTCGTGTCTACCGTTCCTTGGATTTGACATCCAGGTTCTTACTCCCCTGGTGAAAGGCTACATCGTACTCCGTGCGCTTGCAGATTTAGTTAGGCTAAGGAGTGCCAACAAGCTTTTCTGGCGCCGTTGCCTAGGAACGGTAGCAACACTAGTGTAGGATCTTTTTAGCCGTACACTTTACCCCTATAACCATCTACCACATGGAGTTTTCTCCTAGTTATCTGACGGTTCCATCTAACGAGTATTTGGAACCGCCATCATCCTGCCACCCCATACCACCTCATGGCCTCGAGATTCGTCCCAGTCTCGTTGCCATGGTTCGTGCGCAGTTTTTCAGTGGAACGAAGGAGGAATGTCCCTATGCTCACTTGCAGGTTTTTGAAGAGAATTGCTTTCTTCTTATTATACCCGTCGTCGACCAAGACACTTTATGATGGAAATTTTTCCCATTTTCTTTGATGGGAAATGCAAAATCTTGGTACGACCGGGCTGCAAGGAGATTTAGCGAAGATTGGATCAAGTTGAAGGATGAGTTTTGTCTGTTATTTTACCCTGTCTCCAAGATCTTAAAGCTTAGAGTCGAGCTGATGACATATCAGGAAGGCGATGAGTCACTTGGAGCCACGTGGGAGCAGTTCATTCAGTTGGCCAACTCAGGGCCACCGTATAACATTCCAGAGGAAATGCTTATGCAGCATTTTATTGGTGGATTGAAGCCGGAAAGTGCACAGTTCTTGAACGTCACTTCCACAGGGTCAGTTTTATACAAGACAGTGGATGAGGCACGAGGAATCTTGGAAAAGGTTCTTAGTTCTACCGAGTACACAGGAGTTTTCGACGACCCTCGAACACCACCAACAACCCCCACAGACAAGCAGCCAATCCTTGCCCTTACATTGGATCCACCTCCTCCGATCATAGAGGAAGTACTCGAACACAAGTCCTCAGACCAAGAATTTATTCTTGACGATCTGCCGCACTTCATACCCGAGCTCTTTACAGAAGAAGAGTACTTGGAGATCGGTAATACATCACGTATGCTTATGGAATAAGTGTGCGCAAGTTCAAGGTCTTCATTCCAGAAGCCGTACTGCAGATTGAGGGTTTATGTGCGATTATGAGTAAGGAATGGACGGAGGAAATTGAAAGTTGTGAAGATATCATCCGAACCAACCACAACTTAAGAGTACTCCATTGTGCTATTGAGGGAACTGACACTCAGAACGTCGCCTATGATCCAAAGGTCGGGAGTAACATCATATCAAGTGTACTCGCATCACGAGTGCAACCAGACGAACCCCAGTGAAGGACCGAAACGGCGACCAGAGAGGGGGGGAGTGAATGGGAGCCGATAAAAATTCTTTCTAATCGATCCGGCTATTCTCCCAAAACAACTCCGAAACCTCCGAGAACAATCTTGCCAAGATCACGTAGCCACTGTCAAGCTACTGACCCTAGGAACAAGAAACGAGCAGCGGAACTCGAACCAATCGAAACGAACACCAAAACGACCCGAAACACGGCTCGATCTAACACACCCAGGGGGGGCGGTTAAACCGGCCAGGGGGGCGGTTAAACCGCCCGGGCCTGGGTGGCTCGGGAAAAAGTCAAAACAAAAGTGGATCTCCCAAACCGCTTGAGCTCTTGAGGCGAGATTTTGGTCAGATGATCTAGACCTCCAGTGGAGTGTTTTCCCAAAAGATCTCGGCCTCTAACTCAGTACAACTCCCGGAATCGCAGATCTCGCGAAGAACACCATGACCTCGAGTTCATCCCGAAAATCTCAAATCCAGAGCGATTCTCGGCGTTTGGGGGCAAAGGATCACCAGCAAAAGAGGCACAAGGCACTCATACGTGAATCCCCCAAAGAAATCCGAGAGAAAACGCCCTAGAACAAGAAGAACGAAAATCCCCCAAAAATAGCTCCGAAAATACCCACGAAAATAGAAAAAGGAAAGGGAGCTCGGGAAATCAAATCATGGCACAAAGATGAGCAGCACAAACTCCATCACATAACCATGAATTCACCTATACAAACTAGGAAATGATTCGAAGTAGTTCTAGGTGGAGGGGATGAAGGGAAAACTAGTTCAAAGGAAAACCTAAAGAGATAACTAGAGAGATAGCAGCCACCAGCCCTGAAGGGGCCTATTAGTAGTCCAAGTGGTGGTGCTCTAAAGACTAAACTACCCCTAAGTGATACATACCCCTCAGGGGCAAATTTGACATTTTGATCTCAGATATTTTCCGGCTCGGGCACCTTCCACTGCAAGCTAGCTTCCCTCCGATGCAAGCCTTGCAGTCACGCCGCGTGTCCTCCGGATCGAAGCTCCTCGACGCCGTTCTTGGGCCAGCCCAGGGGGCGGTTAAACCGCCCCTGTCAGCCCACTGGCCCAGCTGCCCAAGTTCGCCTCGTCGAGTCCTCGGTCCTTGGTTTTGAGGCCCAAACCAAGGGAAACCGTCCACCGATGATTTTGTGGCCAAATCACCAAACCCCGCGCGCAAACTTCGGTTGTTAGCCGCCACCTTGCGCCGGCTTCTCGTCCGCGTACGAGCTTCGGTTGTGAGCCGCTACCTCGCACCGGAACCACGTCCCCTTGCTCGTTCTTGCCAGCATGTGAACCGCACTTGATCCACCGGCCACCGGGTCCCTCGAACCAAGCCTACTTGTCTCTCCGCTCCTCGGAGGCCGCCATGGCTAAGACCTTTCGCGCCTGTTCTTCACCTGCACCAATGCAACCAAGCCGCATTCTACACCTGCAATACTTGAGCCAAGGGAAACGTCAATCCACACCACGTTGTCAATCACTCATCACACCAGGAAGCGACCATCCACCGGTCCTCGGACACACCGGGTCCTCAATCTCCCCCTTGATGAGTGCATTGACAACACACACATAGTAACCAATTGATATGAAGAAAATATAAAAGAAATCGAAAACAAGACTCAAGCAAGTGACTAAAAGCAAGAACAAGCCGAGAACAAAGTCACTCTGCAAGAGAAAGCTCCAGAAACGCCGACCCTTCAAGAAGAAGCGAAAGGGCTCAACACCATCGGCAAAAGAGCAAAAGCACAAAGCACAAATCACAAACTTCAAATCCTCCAACTCACTTTTCAGGACATCTCAAAGCACTCCCCCTGCAAAGATGCAACTCCCCCTGAACAAGTGAACTTGTGCGTGCGAAAAACACTCGAAAATGGCTCAATCTCCACAAACTGTGTGCTCTCAGCACAGGGGCGGTTAAACCGCCCAGGGGGGCGGTTAAACCGCCCCTGGCAGATGACCAAAGTGAAAAGAGCCAAAATTTCACAAACCAACTCGCAACGATGCCGTTCCAACTTGAAAACCTTCCACATGTGCCCAGCAAGATTTCCAATGATCAAACTCTCAGAAACTTCACAAATTTTCAGAAAACCTCATTTGGCAAAACTCTTCACTTCTCACACAATTTCGACAAATTCTAGAGCAAATACTTTCTCAAAGATTCAGCAACATCTCCCCCTTGCAAAATGCTCCAGAAATTCTCCCCCTTGTTGACAATGCACACATCAAGGCAAAATGTACAAAATGCAACTACAAGCTTCTCAAATATACAATGAGCAATACAAAATGCTACAAGTTAGAGAAGAGGCAAACTAGATAGTTCATCATGTCACACGGGCATTGCCATCAAGAAGGTGAAGACATATATCCAATTGACAAAGCCATGAGCAAATTGTGGAATTTTATCAAAAATGTCACCACATGAGCAAAGTCCTAACCATGGATTGTTTAAGCAAAAATAACTTCATCTCACCAAAATCATGAAAGGACAAGCATTCTTGACAAAAGATCATCATAAACGCCCAAGTTCTACCTCATGTCATGTCAAAGCACGGAGCCATGTGTTCACTTCTCATGGGAGACTTCTCCGGCAAACAACATGCAACCGCTTAGCACCCATGTGTGCAAGTGTGTGCAATGGTGAAAGCATAGAGACATGAGCATAATTTCAGCAAATATATCTTTTTCTCATCCTTTCTTCTTTCATGCATAGACATCTCATTTTTCAATTTTTCAAGTTAAGCATGGTACATGAAATGTCTTTGCGACAGAAAGAAGCTTATGCTCCTCCACAAGATAAAGCATGGGCTAAACATTTACAATGACAAAGGTCTTTGACCCAATTGAAAAGAATATCACACCCTAGCATGATCTTAAGCAAGATATAGCCATTTCGGCTCAAACAAGACATGCAAAGGCATTTACTCATGGGTGAAGAAGATTAAGTTCAGTTTGTCATTTTAATTTCGAAAAGAGACTATCTCAAAAGAATATATATCAAAACCATCAAGAGCATAGCCATCCATACAAGCAATCCCTAGCCAGCCTGCCTAAACTCTAAAATGTAGCAAGTTGTACCAATCACTGCATATAGGAGAAGCTCATCCTAAGATATGATACAAAAGATGAAATCAAGATACAAAAGCAAGAAAAATGTACATCAAGATACAAAGATGGTACAATAGTATACATATGCTACAAGAGAAGCCTCCAAAACTCAGCTCAGAAAACCGCACACACACCAAGTTCTCCTCGCAAGCGGGTGAAGGTAACTTGGTCAAGTGGCTTAGTGAAAATGTCTGCAAGCTGGTTTTGGGTAGAAACATGGGCAAGCTCAATATCTCCTTTCTCCACATGATCTCTCAGAAAGTGGTACCTCACTTCTATGTGTTTGGTTTTGGAATGAAGCACGGGATTTTTGGCTACGCTTATGGCACTGGTGCTATCACAAAGAAGTGGAACATGGGACATGTCTAAGCCAAAATCTCTCAAGGTGTATGTGATCCAAAGCAACTGAGAACAGCAGCTAGCAGCAGCAACATACTCGGCCTCTGTGGTGGATTGGGCTACACTAGACTGCTTGCGAGAAGACCAAGACACAAGAGACGAACCAAGAAACTGACACTGACCAGAAGTAGACTTGCGATCAACACGACATCCAGCAAAATCCGCATCAGAAAAACCATGAAGTGCAAGAGTGGAATCGGCAGAATACCAAAGACCCAGCTCAGGAGTGAACTTGAGATACCTGAAAATCCTCTTGACGGCCTGACGATGTGAAGTCCTCGGTGAAGCCTGAAAACGAGCGCACAGACACACGCTGAACTGTATGTCCGGCCTCGTCGCCGTCAAGTAGAGGAGGGAGCCGATCATGCTCCGGTACTCCTTCTGGTCCACTGGTTCTCCGTCCTCATCCGCATCCAAAGCTGTAGTCGTACTCATCGGCGTAGTCATCGGCTTGGAGTCGCTCATGTCGAATTTCTTGAGAATGTCCTTGGTGTACTTGCTTTGGTGCACGAACGTCCCATCCTTGGTTTGCTTGATCTGCAGCCCGAGAAAGAACTGCAACTCTCCCATCATCGACATCTCAAATTCCCTGCTCATATCATCTGCAAACTTGGCAACAAGATCATGAGAAGAGCCACCAAAAATGATATCATCCACGTAAATCTGAACGATTAAAAGATCATTGCCATTTCTCAGCAAGAAGAGCGTCTTATCAACCTTCCCCATCACAAACCCCTTGCTAAGCAAGAACCCTCTCAACCTGCCATACCACGCTCTGGGTGCTTGCTTTAGGCCATATAAAGCTCGGTGGAGTTTGTACACTCGGTGTGGGTATCTCTCACTCTCAAAACCCGGGGGCTGCCTCACATACACTTCTTCCTCGATCACCCCATTCAAGAAGGCACTCTTCACATCCATTTGGTACAATTTGAACCCTTTAGCAACTGCAAATGCTAGAAGGATCCGAATTGCCTCCAAACGGGCAACAGGAGCAAATGTCTCCTCATAATCTATCCCCTCCTGCTGCGAAAACCCCTGAGCAACCAACCTCGCTTTGTTTCTCACAATCTCACCACTCTCATCCCTCTTGTTCTTGAACACCCACTTGGTTCCTATGGGATGGCAATTTGGAGGTGGTTCTACTAACTTCCACACCTGATTTCTCTCAAAGTTTTCAAGCTCTTCATGCATGGCATTGACCCAATCAGAATCAGATAAAGCGTGTCCAACATTTTTGGGCTCAAAAGACGCGACAAAAGCAGAATGAGCATAATGAGAGATGTTCTGTGACCTCGACCGTGTAGTGCGTTCATCCATGTTCCCGATGATCTTCGAAGGTGGATGATCCCTCTGTACCAGCCGGGGAGCTTCTCGCCTCGAGATTGCCTCCCCCTCAACATCAGCTTCCACTTGAACTCGATCTGGAGCGCGACTCGACGAAGGTGTAGCAGAGGGGCCGTCGTCGAACGTCGTGGTAGTAGTGGAAGTAGAAGGTACACGATCTCCACACGGTGCCTGAATTTCCTCATCATCTTCATCATCAGGCTGTTCTTCCTCAAAGATGGGCTGTCCCAAATCATCATCACCTGCACACTCAAAAGACAGAAGAGCTACACGGAATGGTCTCGTCGAAGGTGACTTCGCAAGTCTCCATGATTTGGTTAGTTTCAAGATTGAGCACACGATATGCTCGAGAATGATTAGCATAACCAAGAAAAATTCCATCCATCGAACGAGACTCAAACTTGTCCAAATTTCCTTTCTTCAAGATGAAACACTTGCAACCAAAAACCCGAAAGTGACTCACACGGGGGGAACGACCATGGAAAAGCTCATAGCAAGTTTTCTTCTTGAAAGCACGAAGGAAAATCCGATTCGAAACATAGCAAGCTGTGTTCACCGCTTCTGCCCAATACTTCCTAGGAGTCCTATGCTCATCTAGCATCGTCCTAGCCATCTCACAAAGTGTTCTATTCTTTCTCTCAACAACACCATTCTGACAAGCAACATATGGCGAAGAGTATTGATGTTCGAGACCAAGATCACGACAGAAGGCATCAAAACGAGTGTTCTTAAATTCCGTACCATTGTCGCTACGAATAGCTCTCATGGCACCACCATTACTCTCGTTTTTCAACCTCAAAATCAGATCTCGAACAAAATCAAAAGTCTCATCCTTCGACGCCAGAAAGAACACCCAAGCATACCGAGAAAAGTCATCAACAACCACAAGAACATACCACTTCCCACCAACTGAACGAACTCGAGCGGGGCCAACCAAGTCCATGTGCAAAAGCTCCCCTGGACGCTCAGTCATAACATCTGTCAAAGGTGGGTGGGAAGCAGCAACCATCTTACCATGCCTACAAGGTGCACAAACCAAATCTTTCTCGAACTTGAGCTTGGGCAATCCTCGGATAAGGTCAAGAGCACTCAAGCGTGTGAGTAAATCAAAGCTCACATGACCCAATCTCCTATGCCACTTCCAAAGCTCAGAAGAAGTACCAGCGATCAAACACCGTGAAGGACCAAAAGATCGAGAAAAATCAGCACGAAAAATCTGTCCCTCAGGAATGATCATACACACAAGGTCACCTCGAGAATCAAGAATTTTCGAATCACCACGCTTAAAACGAACCTCATAACCCTCATCAAGAAGCTGAGAAACTGAGAGCAAATTGAAACCAGAGTTCTTGACAAGAGCAACCCGCTTCAACATGAAAGTGTCGCTCACCTGAATAGCACCCTCGGACAACACTCTACCTCTACCCTTATCCCCGAAAGTGATGTACTGCCTGGACACCACCGGGGTGAGACTGGAGAACCACTTACCATTACCTGTCATATGTCTCGAGCAGCCAGAATCCATCAACCAAAAGTTCTCCAAGCCTCCCACCTGCACAATCAGAACCGAGAACGAGAATGAGCGAATGACTCGACACTGGGGTTAGCACAAAACGAGTCAAACCAGTGTCGGGCCATCTGCTCAAAAGAAGGGTTAGCAAAATCAACTCTACCACGTGAAACCCTCTCGTCTCTCACCATCGGACCTCTAGCACCACGCGGGGGAAAACGTGGCCTAGACTCTCTCCTAGCCTCAAAGCTACGGTCGAACCTCCCTGAACCGAACTGACCACGAAACGGAGGCCGCCTAGCAAACTCACGAACAGCTGAAACACCACGACTAGGCAACCACAGGAACTGTGCGCACAAAGGCGTCGCCTCTCGGCCAGGGTGAACGAGACACAGGCACACTACGAGAAGAGTAGTACCTGTCCCTGTTCCCCACCTCCTTCTCTCTTCTCACCTCCCTCTTCTTCCTCCAACAGAACTCCTCAAGGTGTCCATCCCTTCCACAATGCTCACAATGGAAGCGGACTGGCTTTGGCTTTGGGGTTTCTCTCGGCTGTGCCCTCTCTCTCGGCTGGTAAACCCCACTCCTCACAAAGGTCACTCTCCTCTGAAAGTTCTCTGACTTAGGTGGAAACTTGGGAGGATCTGGAGTGGTGTCAAGCTTGTTCAGCAGGTGGTTTGGTTTGGGTGTGAAGGTGTTCTTGAGAATGGCTTTTGGTGGGTTTGTGGGAATGTTTGCGGTGGAGCTCTCTGGATCTCTCTCTCTCTCACCACTACTCTCACCAACCTTCTCAGAACCAAGACCACAACCATCAGCTCTCTTAAAGCTAGCAATCAACATCTTGAGCTGAGGCTCACGACCAGACAACCAACCCAAACACTGTCTCAGCTCATCATTCTCATCTTGCAACCGATTCACACACTGTTCTAGCTCAACATTCTTCAATGCAACAACATCACAAGCAGAACAGGAATTTGCAATAGGAGATTTAAGTTGTGCTTCAAGTGAACTAATCATGGTGCGTGATTCAAGCAACTGAGCATGCAAAGCAGGACAAGAAGTACAAGCACCTAGCAAAGATGACCTAGACTTCAACTCAGCAAGCTCAACTCTAGCACCCTCTAGTTCATCCAAGCAAGTCATGTGTTTCTCCTTAAGCACAACAAGATCAGCAATATGCACATCACAGAACGAGCATTCAACCTCATCAGACACAAGAGGAGCATCTTTCAAAACAGCAATCTCAGACTCTAGCTTAGCTGCTCTCTCCCTAGACTCGCAAAGCAAAGACTCAAACTCCATAGCCTTCTTTCCAGTCTCAGAAAGCAAGGTCTCAAGCTCAGCCACTCTATCCTTGGACTCTCCTAGCAAAGACCTAAACTCCCTCTTCTCCTTGTTGGTCTTCCTAAGCACATCATCGCAGTTATCGACCAACTGCTCTAATCTAGCAATCTCCTGACGCAGAGAGGTGGGATCGGTCAATACCTCATCCTCGGAGTCGGAGTCGGAGTCGTCCTTGCTCTTCACGGAGTCGTGCGCCATGGTGCAGTAGTCGACGGCGGCAAAGGAGATGCCGTTGAAGTTGCGGTTCAAGCTCTTCTTCTCCTTGTGGTGGCCGCGGTCTTGATCTTCGCTGCTTGAGCTTGATGACGTGTTGGTGGAGCTTGTGTCTGTCGCTTGCATCTGCCACCATCGCTCGAGATCTGTTCTTCTTGTGTCCACCGTGCTTGTTCTTCGATCTTCTCTCGTCCTTGTTCTTGTGCTTGGAGCGGTACTCGTCTTGGGACGGTGCTTGTGGTCGTCTCGCGGGCGGTGCTTGCGGTTGTAGTCGTTCTTGATCTCCTCGGGGCACTCGGCGATGAAGTGGCCCATCTTCCCGCATCTGTAGCACGTACTCCCGGCACGCCTCGAACCCTTGCCGGTTCTGGTACATCCGCTCGAACCTCCTCGTGAGCAACGCGAGATCCTCCTCGCTCAGCACCTCATATTCTTCATCTGGAAGAGGACACAAGAGAAGACAAAGCAAAGTGTCTAGGAGTGTTAGCATGTCCATATCCAGAGCCACCGACTAGAGCCAGACTATGGGGATCAGTCGGACTCTTAGCCTTGGCAAGCAACTGTCTGTCCACCTCAGAAGACTTCAACTTCGAGAAAAGCTCATCAACAGAATGAGTCTCATAGTTTGCCGACTCCATGATCGCCTCAACCTTGGCACCCCGCACGGATCTATCAAGTGCTTGCAGGAGCTTGATAGCTCGGTCATGATCCGAGTATGGGAGCACGGTAATGTTGACTTTCATGTTGTTGACAATCGAAGTGAAACGCTGAAAACAAAGCATCAACCGACTCTCCTAGGCAAATGAGCGAAATTCTCATATTCTCTCCTATACATCGAGAAAAGCCTAGCCTTGACATGGCTATCACCACCGTGGGCTACCTTGAGCTTCTGCCAGATCTGGCTAGCTAGGTCCTCGCCCAAAACACGCTCAAACTCCTCGGCAACAAAGCACGGAACAAGTAGTCAACAGCTCTAGCATTCGCCTCAAACTTATCCTTTGCATCCTGGGCATCTAAGTTGGTGGGATTGACATAGTTTTCATCTTTCGTCACATCCCACAACAACTTTCCTTTGCCTCGCAAGAAAGCGCCCATACGCGCAACCCAATTCGGGTAGTTTTTCCCATCGAAGTGCGAAGGCCCGGAACCCCGATCTTGGTACGCCATCTTTGGATCTTAGACTGGTTAGAGTCGCAAAGACCCGTAACCAGCTCTGATACCAATTGAAGGACCGAAACGGCGACCAGAGAGGGGGGGAGTGAATGGGAGCCAATAAAAATTCTTTCTAATCGATCTGGCTATTCTCCCAAAATAACTCCGAAACCTCCGAGAACAATCTTGCCAAGATCACGTAGCCACTGTCAAGCTACTGACCCTAGGAACAAGAAACGAGCAGCAGAACTCGAACCAATCGAAACGAACACCAAAACGACCCGAAACACGGCTCGATCTAACACACCCAGGGGGGGCGGTTAAACCGGCCAGGGGGGCGGTTAAACCGTCCGGGCCTGGGTGGCTCGGGAAAAGGTCAGACACTCATACGTGAATCCCCCAAAGAAATCCGAGAGAAAACGCCCTAGAACAAGAAGAACGAAAATCCCCCAAAAATAGCTCCGAAAATACCCACGAAAATAGAAAAAGGAAAGGGAGCTCGGGAAATCAAATCATGGCACAAAGATGAGCAGCACAAACTCCATCACATAACCATGAATTCACCTATACAAAACTAAGAAAGATTCGAAGTAGTTCTAGGTGGAGGGGATGAAGGGAAAACTAGTTCAAAGGAAAACCTAAAGAGATAACTAGAGAGATAGCAGCCACCAGCCCTGAAGGGGCCTATTAGTAGTCCAAGTGGTGGTGCTCTAAAGACTAAACTACCCCTAAGTGATACATACCCCTCAGGGGAAAATTTGACATTTTGATCTCAGATATTTTCCGGCTCGGGCACCTTCCACTGCAAGCTAGCTTCCCTCCGACGCAAGCCTTGCAGTCACGCCGTGTATCCTCCAGATCGAAGCTCCTCGACGCCGTTCTTGGGCCAGCCCAGGGGGGCGGTTAAACCGGCCCTAGGGGGCGGTTAAACCGCCCCTGTCAGCCCACTCGGCCCAGCTGCCCAAGTTCGCCTCGTCGAGTCCTCGGTCCTTGGTTTTGAGGCCCAAACCAAGGGAAACCGTCCACCGATGATTTTGTGGCCAAATCACCAAACCCCGCGCGCAAACTTCGGTTGTTAGCCGCCACCTTGCGCCGGCTTCTCGTCCGCGTACGAGCTTCGGTTGTGAGCCGCTACCTCGCACCGGAACCACGTCCTCTTGCTCGTTCTTGCCAGCATGTGAACCGCACTTGATCCACCGGCCACCGGGTCCTTCGAACCAAGCCTACTTGTCTCTCCGCTCCTCGGAGGCCGCCATGGCTAAGACCTTTCGCGCCTGTTCTTCACCTGCACCAATGCAACCAAGCCGCATTCTACACCTGCAATACTTGAGCCAAGGGAAACGTCAATCCACACCACGTTGTCAATCACTCATCACACCAGGAAGCGACCATCCACCGGTCCTCGGATACACCGGGTCCTCACCCAGTCCTTTTCTCGTAAGTACCTCAAGTGGATCGACGACCAAATGTTGGAATGCAAGGGAATTATCCGTGTTGTGAACGTACAAATGGGACGCAATAGGATTTTCCTGGACTTCCACATTTTCGATGTCCCTAGAGGTGACAACTTCTTCCTAATTGGATAGCCAATAGAGCACCTTGCCAACCCGAACTACGATCGAGCAACACTACAGTTCAAAGTTGGTAAAGAGATCATCCCGGTCAGCCTTGTGTGCTCAGTTAACACTATTGCAGAGGCCCGACCAGAGACAGACCCAGTGGAAGGAGCAGTTAGCTCGGCTCGGGATGAGCAAGCTCAGTCATCCCAGGCTGAAGTTGCAAACCATTTCCTCCAAGAGGCAGAAACGGACGGCTATATCAAGCTTAATAAGGAAGAAAGACCGCAACACCCCCCTCCTGGATTGAAGCCGCTACCTCCTAGACTCGGATATGCTTTTCTCCACAACGACCGATGCTCGCCAGTTGTCATTAGTGATAAACTGACAGAGAATGAGACTCGACAGCTTATTGCAGTCCTAGAGAAACATCGGTCTGTCTTCGGGTATTCTCTACAGGACTTGAAGGGGATCAACCCTAGTTTATGCACCCATCGCATACCTATGGAGCCGGACGGCCTATAAGACACCAATTGGGATGACCCCCTACCAATTGTATATGGGAAAACATGCCACTTGCCAGTTGAGTTGGAATTTAAGGCTCATTGGGCAATCAAGAGATGGAATATGGATCTCCCAGCAGTAGGAATTAAAAGAAAAATCCAACTCGCTGAACTAGAAGAATGGAGGGAGAATGCTTATCATAGCTCAAAAATTTACAAGGAAAGAACTAAGCGGTGGCATGATAAGCGCATCAAGATCAAGGAATTTAAACCTGGAGACAAGGTACTCCTCTTTAACTCCCGCGTTAAACTTTTTGGTAGGGGTAAGCTTAGAAGTAAGTGGGACGGCCCCTATAATCTCATCAGTGCATCTTCTCATGGAGCCGTCACACTTCAAGATAATAGCGGGAACTTGTTTAAGGTTAATGGCAAACGTTTGAAAATCTTTTTGGAACCTCAACAACCCAAGCTCGAAGACTTAGATGTCATCGAGTTCTTGGAGATCAACTAACTCGTTTCTCAACCAGTTTAAAAAACAATAAATACTTGAATAAAGGCTCCCTGGTTCTTGAACCAGTAGCGCCCCTCTTTTGTTTCCACCTTTTGGTTTTAAATAACAGTACCATCACAAGTACAAGTGTGGGGGAGATATCTCAAACTCATCATCAACATACACATTCAAGGTCCCCCACGAAGGTGTCGCACAACATTGACTGCGCTAACATGACAAGAAAAAAAACGATGGTATGTGCACTCCACCTCTCGCTCCTTAATTCATGAGTTTGATTGAATGTCATTAAAATCAATCTCAAGATAATATAATTCACCTTGCTATGCCTACTATTCATGTTCCCATGTTTGGCTTGCATATGTTTTATTCATCGCTTCATCTTGTCACTTGTGAATAAATATTTTTAGGGAACCATGTTCATCTAAGTAGTTGATGCTTGACATATGGTTTGATGATATGATCTTCACTCTTAATGTTTGAGCGCTCGGGAAATTTATTTAAAAATTTGAAAACCCTTTGCAGAGCTCCTCTTTGATATGCCAAAGTCCTACCAAAGCCATATGTTGAGTTATCTTGAAAACCATGTACACATATGCTACTTGTCATTGCATTGAGCTTTGTCAAATTGTTGTGACCCTTATGAGAATTCTTTTCATGCTTTCATGATCAAGATCACGTACACGTTTATCCCCCATTGCTATACTGCTACACTGGAAATTAGCATTGTGTCATTCATCCGTCCATTCCACAAAATAAATGCTCCATCATGTACATGTAAGTCTCACTCCTCAGTTATTGTTACAAAAGAGACATGGCTATTGGAAAAAAATTTGGACACATGAAGGTCCATGCAAAAAGAAAAAAAAAAGAAAAAAAAGGCTGGACACACGAAGGTCCAAGAAAAAAAATCTGATAGCCATGTTCTCAAAAGATTTTTAAAGGAGAGGGACCACATACAAAGGAGTTGTTTATTCCATCCACCATTCCATCATACCCATACACGTGCACATCTGGATCTAATTGTACGATTTGATTCTTCTTGGATCCGCTCTTTGACTTTGCAACACACGTGATGCAAGTATGCCTCATCCTCATAACCTACCTTGAGCTCCACATATAGCCATGTTTAGCATTAGGATGAAGAAAGGCAAGCTAATACCTTGGTGTGGATATATACACATTGAGAGATCTAAGAGAATCAATTGAGGAGCAATACAAGGTTTGTTTTTGTAAACTTATTGAAAAATCCCAAGCTACTTGACACATAGAGCTGAAGTGATTTGATTCATGATCGTTCCAATCCTCAACTACCTAAGATGGCATGATAGACACTACAAAATTCACAAGTACAAGGTATGGCTTGGAATATTTCTTATGCTTGTTCCATTTCCTTGGATGTCTTGTCTCACCTTAGTCCCTACTCCTCGCTCAAGGACGAGCAAGGGTCTAAGTGTGGGGGTGTGTTGACGGTCATTATTATACAATTTTACCGCCAACATTTCTCCGGATTTCATGCTCATATAGTGATAATAATGCTAATATCATTTAGACTAATGGGTTCCACGAGTTTTGAATGATTTGTGAGTGCAAGAGCATACAGGAGAAAAGAGAGCAAATATAGAGCCAAACCCAGGCCGGCCGGCTTAGCCTAGGCCGACCGGCCTCCTATCCCCTCATATGGCCACGTCATTGATCCAGGGGACAATTAACACATCTACAACACCTTGAGACGTGAGATCAATGTTGGTTTGATCCGAGGATCCGAAAGGACTAAGGCATGGATTGAAGGGTCCACCAACCTAGGATTCTCGGACAGCTTTAAATCAACGCAACCAAAACTGCCTCAAGGGACAACATACAACCATTGATGAGCGAGTCGGTGCAACGAAGGGCTAAGAGGAGTCAAGGCCAGGCCGACCGGCCTCCCCTAGGCCGTTCGACCTCCAACTATCACAACCATCACCAATCCCTCAATTACCGACCTCAGGACATCATCAGGAGCGTCCACAAGAAAGATGGTGCAAGGTGGCGAGAATCCCAGGCCGAACGGCCTATGTGAGGCCGGCCGGCCCACTTTCGTGGCGGTTACGCCTCCCCTTTCGCGTGGAAGCTAAGCAAGGATGTGGCTTAACATCTACGCTGGCTTCCATGCTTGGGAGGCTATAAAAGGTGCCATTCACCCCCACTCAAGATACAATAAAATAGAGGAGAAGAAGCTCTAGGGCGAAGCGCTACCACTCCCATACTTAGAAAATAGAAAGAGAGGTGAGGTGAGAGTCCGGGAGAGAAGCCGGAGCTGCCGGTTTCTGTTCCACTTTGTACCTCGACAGATGCGGCTCAACTTCGAGTAACATCCGGGTCTTGTCTGGTAATTTTGGTTCCCTCTAATTTATTAAGCATTCAGACTTGCTAGCTTTTGTTCACTGGTTTATCGTGCACTACTTAGTAGTCGGTGCTTTGCTTTGATATCAAGTGAAGTAGTAATTATTAGTGTAGGCGTGGTGCATAGACTAGTCGTTACCTTAGTTTGCACCCAGTTCAACGGAATAGTTGTGGTAGCCGGCATGTGGTGACAGCCCTGTCCGGCCGACGTAATCCACCACGTTAGTTCTGGTCTGTAGGACTTAGGGGTAGGCAGTACCACTCCCCTTCTCATCCCTTTCTGTGAGTGAACTCTCTTGAATAAGTCTGCCTTACTTGATCTATCGAAATATTCAGTATTGTTACACAAGTACCCTCTCTAACCTCAGCCCTTTTATCTCTTCCTTTCTTTTTGTTGTCATCCATATCCCCCATATTACCCTTTTGGACGAGTTAATTAAAGGATTAGTACACTTCTCGTTCCCCGTGGAAATCGATCCTTGGAATACTACCGGGTGAAAGCTACATCGGTATCCGTACGCTTGCGGATTTATCTGTAGGTCATAAGAAATACCAACAGCCGGCAGGAGCAAGTTGCTCAATGATGAACTTGAAGAAGTTGCCGGCAATGTCGTGGCTGTCACGGACGCCGCCGTCATCCATGCGCGCGCATGGTCCATCGCCTGCCGAATTGCCGTGATGAGCGAGGAGCCCTCACGTATCACAGAAACAATAAGAAGAAATTAAATATTCATTGGTCGTCGTAAGCATCCAAATAGATCGGAACAGGTTGATAGAGAAAAATAGATCCGAATAGATTGAAAGAAAATTAAAGAAACGCGCTTCCCTATAGGATTGTTGATTTGATTCGATCCCGACAGCATGCATGCATACTACGTAGATTGATATTGTCGCCGCATGAGCCGTGCAATCTAGAAGAGTTTGAGTCCTGCTCTCGATCGGATGCGTTGTATGGTGACTCGTCGACTTCCGGGTGCGCATGCGCTGCCCGCACGTGAAACACCCTAGCTGCCGCCTGGACGGACCAACTGAAGCGCGCTGCGCGCCCGAAGGTCGGCGCCGAGGATGACGACTCGATCTGATGTTGATTGCCATCGGGTGGGACGGGCGGGTATTCGACGAAGAGACTCGTCGAGGGCGGTGCCGTACGCTGTTGCACCATGCGTCGGCGGGTGGTTACAATGGGGAAGAAGAGAGGTCGATATGATGCCCTTAGGGGGTTGCTCTAGGTTGGGCCATGGGTCGGTCCACATCACTGTCAGACGTGAGTCCAGACGGAGTGTTATCCTGGTCGGTGAGGGGCCCCTGGGTACCCATATCCCATACCCGGGTCCCTGGCGGTGTCATGGTCATCGCCGAAGGGGCCTATCTTGCCTGGGCCCTCGTCGTCGCCACAGATCTGCGTCGCCATCGTCGAGGAGGTCAGATCCGTGACACCGTCCTCGGGGTGGGCAGATCCGCTTCGTTGTCATCAGGATCTGGAGGTGGAGGTGGGCGAAACCCTAGCCACAATATGGAGTGGGCTCGAAACCCTAGCCACAGATGTGAGCTGGTGGAGGTGGAGGCATAGGAGAGCGGTCGAGGCGGAGGCAGAGGAAAGCGGTGGAGGAGGCGACGACGGAGAGCGATGGAGGAGGGAGAGAGCGGTGGAGGCGAGCGAGCGAGGGAGAGATATGGGGAGAGACTGTGTGCGGGGAGAGAGCCAAAAACTACTGGCCAAAAGAAGATTGAACAAAAAAAATTGTGTTCAAGCTAGGGATCGATCCGCGACCTGTTGCTTCGAGAAGGCCGGCCTAACCATCAAGCTACACAATTGATTTCGATTAATTGTGAAATACAAATTTATTTATATAGGTAACAAAATAAATAATAAAGAGCCAAAACGGTTTACTTATGGACTCGAACCCGCGACCTGTTGGGCTATTTAGGGGATTTCGTTGTGTGCGCATCTAAATATTTGACATACTTTAAATTCTACACTGGCTCGAGCATCGACCATTCCACTTCTCCATCTTGTCTCTCTATATACCCATCTTATCTACTCTTCTCCGTCTCCATCCAGCATCTTGCCTCTCCATCTCCCCCCTTCGGTGGCCCCATGGACGGCGACAGCGACAGCGACGGCAGGTCCTTCGAGCGTAACCGAGATACAGGGAAATTTTGGAAGAAGGGGACGGAGGGGTCGCTGAAGGGGAGGTTTCGCAAGAAGAGGCCGGCAGTGCTTGCTGGCGAGGGGGGAAGCGGCGGCAGGGAGAAGAAGCCGGCAACCCTCGCCAGCGTGGGTGGAAGCGGCGGTAGGGAGAAGAGGCCGGAGACCCGCGCCGGCGTGGGAGGAAGCAGCGGTGGGGGGAAGAAGCCGGCACCACTGCCCGACGAGGGGAGGAAGCAACGGCGGGAGGAAGAAGCCTGCAACCCGTGCTGACGTGGGGGGAAGCAGTGGTGGGGGGAAGAATCCGGCAGTGCTGGCCAGCAAGGGGGGAAGCGGTGGGAGGAGGAAGAAGCCGGCGACCCGCGCCGGCGTGCGGGGGAAGAATCCTGCGAGTGGGGCACTATCTGGATCCGCTCCCACTGCCTCGCTAGGGTTTCCTCCTCTGGCGAAGCTGATGGCTCTGAGGTCCCAATGGTTGAGGTGAAGCATGAGATCAACTCCGGCGAGGATGACTGCAGTGACTCCAGCGAGGATGACTCCAGCGACAACGACGACTCTGGCGAGGATGATTCCAGCGACAACTGTGACTCCGGAGAGGATGACGCCACCGACAATGGCGACTCAGATTCCGGTGACGGCGATGACTCCAAGTCTGACTCTAGCGAGGAGGTTAGCTACCCCTAATGATCCCTAAATCTTTTGCAATATTTAATTGATCTCTAAATATTTTAGTATATGATATCCAGTTTGTGTAGGCGACTCTGAATACTTAGCTCCCAAACTATTAATCTTTTGCAACCTCCACTGACCTTCCAAACTGTTAATTTTTAGCTCCCAAACTGTTCAATTGGCATATTTGTTAGCCATTGTTGAATTTTATGTGATCAAAACTTTGGAATGGTTTTGGTCAGTTGGCATATTTGTTAATTATTGTTTAATTTTGATCATAAGTAGTATATATTCTGTGTAATGGAGAAATTCTCATGTCCTTTTATCTTCTTTTATATTATGATGTCATTTATGTTTAGCTTGTATCTAATTTGGGAATGATCTGTGTAACAAGAGCAAGATCCTCTTCGTGATATTTTACCTCATTGACTCAAGATCAACAATAACCTCCTTAAATTATAAAAGATGACCCAACACCTTTCCACCACATTTTACAAGTTATAACCAAATAGGATATCTATCTAACTGCAATGAATTGTAATTCTCTTATATATGCTAATGACTGCTTTCCATTTCAGTTTGTACCATGCCAGGAGTTTGAGGAGGCGTGGGGGACCTTGCTCATGAAGTATCATAAATCAAAACAGAGGATCAAGGCCCTAGAAGCAAGGGTCCTTGCACTTGAACCAGCCAAAAAGAAGCAAAGAAAGAAATGAGCTGGCAGCCAAGCTAGCTTGATAGTTGAGTTTATTTTGGTGGATGTAGCTACCTGACCAACAACTGATGCATGGCAGCCACGAAGATGTAGTGCTGGTTGGGTATATGTTGGTGTGACCAGGGGTAGCAAGAATTATTTTGGTGATGTGCAAACTGATGCATGGAATATGTAGTGCTATAAATATGGCTATGATGGTTTGGTTGGCTTTAATGTTTCATGACTTTGGATCTTTTATGGTTCATTATATGCCTCTAATGATGGATTATATGCCTGTAATGGTTGATTATATGCCTGTAATGCTTGATGGTTAAGAGTTGATAATATGCCAATTATTTGAGAATACATGAGGGATAATAAATGCTCTGATGTTAGTCCGATCAGCAATCGGATATTCTGATCGTCACCTAACACGTGGGACCCACCTGTTATATGAGTGTGTGGCCCTCCTCCTTCCTCACTCCATCCCGCGCCGCCCTCATTCCTCTCCGCTGTGCCGCTCCGCCTCGCCGTCTCCGCCTAACTCCTGGCGGGCGCTGCGGCCCAGATCTGCTCCACGCCTCTCCGCGCCCATGACGCTCTCAACCGCCGCCGCACCACTCACAACCCTAACCCCTAGGGTCTCGCTATCGTCGCCGCTGCATCGCCTTTCGCCGGCCTGCGCTGCTCTCCTCCTCCCGGCGATGCCTTCCCCCACTCACCACTGCCCCTCTTCCTCATTGATTCAAGTGCAGTGGTGAGAACCTTGTTCAATGTGGCCCAAATTTGTTTAATCTGATTTTAATTCATGAAATTGGCCATGTCTTTTAACCTTAGAAGGATGTGTGGATGCTTTAGGGTTGTTACATCTTAAGTATCTTGTTCCCTCGACACTGTGCTCTCATGGTCAGTTCATTTTCTCAGTGTACCGAGTCCTAAAACATGCGCCATGTTGTTCCTAGGTGTCGTAGTTCACATTCACATCTTGTCGATCACCTAAGGACTGCCCTAGCACTCTACCTTCGTCTCGAGCATGTCATCCTCCTAGAATTTCATATGTTTAGGGCCTGCTGTGGGCCAATAGAAAGCTGCTCTAAATGCCTTTCCCACCATCGTGTGTGATCCTGCATGAATCCCTCACGCACCTTCATGTATTTCGAGTAGTATACCTTTGCCTCTTGCTCTGGGGACACACCGCATAGCCACGTCTGTGTAGAGTCCTCTCCTCACCAATGAATATATAGTTCTTCGATCGTCGTAGGACTTGCTCGGCTTCTGTCTTGTTCAGAGATAGAGCCTTGTTCTTAATGTACTCGATGAATGGAATTCGCCAATCTTCCTAGATGACAAGGATCTCCCGATCTGGTCCAGGACCGTGATCATTGGTGGGTGTAGACTTCTTAAAGTCGATTGTTCTCTTGCGGAGCTCTTGGACGAAAACTCTGGCTGGAACTTCTATACTAGTAGATCCCAGTTTGGATAATACATCAGCCGCAACGTTATCATCGCGGACTACCCAGTGGTACTCGAGTCATGCGAACATGTTTTCTAGTTTGTGCACTTCCTCACAGTAAGCATCCATGTTTTCTTTCAGACGATCCCAGTCTTTGTTGCAGTGGTTGATGACGACAAAAGAGTCGCCGTACACCATTACTCGCTTGATTCCTAGAGAAATTGCAAGTCGTAGTCCATGCAACAATGCCTCATACTCTGCCTCATTGTTGGATAGCTTCCAGAAGATCTGCAGAATGTACTTGAGTTGGTCGCCCTTGGGCGAGATGGAATGAACTCCCGCGTCGGCGCCTTCGAACTTGAGAGAGCCATCGAAGTACACGATCCAGTGCTCTGGTCTGCCGACGGGTATGTCCACTTGATTTTTCCACCATTCAGCCATGAAGTCTGCCAAGGCTTGTGACTTGATAGCTTTCTTGGACTTGAACTCGATGTTGAGTGCTCCGAGCTCGACTGCCCACTTTGAAATTCGCCCGATGGCGTCCGGGTTATGCAAAATCTCTCCAGACCAAACTCCGTGACTACTGAGATTGTGAATGTGTCAAAATAGTGGCACAACTTCCTTGATGTGATGAGTAATGCATAGAGTAGTTTCTGCACTGCGGGGTGTCGAGCTTTGGACTCCGTGAGTACTTCGCTGACAAAATACACCGGCCTCTGCACGGGATATGCATGGTGGTCCTCAAGCCTCTCAACGACCAGCTGTTGATGGCCGTTATATGCCACTTTTGGCTGTCAACCTTTCCAAATAATGAGGGAACTCAAGTGATGCATACATGAAATTATATTTAAACTAATGAGTTCCACGAGTTTTGTGCACCAATATGTTTTGCAGAGAATACAGGTAATATGGTGCATCAAATACCATTATTGGTGAGGTAGCACACATCTCGAGACAAAGGACACATGGACATGGAGCAAAAGTTACCCAAATCACATATTTGACAGCACCATATTAAATAGCTCTCCGAGATGATCGAAATGGACACTTGGATGACCCAATTCGGAATCCGGACGGAAAAGTTATGCCTCCGGGAAGATCGCCGGCAAAACCCTGCCAGGCGGGGCGGCCTGGACAGGGCCGGTCGGCCATCCAACCTTCCCGAAAGGTTCTAAGCTTTGCACAATGGCCTTAAGGAGTCACCAATGGACCCCCAAGCAAGGGAGTGACAAGCATGAATGAGCTTAAGACCGAAAGGCTTCACATGGGCTTGCCACTCAAGGTTGGCCCAATTCACACCGACCTTCTGGAGCAAAACCGCCTCAAGGGGCAACATGCAACCGTTGATGAGCGAGTCAGTGCAACGGAGGCCGAGAGGAGCCAGAGGAAGGCCGGCCATCCTCCCCCAGGCCGAACGGCCCCTAACTATCGATCGTGGCGCCACCATAACCATCATCATCAGGACATCTGGACCGTCCACGAGAAAGGCGGTCTAGAACGGACGGAAGGCCAGGCCGGCCGGCCCTAATGAGACCGAACGACCAGGAATCATGGCCTCCACATTTCTCCTTTGTCGTGGCGTTTACTCAGGTACTTGGCACCATTCCTACGCTGGGAACCGCCCTTGAGAGGCTATAAAACGGAGTCTTCGCCCCCACTCAAGATACAACAAAATAGAGGAGAAGAAGCTCTATGGCGAAGCGCTACCACTCCCATACTTAGAAAATAGGGAAAGAGGTGAGGTGAGAGTTTGGGAGAGAAGCCGGAGCTGTCGGCTTCTTCCACTTTGTACCTCAGCGAATGCAGCTCAACTTCGAGTAACATCCGGGTCTTGTCTTGTAATTCTGGCTCCCTCTGATTAATTAAGCATTCAGCCTTGCTAGCTTTTGTTTAGTTGTTCCTCATTCACTACTTAGTAGTGGGTGCTTTTCTTTCATATCAAGTGAAGTAGTAATTATTAGTGTAGGCGTGGTGCCTAGACTAGTCATTACCTTGGTTTGCACCCAGTTCAACGGAATAGTTGTGGTAGCCAGCATGTGGTGACATCCCTGTCCCGCCGACGTAATCCACCACGTTAGTTCTGGACTGTAGGACTTAGGGGTAGGCGGTACCACTCCCCTTCTCATCCCTTTCCGTGAGTGGTGGTGTCTCAGGCGCCCAAAGTGAACTCTCTTGATAAGTCTGCTTTGCTTGATCTATTGAAATATCCAGTATTGCTACACAAGTACTCTCTCTACCCTCAGCCTTTTTATCTCTTCCTTTCTTTTCGTTGTCATCCACATCCCCATATTACCCTTTTGGATGAATTAATTAAAGGATTAGTACACCTATCGTTCCCCGTGGAAATCGATCTCTGGAATACTCCTGGGGAAAGCTACATCGGTATCCGTACGCTTGCGGATTTATCTGTAGGTCATAAGAAATACCAACAAGCTTTCTGGCGCCGTTGCCGGGGAATGGTAGCTGTTCTTATCCCGAACCTAGTTCATCCACATATCATCCACCTACCATCATGAATTCCACTCCTGCCTTATATCAATTCTCAACTCCAAAAGCTGAAGATCTGGATCCACCACCATCATCTCACCCTGTGAAAAGCTCTTGCTATGGAATACACACAGAATTCAGTAGCCAAGATCAAAGAGAATCCATTTTCTTGAGCTGAAGGCGAGAATCCTTATGTTCACTTACGAGAATTTGAGCAAATTTGCTCATGTCTCGTGATTGCGAGGATGGCCCAACAAACTCTGAAATGGAAGGTGTTTTCCTTCTCTTTGACGGGTCGAGCAAAGATATGGTGTGATCACTATCATGAGAGAGTGGAGGGAAGTTGGGAGACACTACGAGATAAATTCTGCCTAACCTTCTTCCCTGAATCTCAGGTCACTGACCTTCGAATCGAGGCCCTCACCTTCAAACAAAGGGAGGAGAATCACTAGGGGCCGCTTGGGCTCGATTTACCTATCTTATGGCCATGGGACCTGATCTAGGGATCCCTGAACCCATCCTTCTAATACATTTTAGAAGAGGTCTCGATATCGAATCAACCAAATTCCTAGATTCATCCTCAGGAGGATCTTTCACTCGTTTGACACCTAGTGAGGGGAGGGCCATTCTAGACAAAATTCTAGAGAACACCCCTTACACTGGGATCTATGATGAATTCCCGGAAGAAGTTCCTGAGGGGGCCATAGAAGAGACATCCATGTCGGAAGAGACCCTTTGTCACACCTTGAAATTGTTGGATTTCACGATGTGTTTAGAAAGAAAAATTAAACAACGATTTCTCATAATTTTAAAACTTTTTCAACATTTATTTGTTTTACAGGGACTTTAGTGTAGGAAAAGCAATTGTTTGTTCTTTTGAAATTAAATAAGTTGTAAGTGTGTTGCATTCATGCTGGTGCATTATGGTGTCTCATCAGTGCTCAGGTTTTAAAAATGCATTTATGCGACGTTTAGGTTCTTCTGAGAATATTCTGCACTTTTCCGGAATTTAATTCTCTTTTCCCTCGAGCTCTTTCTATTTATTAGAAGGCTCTATAACCCTTTTCCTGAGCTCCTGATATTTTATTTGGACTCGTCTTGTCCCAATCTACCTCTGGAAACTTTCCTGGAATTTTTGGGAACTTCTGGGTATTTTCGTGCTTTAAAAACATTTCCTAGATTTTTCTGGATTTGTTTTGCACTGGAAATTATAGTCAGAAATAAAAAAGAAAACCCTAACCCTAACGGATCGGGCCGGATCCAGCAGACCCGACCTGACCCGCTAACCCCACCCCGGCTCGTTAGGCCCAGGCAGCGCCGCCGCCGCCCCATTAGCGTGCGTGCCCGGCCATCCTCAGTGGCCCGCGACGCGCCCATATAAAAGGGGTAGGAGGCCCTAGCCACGCGCCCCTGCTGCTCCGCGCCGCCGCCGCCGCACCCCTTCTCCCTCCGCAGCCACCGCCGCCTGCAGCCGCTTGCCGGAGCAGGAAGCCGAGCGCCGCTGCCGAGCATCGCCGCCTCGATCCGCCACGGCGAGGTACAGCTGGACGAAGCCGGCCCCGCCACCAGCTCTGCCGAGCCGAGCCGCACAGGACCCCCACCTCCTCTCCGTCCGACGACCGCCGGAACGCCGCCGCCACGGGTCAACCGAGCTGCCACTGTTGGAGGTACGACCATGGGCCTACAAGGACTCATGGATGATATCTGAAGAAGTCGTACCAAGCATGTAGACTACGAGTAGAGTACTGCAAGGACTCTCCTCGTTATGGAAACTAGTCGTATGACTTGTAAACTACTCGGATTGGCTTTGCACAATGGCCTTAAGGAGTCACCAATGGACCCCCAAGCAAGGAAGTGACAAGCATGAATGAGGTTAAGACCAAAAGGCTTCACATGGGCTTGCCACTCAGGGTTGGCCCAATTCACACCGACCTTCTGGAGCAAAACCGCCTCAAGGGGCAACATGCAACCGTTGATGAGCGAGTCAGTGCAACGGAGGCCGAGAGGAGCCAGAGGAAGGCCAGCCGTCCTCCCCCAGGCCGAACGGCCCCTAACTGTCGATCGTGGTGCCACCATAACCATCATCATCAGGACATCTGGACCGTCCACGAGAAAGGCGGTCTAGAACGAACGGAAGGCCAGGCCGGCCGGCCCTAATGAGGTCGAACGGCCAGGAATCGTGGCCTCCACGTTTCTCCTTTGTCGTGGCGTATACTCAGGTACTTGGCGCCATTCCTACACTGGGAACCGCCCTTGAGAGGCTATAAAATGGAGTCTTCGCCCCCACTCAAGATACAACAAAATAGAGGAGAAGAAGCTCTATGGCGAAGCGCTACCACTCCCATACTTAGAAAATAGGGAAAGAGGTGAGGTGAGAGTTCGGGAGAGAAGCCGGAGCTGTCGGCTTCTTCCACTTTGTACCTCAGCGGATGCGGCTCAACTTCGAGTAACATCCGGGTCTTGTCTTGTAATTCTGGCTCCCTCTGATTAATTAATCATTCAGCCTTGCTAGCTTTTGTTTAGTTGTTCCTCATTCACTACTTAGTAGTGGGTGCTTTCCTTTGATATCAAGTGAAGTAGTAATTATTAGTGTAGGCGTGGTTCCTAGACTAGTCATTACCATGGTTTGCACCCAGTTCAACGGAATAGTTGTGGTAGCCAGCATGTGGTGACATCCCTGTCCGGCCAACGTAATCCACCATGTTAGTTCTGGACTGTATGACTTAGGGGTAGGCGGTACCACTCCCCTTCTCATCCCTTTCCGTGAGTGGTGGTGTCTCAGGCGCCCAAAGTGAACTCTCTTGATAAGTCTGCTTTGCTTGATCTACTAAAATATCCAGTATTGCTACACAAGTACTCTCTCTACCCTCAGCCTTTTTATCTCTTCCTTTCTTTTCGTTGTCATCCACATCCCCCATATTACCCTTTTGGACGAATTAATTAAAGGATTAGTACACCTATCGTTCCCCGTGGAAATCGATCTCTGGAATACTCCTGGGGAAAGCTACATCGGTATCCGTACGCTTGCGGATTTATCTGTAGGTCGTAACAAATACCAACAAGCTTTCTGGCGCCGTTGCCGGGGAATGGTAGCTGTTCTTATCCCGAACCTAGTTCATCCACATATCATCCACCTACCATCATGAATTCCACTCCTGCCTTATATCAATTCTCAACTCCAAAAGCTGAAGATCTGGATCCACCACCATCATCTCACCCTGTGAAAAGCTCTTGCTATGGAATACACACAGAATTCGTAGCCAAGATCAAAGAGAATCCATTTTCTTGAGCTGAAGGCGAGAATCCTTATGTTCACTTACGAGAATTTGAGCAAATTTGCTCATGTCTCGTGATTGCGAGGATGGCCCAACAAACTCTGAAATGGAAGGTGTTTTCCTTCTCTTTATCGGGTCAAGCAAAGATATGGTGTGATCACTATCATGAGAGAGTGGAGGGAAGTTGGGAGACACTCCGAGATAAATTCTGCCTAACCTTCTTCCCTGAATCTCAGGTCACTGACCTTCGAATCGAGGCCCTCACCTTCAAACAAAGGGAGGAGAATCACTAGGGGCCGCTTGGGCTCGATTTACCTATCTTATGGCCATGGGACCTGATCTAGGGATCCCTGAACCCATCCTTCTAATACATTTTAGAAGAGGTCTCGATATCGAATCAACCAAATTCCTAGATTCATCCTCAGGAGGATCTTTCACTCGTTTGACACCTAGTGAGGGGAGGGCCATTCTAGACAAAATTCTAGAGAACACCCCTTACACTGGGATCTATGATG
>CM027123.1:15754596-15895662 GCA_015476505.1 Urochloa ruziziensis
CGCCTGAGCGAGAAAGAAGAACTTGGATGCGGTGAAGGCAAATGGCGAGGAGAGTAAGAAGATTGCGGCGGGGATGGCTTATAATGGAATGAACCGTTCCTCCCGTGCGCGGCGCGATGTTTGTCTCGGGAACTTAACCGACGCTAGCACGTCGTGTCTCTTTAAATTCAAAGATGCGATTTGGACTGTCGTCACCGGCGGCCAGGTGCGCCACCGTCGAAGTACAGCCCCACCCCCACGGGAGAGCTATCTTTTCTTCAGGGACAAGACATAGCACGACCTTTCGGTTCTGTTAATTAATAATTACGTGGGTTCCTGAGCAAAGGCTCAGGGGCAGAAACCACTCGGTCGTGAGGCTAAAATTAGTCGACGGCCAGGCTTGTTTTTGCAATTAATATTGCAACCTTGCAATTGATTTTACATAAGGCATGCGATACTATCGCTAAATTGACACGGAAATCTGGGTCAAGTGCTTTCAAGTATAAATCTTGTGAGAAGGTGATTTACCATATGGTCAAGCTGGGTCGTGGGACACGACTCGGGAGTCACGCCGAGTTCAAAGAACTTGAGAAAAGATTCCTTAAAAAGGGGAAATAAAAATGCCCTAAAAGGAGAAAATTGTCCGAAATCCATGCCCAGAGGCATGGGGGCTGAAAGATTCAGTCAGGATCCACAGCTTTTAGAGTCTTGACACGATCGTACCGAGTCGAATCAAGACTCGGGGGCTACACCCAATGGGTGCACCTGGAGGTGCACGCCATTGATGGATTAAGTTCAAACGAGTTTTGCAATATTCTATTTTTGACCCTCGACCAGACTATTCTACTCTGCTCAAGGCTCGGGGGCTACACCCAATGGGTGCACCAGGAGGTGCACGCCATTGAAGATCATGATTTTGATGGAGAAAAGTTGAAGACCCTTGGCCAATTTTATACTAAAATTGCCCAAGGCTCGGGGGCTAAGTGTATATACTTCGCTTTCGCGTCGTGAAAAAGAGCACTTCTTCCCCTCACTATGGCTACAATTGAAGAATCGTTTTCAGGAACGTTTGAGCAGGCACTCGGATCTTCCTCGAAACCACTCGGATGAAGTCCTAGACAACTCGGGAATCTGATCAAACATTCTGACATAGTTACGGAGCACTCGGATCATGCAAGAAAAAGACAGATCAATTACAGCCAACGATCGGCCAAGAAGTGCTCGGGGGCTACTGTGGGGATATAGTCCCCGGGTACCTCACGAGCAGGCCTGACAGCTCTCCGACAGGGGGCGGCCCGGCCCACCGTTCTGGACCAGATGACGTGCGGGACAAGTCGGCGCATGTAGGAAGGATCTGGAAGGAGAAGTTCTGATTAGAATAGGAGTTTTTGTAAAGAAGGAAAGGATCCTTAGAGATAGGATCGGTTACAAACCTCCTTGTAACCCTGCCCCCGATATATAAGGCGGGCAGGGACCCCCTCCAAAGAGGAGACACGACATCAACTCACAACACACGAGATCAACTCACAATCACGAAACCACAACTCATAGCGAAATCCACGCAATACAACACCCCAAAACAAGACGTAGGGTATTACGTCGAGTCGACGGCCTGAACCTGTCTAAATCCTTGTGTCTGTCCACCCTAACCATCTAGCTTCCGATCTTTGCGATCTTCCCTACATACAAATCACTTCCGTGGGTTACCCCGTGGGAGACCGCCGGAGATCATATCACCGACAGGGGGCGTGTTGACGGCCATTACAACCTAGTTTTGACCATCAACAATTCGGTGAAATGAGGATGATCATACCATGTTCCATGCATAAATGTGTTTATACTAACCAATTCCATAAGTTTTGGATGAGTTATGGTTGCAGGATGAAACAGGTGAAATAAGGGCCAAACCTGGCACAGAGCCAGGCCAGCCGGCCTAGCCCAGGCCGACCGGCCTCCCCTGGCCAGGTCTGGCCACGTCACTGATCCAGGAGCTCAAGAAAACACCCAAGATGATCAAGCACCATGCAATCAACGTCGGTTTGATCCAAGAACCCGAAAGGCTTAGATGGGAAACACATGGATTGAAGGACCCACTTACCTCGGATTCTTGGACAACCTCAACTGAACGCAACCGTTACCGACCTCAGGAAGCAATCTGGAGCGTCCATGACGAAAGCAGTGGCCAGGGGCGCCAGGTGTAGGCTGATCCGCCTACACCAGGCAGGCCGGCCTCCTGCTGCAACTCCACGCTACCAGCTTCAGCGTGGAGGTTAAGCAGGTGGTTGGCGTGACGGTTAAGCTGGCTACCGACCTTGGGAGGCTATAAAAGGCCACCTCCTCTTCACCCCAAGACACACACCACACTTCTCAAGTATTTACTTGAAGGGAGCTCTTGTATATTTTCCATTTCTTAGATTAGGATTAGAGTTGGGAGTAGAGTCGAGTCGAGCTTCGCTCGGATCTTCGGAGTCTTCGGAGTTCTGGTAAAGCTCTTGTATCCTTTTCTTCTTTTGAAGAGTTTATCATAACAATACTATCTTATTCAGAGCTTAAGTTATCTTTCATATTTATTTCTTGCTCTTTTCTTAGAGTAAAGTTCTTAGCTCTTTTCAGAGTTAGTTTTGTCTCCCTTTAGTTTTAGTGTAGAGTTTAGTTTTAGCTCTACCGGGTTTTATCTCGCGGGTTTGCTCACCTTGACCGGGCCATAAGACGCCTTAGGGAAGACGGGGATTTCTCTTGACAGGCCTCAAGAGAAATCTTAATCTTCGAGTGCAGACGTGGTGTCTGGCTTGTTGATTAAATAGGAAGTGTGTTGCACCCCACCGAACTGCAGTGGTAGGCGGCAGGTGGTGACAGCCCTGTCCGTCCTTCGTAGTCCACCATGTTCGGGTGTATTCATAACAGTAGTGCTGAGCCCGGAGAACCCCCTCTCTCACCCCGTTCTGAGGTTCTCCCGTTCTAGCCGTCGAAGCGAGCTCTGTCCCTGGTATCTAAGCTAGAGTCTAGGCTAAGGCTAGAGTGTCTTTTGCTCTGAGTAAGGAAGTATCTAAGTCCGGTCTCTCTCAACATCTTTCCTTTTCTATAGACTTAGGAGCTCCTGTGTGTCGCTGGTCTTTCAGACCTTCTATCCGGTCATTCATTTGACCATTATCCCTCAAATCCTAGAGTTTGTACCCTTGGGTTTTTGGCTTGATATTTCTGGCAAGATTTATCATATCATTCTTCAATACACTTTAACCATCTGCTTCCCTGCGGAAATATAAATACAATACCCTGGGATAACTCCCGAGGTGAAGTGGTACAACGAGATATATTCTGTGCGCTTGCAGAATCCATTTTGCATACAACGACATATATCTTCGCGCTCTTGAGCGTTGCTAAAAACGTGATGCTAAGGAGTGCCAACAGTCCCTCGAACCAAGCCTATTTGTCTCTCCGCTCCTCGGAGGCCGCCATGGCTAAGACCTTTCGCGCCTGTTCTTCACCTGCACCAATGCAACCAAGCCGCATTCTACACCTGCAATACTTGAGCCAAGGGAAACGTCAATCCACACCATGTTGTCAATCACTCATCACACCAGGAAGCGACCATCCACCGGTCCTCGGACACACCGGGTCCTCAATAACACACCACACTCATTACAAAGAACCGAATCATCCATAAAGCAAAATAACAAGCACACGCTCACTCTTAACAAAAGACGTAGTTCGAAATGACGATCGTTTAACGCTAACGATTACAAGAACTCTAAACTCTTAAACTTGTAGACTCCTAAACTCCTAAGCTCCTCCAAGGCTAGTTGATGAAAGTGAAGGCTCCTCCATAACTAGTCTTGCGGCGAGGGGGTGAGCGTGCTGGACAAACTTATCTATCTTCCTCCACTTCCGCTGGATCCTCTCCACGGAGTGCAGCTCGAAGCTTCTTGTTCTTTAGTCTTTCAGCATCTAGCATATCATAAGCATTGCTCAACTCATCCGTGGTGCCCACGGCATAGGTGTGAACCCCTGCGGAGTACCTAGCATGGTCCTTCAAGTCCTCATTCAGCTGATTCTGGATATCAAGGATTATGCTGCTCTACGAGGGAAGAACCTCCAAATGGTGCCATGTAGCTCACCATCTTCTTGATAAAGCACTCTTCCAAAATCTTGAAGAGCGGCATCATCCCTACCTGCTACAAAGCTGCCTCTGAGTGCTATGGCATGAAACTTAGCAGCCTCCTTAGTCCCTCCATGCACATAATCAGCGATGCGGATCTGCACGGACACCTTCCAGTCTGCTGGATATCTAGGGTGACACCACTCCTTGCCCTTGTACATAATCTCCACCTGGAGTTGGAGACGCTCAAACAGCTCCCTGAGTAGCGCCGGAAGACGGGCATTACCACCATCATGATAGTGGCGAGTCAAAGTCCAGAACTCAGGCGGAGGTGGCTGTGGGTTCTCTGAATCCGTAGATGAAGACGGGTCTGGAGACTGCATAGCATCCTCATAGTATCCTCATTCGCCTGGGTACTCCTCTACCTCTTCAGGATCCTCCTCTTCGTCTTGAGCTTCATGATGCTCCTCTCCCGCAGGGGCTTCAGCTTGGGCTTCTTGCTGCTCTTCCACTCCAACGGCGGCTGGAGGCACCTCCACTGGAGCCACTGGCGGGTTTGCAGCAACCGCTGGAACACCACCTTCACCTTCCTCATCCTCATCAAGCTCAATCACCTCGATCACCTGCGACGGTGGCGTGTGCACATCCAACTCAAGACCTTCTACCACCATCTGAGCATCAACCTCATCATCACTGTCTTCCTCCCACTCATGGACACGCTGAAGGAAGGCAGTCTTACGAGCGGACTCACGAGTGATCACCATCTTCTGAGATAAAGAAAATTTTCAACAAGATATGTGATAAAATGATAAGAAATAGCTCCAAGGATAAGATAAATCAATATCAAGAAGAAATAAAATAAAGATAAAATAAAATAGGATAAAATAGTTTTATATCAGAGTAAAGCGGAAATAAAAGGCTTCTATGCATTAGTATCCTTAATTTGACCATTTTCTAACTAGGCTAACGTTCCTAGAGGCAACACGGCTCTGGTACCACTTTTGTCACGCCCGTTTTCAGAAGAAAACGAACCATCTCATATGCAAGTCTTTAACCAGGGCAACTCACATATAATTGACAAAAATAAATACCACAACGTGCAAGAATAAATAGAGAGTATTAAATAGCATTATTACAAGCCAAGGTTTGTCTCCATAGAATAAATAGAGTCTTTATTTAACGTTGCGAGTGAAACTCCTCTAAGACCTTGAGGTTGCCTCGCAGAGACGCAGCGTAAAACAACGATTCCAACGATATCTTCAACGCGTAAAACGGAGCTAAGATGCAAAAGATAAGATATAAACAGGGTTAAGGACTTGCTGGCAAAGAACAGGAATTTCTAGGGGCCTAAACAGAAATAAAAGGACTAAACAGTAAAGAACTTTGAACTGCGATGGATAGATCTGTAAATAGAGAAAAGCTCGAGGGCCTTTCTGCAAAACCGGCAGACGGCGACGGCGGCGCTGACGGCCAGCTGACGCCGTGGACCGCGCCGTGAACCTGGTCCACGGGTCCACGATGGACCGGGGCGAAGGGGTAAGCCCCGATCTAATTCGGGCCATTGAGGCCGGATCGGGCGGCGCGAGGCAGCCCCGGCGAGCAAGCGGTTGGCGGCGAGCTCCAGCGCGGCGGCGCCATGGCCGGCGCAGCGGCGGAACGCGCAGACGCCGAGGGCACGAGAGGACGGCGGATCTCAGCACGAACTCAAAGGTGGCGAGGGCGAGGCTCGACGGTGACCGGAGAAGGCGGACCGAGCGGTGGCAGCGGCGCTAGGGTTTGGAGCGGCGGTTGCGGCTCGAGGCGGCTAGGGTTAGGGCTAAAAGGGGCGGAGGAGATACCAGCGCGGTTTATAAAGGTCGGGAGGCCATCTTGGCGTGCGGCCCAAGGCTCACGCACGCGCGGCAGGGCGCGACCCGGACCCGAGCTCGAGTCCGGTGCGGCGACGGCGTGGGGAAGGGGAAAGACGGCCGGGCCCCACCCGTCAGCGGCTGAGCAGAAGCGGACGCGGAGGCGGGCGCCAGCGTGCGAAGAAGGCGGAAAACGGCGAGGCGGATGCAGCACGCCGGCGCTAATCGAAGATGGAAAATGGCCGGGGCGCCTTCAATGCTGTGCGCGGGGAGAACGCGGGCCGCGCGGAGCTGGGCCTGCTGGGCCGCGACTGCTGCTGGGCTGAGCGGAAAGGAAGTGAGGGGCGAAGCCGAGCAAGCCAAGAAGATCAGGGGGCAAAGGTAGACTTGCTGAAAAAGAAACAAAACACCATTCAAACTAAATTCGAATTCAACCAAACTTGAATTCGAACAACTCAAAATTAAATGTAGCAGCATGAATGCAACAATTCAAGGCTAAGTTCATTAATTGTTTTGGAAAAACATTTTTAGCATCCGGTTAATTTGATAAATTGCTAGAAAATTCTTAACACCTTAATTAAATCTAAATAAATTCTAGAAAATTTTGAATAATTGCAAAAGTTGAAATTTGGGGTGTTACAATATATTTAATTACGTCGGTTTGATATGCCAGTATGCAAGAATTTGATAACAAATAATGCCTCAATTTGGTATAAGTATAATATAATAACAAGCATAAATTCTCAATAAAAGTATACCTCGTTTCAGCGTGCAATAATCTTCTACTTACATAAGTAACAATATGCTTCTTCCCATCTGTTTCTTGAGTCAAAACAGCACCAATAACATAATCGTCAGCAGCCACATATAATTTAAAAGGGTACCTCTTTTGGGCGCCCGAAGTATGGGTGGTGAAGCCAAATATTGCTTGATCTTCTCAAATGCCTCTTGCTATTTTGCCCCCTCAAGTAAATTCACTCTCATTCTTTAACCGAAGTATTGGAGTAAAAGCATTCACCTTCCCGGACAAGTTACAAATAAATCTTCTCAAGTAATTAACCTTACCCAAGAATTTCTGTAATTCCTTTTTTCATGTAGGAGCTTTTATTTTCCGAATCAACTCTATTTTCTTAGGATCTATTTCTATGCCTTCCTCATGAATAATAAATCCTAAGAACTTACCAGCCGACACACCAAAAGCACATTTAAGTGGATTCATATTTAAACCATGCCTACTCATTCTTTCAAAGGTAATTCTTAAATCGGCTGAATGAGAATTTAATCCAGCCAACTTAACTACAATGTCATCAATATAAATCTCAAGAATAACACCAAGTAAATCATGAAAATTTAAATTCATGGCTCTTAGATAAGTTGCACCGGCATTCTTTAAACCAAAAGTCATAACAACCCACTCAAATAAAGCAACAAAGTCAGGACATATAAATGCAGTTTTAGACATATCTTCTTCAGCCATAAAGATTTGATTATATCCAACATTACCATCAAGAAAACTAAGCACTTTATGACTAGAAGCATCATTAATAGGCATATGGGCTACAGGCATAGGATATTCGTCTTTAGGAGTAGCTTTATTAAGATCTCTAAAATCAATGCAAACTCTAAGTTTACCTAAATCTTTCTTCTCAACTAGCACAATATTAGAGATCCAATCAGCATATCGACAAGGCCTAATAAATCCTGCTTCCAACAACTGATTTATTTTGGCTTTAATGCAATCATACATAAGAGGATTAAAACGTCTAGCAGGTTGTTTATAAGGCCTAAAACCAGGTTTTATAGGAACTCGGTGTTCAACTAACTCGCGACTCAAACCAGGCATTTCAGTGTAATTCCATGCAAAACAATTGGCATACTCCTTCAATAAACTTATTAATTCAGATTTATATACGTCAGCCTTGGTATAGTGCCATCACCAATATCTACCTCCTCTAGAGGATCTGCTGACGTAAAACCTTGTCCCAATTTGCTCAAGTCCTCAAAATCTTCGATGGCTTCACACATATCATTCTTATGCGCCTGATAGTGTTCAAGTCTTTGCTCCAACCACTCTAGATTCGTATCCATTAAATCACATGATGTGGCTTAGCCAATATTCTAACAACTTTAAAATAGCAGGGATGAAGCCATCCTTAGTACAACTAATGAACTCATAATCAGAAATATTTAAGCCTGAAAAACACTTCACATGATCATGAGCACCTATAGTAGAAGAATCAGCTATAGCAACACAAGCCGACGCATCACCATGCACAACCTCTACTTCGTCGCCTATCCATTGAATTAACATTTGATGCAAAGTAGAAGGAACACATTGATTTTCATGTATCAAATCGCGACCCAAAATTAAACTGAAATTACCATGCGTCTCAGCGATGAAGAAAGCGATAGCCAATGTCTTGCTCCCAATGGAAAGTTCCATAGAAATGATGCCTTTAGCTCCCATAGGCTCACCTCCTCCCACACCGCTGACAGTCATATTAGTCTTGATCAACTCATCATCAGAACCACCCAATTTCTTCAACAAAGAATAGGGTATCAAGTTAACAATTGCCCCTCCATCAACAAGCATCCGAGAAATTGGTCTCCCATTAATGTCGCCCTTCATGTACAATGCCTTCAGATGATTATCAGCATCCTTTGGTTTCTGAAATATAGCTTCTCTAGGACCAAAATCAAGATGAGTCAATTCTTCCTCATGAATAACATAATAATCCAAAGATAAATGCATCATATTAATATCAAGATTCATATGATCAGGATAAGAACTATAATCAACAAGTTCTTTGTCGCCTTTTTATTCAGAACCCGATGTTAACCTTTCACTGGAAGAATCAGAAGCAACAAGAACAAAATTACCAGTACCGACAACTTCTGGAGATAGTAATTTAACCGCCCCTGGACCCAGTTGAAGCACCCCTGCTGTCGACACAGGTTTAACCGCCCTGCTGGCTAGTAGTCAGCCTTCACCTTCCATTCTTTCTTCTGCGGAATCATGGGCCTGTATCTGTCGAAATATTCATCTTGCTGTTTCTCCTTCTCCTGTTCTTTTTGCTGCCTTTGGTGAAGCCTTTGCAACTTCCTCCTCTGTGTATGAGTCAAACCTGGAGGACACGACAGGGGCAAGAAATTCTTGTTGATAGGATTAACATTTTTAGATTCCAGATCAGTAGAAACATTGACATTATTTTCAATAACAATGGGCCTCTTGCCACCGTCTTTAGTTTCCACCTTCATGCAACCAATCTGGATCACATCATTGCATGTGGTCCTCTCTAGATCAGAAACTTTTGGTACAACATCTTCTCTCTTTTTCGGACGATAAACTTGCTTAATAGAAGATGTTGGCCTTCCATGCTCATAGCGGTCAAATCGCCCCTGGGACCCAGTTAGACCGCCCCTGGGCTGATTCCAACCCGACTGTATGAAACTCAGCCGGTCGTGTGTAGGACGTGAGATTCTGTCATGCATAGGTTTTCTAGGTAAAGAGTTTATTTGCCGAGTGTCTGACTGAATACACTCGGTGAACCACTAGGCACTCGGCCAACAGCCGATTTTCCGGTAGTGAATTGTCGGTTCGGAAAGCTGTGGAGTGGGTTAAGGATACTGCGTTTGATCTCTGGCATATTCTTCACCCACATGAGCAGGAGAGAAATCTAATGCAACAGAAGCGATGGAGACCCCTGTAGAAGAATGGACAAAATGCAATGTAGATAGGGGCCTCTCGGAAAGCACCAGAGAGGGAGCATTGGCATCGTGGTACATGATCAGACTGGCCTATTTCTAGGGGCGCATGTAGATTGGCATGATCGGCGTCTTGATGCCCTCATGATGGAAGCGATGGCGTGTAGAGATGGTTTGCTTTTTACTAGGCAATGTGGTGTGCAAAGAGTTTACCTTGATGCAATGTGTTGAAGGAAGTTGTTGACGCAAATTACGGCCAACAAACCGAATTGCACTTGATCATGCGCGAAACAAATCACCTCGCAGCAGCTTCAACCAGGGGCGGTTCAACAGGCCTGGAGGGGTGGTTAGACCTGCCTGGGTTGACTTGCTGCAAAAAGCCAAGAAACGCCGGCTCGGGAGGGACCCCGACGGAGCTAGCACATGTTAGGGTTGTTCTGAGATCGGCAGGCCACTCAGAACACCTTCAACCGCCGTAGAGACGAAGGAAGAACAGCATGAGATTGGAAAAGCTAGGGTTTGAGAGATAAAAGTAAAAGATATTTGTTCGATTGGTTGTGTTAGTACTCAATTGGCCACGATCCTTTATATTTATAGGGTTGGGAGGTCTTGCCCCGCAAGGAAATCTCGAGTCAACTCTTAATTTATATGGACTCCCCAAACCTACTCGGATTGGGCGCGCAGGCCGGTCTAACCGCCCTTGCATACCGGTTAGACCGCCCCTGTGTTGTCGGGTCGGCTACAAGGCAACCCGGTCTAACCGGCTCCCAATGGCGGTTAGACCGGCCTGCCCAGCCAGACTCGACATGTGCCAATTTTGACCGTCAACATATGCCCCCTGTTTTCTAGTAAAGCTTGCATATTAGAAAACATATATCTAACATAAACAAGTCTAAGGGCGACGAAATCCATAAAATCGTCGGTCGTTTATACTAAGGGGGATACTAAACATACCGGCCACCTCAACTCAAGCATCTTGCCATACACTTGGGTAATATGCCTTCAAATATCTTCCATTAAGTGCCCAAGGTAATATGTATCCCTGCATTGTCTCAACCATATAAGAATTTCCCGAGCACATCTTCGCAATATTGTATGAACCTTCCTAACTTGGAGACCATTTGCCAAACTTATTGCTCTTCGACCCTATAGGTAGAATCGTCTTCTAAACCATGTCACCAACTCGAAAAGACTTCCCCTTTACCTTTTTGTTATAAGTTTTAGCAACCCGAATCTTGTCTTTCTCTATTTTCTTTAATGCTTCCAATCGTTTGCTTTGACGAATGAACTACCCGTTACTAAAAAAATACACCTTAATTATTATTTTCTATAGTAACAGGTAAGAAATTGCTAATTTACAATCATATATTAGTGTATTTTAAGATTATTTTAATTGACACAGATAGGTGATTTGGATTCAAATTTAGGATTGCCTCATATTATTTTAAATAATAGCACTTGTGGGTAATTTAGATTTGAATTTAGGAGGTTACTTTCAGTTGTTTTTTATAATATTAGTGATGGGCAAATTTAGGGGTAATTTTAAATACATTCTCTAATAGCATAAGTTGGTAATTTAGATGAAGATTATGGGGTTACTTCAGTTTATTTTGTATAATGATAGATGTTGGTAATTTAGGTATAGATGTATGAGGTTACTTTAGGCTAGTTTTATAATGACAGAGGTGGTTATTTTTTTGAAAACATATATAATAGATCCAATGGCTACCATGAATTAAGCTCTAGAATTGATGGCTATAAAGATTATAAGTTACTTTACCGTATTATTAATAATGGTCATTGTTGGAATTAATGGGCCTAGCCCATTTATTCCTCAATAATAAAGAATTAAAAGCCCACTAATTAATGTTGACAATAAATGTGATTAATACCGTATGGGAAATTAAGGAGAATCCCAACCAACTTAAATGGTGGACTATGGGTACACCGCTTGTGAAGTTGGCTAGAGGAGAGCGGCGAGCCACCCGCGCGCGCGCGCTCGCTCGCCTCGCCGAGCCGGGCAGAGGCCGTGGGCGTGGCGTGGCGTGGCATGCCGTGCCTGAGCCTGAGCCTGAGCCGGGAAAGGTTTTGCACCATTGGAAAGTTATTCGCAATAAAGGGAATTCATTGGCTGATTGATTTCCCTTCCTCGAATAGAACCCGTCCAGGTGCATCCCCCTTTCCTTCGCCAGCAATATATAATCTCCTTCATTTCTCATCCTTGGGTTACAAAAAAAAACACCCTCTGCTGCGCTCCTTCCATCTCCATCGCCGGCCTTCTGCGCGCACAGATCCGGCGAGTGCAGGTGCCTTCGTTCCGGTTGCCCTCAGCGAGATCCTGCTCGGGATAGCCGGGCAATCAGGTTTCTGGGGAGCGTCTTCATGCGACTGCTCGCCCAGAACTGTGTTGTCTTCACCGGCGCACTGTTCGTCTACTCCACGCGTCGTCGTCTTCCTCCTCTGCTAGCTGCGATTGACTACTTCCCGGTGGCCGTACCTGTGTTCCCTAAGTGAACAGCGCGACTACATCCCGAAGGCCATCTGCATTGGATCAGCCGCTTCCTGCATCGCATTCGTACGGCTACACCGAACAAGGTCAACCTACGAGAAACACCATGACGGGTGAATCTCCAGTTGATAACAGTGCAACCGGTGGCTCCGTCACTGGTCCCACTTTTGGGTATAATCTGATACCCCTCCTCTTAATGTTGTTATTTGTGTTCTTATTTAAATATGAGTTAAATCTAAACACGTGCATATATCTGCTATCACTCTTTTTAATCATGAGTATATTGCTGAATGCTATGTTTAATTTTGGAATTAAAATATCACCAAAAGTACATAATTTTCTAACAATCGAGAAACCTGAAAGTAATGATAATTATGTTGATAGGCTTTCGGTCGCTCAATTTGCTTCAACCATTAAGCCCAACATTTTTTATGGCAATAACTATATTCGTTGGCATGAACGGATGGTTTTGTGGCTGAATGCTATGGGTATCTTAGACGTGATCAACAGGAAACCCACCGAGTGCAGTTCCGAGCAGGGAACTGTATTTGAGGCTCGGGACAATTTCTTTCGTGGTTGCGATCTTGGTGTCATAGCACCACACCTCATGGATCCCTTTCTTAAGCATAAGACTGGGAAGGAGATGTGGGATGCTCTTGAGGCTCAGTATGGAGCTTCCGATGCGGGTAGTGAGTTGTATCTCATGGAACAGTTCATTGAGTACCGAATGGTGGAAGACCGTTTGGTGGTAGAACAAGCAAATGAGATACATCTGCTAGCAAAGGATCTCACGTGCTGCAACAAGGACAATTCATGTGTGCTTCCTGACAAGTTTGTGGCTAGAGGTATCATCTCCAAGTTGCCACCTTCTTGGAGGGATTTTGTTACCTCACTGAAACACAAGAGATAGGAGTTCACCATTGATGGACTTATTGGGACTCTTGATGTGGAAGAAAAGGCGAGAGCAAAAGACACACGTGGTAAGGGAGTCGTTGGTGCGAGCGCTAACTTCGTTCAGAAGAACATGAACGCTCGTACAAATAACTCCAACAAGGGCAAAAAGAAACCACCTAAGCCTCAGAATGTTGGAAAGACTAAACAAACCACTGCGTTTAAGAAGAAAAAGGGAAAGCTGCTACAGTGTGCAGCAGTGAGGACCACTTTGCTGGAAAGTGTCCGGACCGTAAAGGGGCAAAGTCCACCAATATGGTTGTTAGCGAACATGGAGGAACATCGGGGTACGTAATCATTTACCTACAGTTCTTTCAATTATGTCTTCACCCAAAGTGAACGTGCCAATCAACAAGAAACGCAAGCTTGGACCAAAAACAGTAGATTGTATCTTTCTTGGTTACGCTTTGCACATCGTGGGTTATAGGTTTTTGATAGTAAACTCTGGAGTACCTGACGTGCAGGTCGGTACAATAATGGAGTCCAGAGATGCTACATTCTTTGAAAATATATTCCCTATGAAAGATGGAACAAGTTCATCTAGGCATGAGATTATCGAGGATGATGTCTCTACTAAGCCGATAGAGCACAATGAACACACACATGTGGAACATCCTGAGGAGGATAACAATGAAGCTCCTAGAAAGAGCAAGAGACAGAGGACTGCCAAGTCCTTTGGTGATGATTTCATTGTATACCTCATCGATGACACACCCAAAACCATAGAAGAGGCATATTCATCTCCTGATGCTGACTGTTGGAAGGAAGCAGTTAGGAGTGAAATGGACTCGATCATGACAAATGGTACTTGGGAAGTCGTTGATCGCCCCTATGGGTGCAAACCCGTAGGGTGCAAGTGGGTGTTCAAGAAAAAGCTTAGACCTGATGGTACTATTGAAAAGTACAAGGCTAGGCTTGTGGCCAAGGGTTATACCCAAAAGGAAGGAGAAGACTTCTTTGATACTTACTCACCTGTTGCTCGATTGACCACAATTCGAGTGTTACTTTCCCTGGCAGCCTCATATGGTCTTCTTGTCCATCAAATGGACGTAAAGACAGCTTTCCTCAACGGAGAGGTAGAGGAGGAGATCTATATGGATCAGCCAGACAGGTTTGTAGCAAAAGGTCAAGAGGGAATGGTATGTAAGTTGTTGAAGTCCTTGTATGGCCTCAAGCAAGCCCCGAAGCAGTAGCATGAAAAGTTCGATAGAACTTTAACCTCTGCAGGTTTTGTTGCTAACGAAGCCGATAAGTGTGTGTACTATCGTTTCAGTGGGGGTGAAGGAGTGATTTTGTGTCTGTATGTGGACGACATACTGATACTCGGGACAAACCTTAATGTTATTAAGGAAGTCAAAGGATTTTTTCCTCAAAGATCTGAGATGAAAGATCTAGAGGAAGCTGATGTTATCCTGAATTTAAAGCTGGTAAAGGATGAAAATGGTGGGGTGACTCTGTCACAGAATCACTATGTGGAGAAGATGTTAAGTCGCTTTGGCTATAATGATCTTAAATCTGTCTCAACACCTTATGACGCCAGCATAATCTTGAAAAAGAATAAAGGATAATGAGAGATCAGCTGAGATATTCTCAGATCATTGGTTCATTGATGTACCTAGCTAGCGCCACAAGACCTGACATTGCTTTTGCTGTAAGCAAATTGAGTCGATTTGTATCAAATCCTGGTGAGGATCACTGGAAAGCTCTTAAAAGAGTAATGCGCTATTTAGTTGGAACAATGGACTATGGAATTCACTATTCCGGGTACCCCAAAGTACTAGAGGGATATAGTGATTCAAATTGGATTTCTGATGCTGATGAGATTAAAGCCACGAGTGGATATGTGTTTACACTCGGAGGTGGCGCTGTTTCCTGGAAGTCTTGCAAGCAGACCATTTTAACAAGGTCAACAATGGAAGCAGAACTCACAGCACTAGACACCACAACTGTAGAAGCTTACTGGCTTCGTGAGCTCCTAATGGACTTACCAGTGGTTGAAAAACCAGTACCGGCAATCCTAATGAACTGTGACAATCAAACTGTGATTATCAAGGTGAACAGTTCAAAGGACAACATGAAGTCATCCAGGCATGTAAAGAGGTGGCTGAAGTCTGTCAGGAAGATGAAAAACTCCGGAGTTATAGCACTAGATTATATTCAAACGGCTAAAAACCTGGCAGATCAATTTACAAAGGGTCTTTCACGAAATGTGATAGACAATGCATCCTTGAATTGGACCTGAGACCCACGAGTGTTCCATAGTGGTAACCTGTCCTGTGTGATCGGAGATCCCGTGAAGCAGGATGGTGAAACAAGCTATGGTCTAACTGAGAGAAGAGAACCTTTGTATAAGGCTTAATCCAGAAGAAGGTACATTTCTCTTCTAAATCTGTAAGGTAGGTTGGTTTACACCTTAATGTGTTCCAGGAGGTTTCTTGTAACAAGAGAGTTGTTACTAGAAACAAAGATGTTGTCCTGCAGAACATCTCAAAGGAATACACCGTATATGAGTCCGACTACTAGTCATAGTCTATGGGCTTGGGTAACCTCTAGAAACTCATGAAAAAGGCATGGAGTATGACTCATAAGCTCCAAAACAGCTGGAGATAGCGTTGCAGCCTAGTATCAGTATAGAGCTCTCGGTGAAACTTGTTTGCACGAAACTGGCAATTCAAGGCATAGTCCATTGTACAGTTATAGATAAGTGTAGCCCTTGTTCTAGATGAAAGTTCAACTTAACAGTCTCCATCAAAAACTGGTATATCAAAGGGGTATGATAACATTTCTTAGTATGGCTTAAAATTCTTGGTGGGGAATGTTGGAATTAATGTGCCTAGCCCATTTATTCCTCAATAATAAAGAATTAAAAGTCCACTAATTAATGTTGACAATAAATGTGATTAATACCGTATGGGAAATTAAGGAGAATCCCAACCAACTTAAATGGTGGACTATGGGTACACCGCTTGTGAAGTTGGCTAGAGGAGAGTGGCGAGCCACGCGCGCGTGCGCTCGCTCGCCTCGCCGAGCCGGGCCGAGGCCGTGGGCATGGCGTGGCGAGGCGAGGCGTGGCGTGCCGTGCCGTGCCGTGCCGTGCCTGCCGAGCCTGAGCCTAAGCATGACTTGCGTGGCTGGGGGGAAAGGTTTTGCACCGTTGGAAAGTTATTCGCAATAAAGAAAATTCATTGGCTGATTGATTTCCCTTCCTCGAATAGAACAAGTCCAGGTGCATCCCCCCTTTCCTTCGCCAACAATATATAATCTCCATCCTTTCTCATCCTTGGGTGACCAAAAAAACACCCTTTGCTGCGCTCCTTCCATCTCCATCGCCGGCCTTCTGCGCACAGATCCGGCGAGAGCAGGAGCCTCCGTTCCGGTTGCCCTCAGCGAGATCCTGCTCGGGATAGCCGGGCAATCAGGTTTCTGGGGAGCGTCTTCACGCGATTGCTCGCCCAGAACTGTGTCGTCTTCACCGGCGCACTGTTCGTCTACTCCACGCGTCGTCGTCTTCCTCCTCTGCTAGCTGCGATCGACTACTTCTCGGTGGCCGTACCTGTGTTCCCCAAGTGAACAGCGCGACTACATCCCGAAGGCCATCTGCACTGCATCAGCCGCTTCCTGCATCGCATTCGTACGGCTACACCGAACAAGGTCAACCTGCGAGAAACACCATGACGGGTGAATCTCCAGTTGATAACAGTGCAACCGGTGGCTCCGTCACTGGTCCCACTTTGGGTATAATCTGATACCCCTCCTCTTAATGTTGTTATTTGTGTTCTTATTTAAATATGAGTTAAATTTGAACACGTGCACATATCTGCTATCACTCTTTTTAATCATGAGTATATTGCTGAATGCTATGTTTAATTTTGGAATTAAAATATCACTGAAAGTACATAATTTTGTAACAGTCTTTACACTATTTTCATAACGATAGAGGTGGGTAACTTTTTTAAAAAATATAATAGATCAACTGACCGATGATCGAATATTGGTGTTTTTATGAGATTTCTTTTTGGTTGAAGTAGTCATGAATTTTCTAGTTTTTTGGGTGGCGCGTATGGAGGAGATCGAGGGAGAGAAAAGATTGAATGTGCACGATACAAGATATTAGTTATTTGTTTTAAGCAATGAGATTAACTACTTAATGTGACCGGTAGGATAGTTTAGACTTAATTTTCTTGTAGTGGCAGAGGTGGTTAATTTATACGGAGTACTTAGATATAGGAGACTATATTAGGTTAATTATTTATAATGGCATAGGTGGCTGGCCCACGTAGGATCATTGGTGGATTCACGTAAAGGCTTCAATTTTTTTTCTCTTCCTAGAGTGTCCACCTAAGATCCTATATGAATTCACGTGGAGACTTCAATTTTTTTCCTTTTTTTTTGTAGAGTATCCATGTAGGATGCTACGTAGCTTCACGTGAAGGCTTGAAAAGAATCCTCCAATCACTACTTCAGTGACCAATATCCTGATCGGCTCATACGAACCGGCCCAAAATGTCCTGCTTCGTTTAAGTCATTCGAAGCAGTGCGCTACCGTATTTTCACTTCAAATAGTTATCCTAAGCGGCCCAAACCGCGCCGCTTAGAATGTCTAGTTATCCTAAGCGGCTCAAACCGTGCCGCTTTGAATGACTAGTCATTCTAACCGGCTCAAACCGCACTGCTTAGAATGACAGTCATTGTAACTTGAATAGTTCTCATCCTCATTTTCACTCTTGTAACTTGAATTTCACGTTGTATTCTGAATTTTGTATCTTTTGCATATAGTCTCAGATGAAGAAAAGCTTTATACGAAATTTATAGGTTTTAACGAGATCTATAACGGCATCGAGTTCCAATTAGTAACAGTAAGGTGTACCAGTCATCGATAAGCACCCAAAGTAGTGCTGGTTGCACTGCTTATGGATCGCGGTGGAGTTCCAATTAGTAACAGTAAGAAGGTGTGCCAGTCATCGATAAGCACCCAAATAGTGCTGGTTGCACTGCTTATGGATCGATAAATTAAATCTTACATGAGCGCATCATGTTGTCTGGCCAGTGCCGCAATCCGCCACCACACACCAGCTAGTAACTAAAGATACTAATAAAAAAGTATGAGACCTGCAGTCCAACCGGATCTTGTTCCCGACGACAGCTGTCCGTGTAGAGAAATAGAGGCCGCGAGAAAAGATGGGAGGTGGCTTCAGTCCATATTAGCGACATCAGCAAATTTAGCCATACCACACATATTTTTTCTGACCAAATATTACCACACATATTATTTAATACATGCTAGAGGACTGATAGAGTGGTACTTGAAAGGAATGCAAGGAACTCCACCATATGTGCCAGCATGCAAGGAATGGAATGGAAAATACTATATTATTACGCGCGGAAAGGAGCTGTACTCCTTTATCAGCCGTCGTGGACGCCAGTTACTTGAAAGCCTCAACGGCGGCCTTGGGTCCCTTCAGGCGATTGGTCCTGAAGTAGTTCTTCGGGTCCGCCTCGAACTTGTCACGGGAGATCCTCTCCCCGCCAGTGTCCGGCCCTTTCATCGTCCTCCCCTCCGTCTGCTCCTGATCTGCACCTTCCCCGATTCTTGACAGCATGAAAAAAGCGCCGGCGGCGACTGCCACGGCGCTCGCAGTGGCAACTGCAAGAATGCAGGGGCCAACCCACGGCTTCTTACTCTTCTTCTTCTCGTTCCTCTCCATCTCGCCGTGTTAGAGAATAGAGAGAGAGAGGTCAGTGGCTGTATATGGAAGAGTCATGGGTGTGTGGGCTGTTTTTATAGGGGGTGGCAGCGCTCTACAGTACAACCCACAACCACCATGATTACGCCCTCTACTGTTCGAATCTCCATAACTTAGTCCTACATGGCGATGACCGATGACCTTTGTTTTTGGGAGGACCCAGCATGATTCCTCACTCCACTATCTGATTTCTTCGCAGAGAAGCCAGGACATATTAGTGGTTCTAGCTAGGAGCCAATGGCGCGCGTCGGCAAAAGTGGTGGAATTGCTTTGTGCATTTTGATTTTTCGTTCTGTTTTCGCAGCACCTTCTCATCTAGTACCTGTTTCAGTATTTATAAATCATTTTATCTTTCATGCTACTTAACTAGAATAAAAATAATTCTCCATATAGTGTGTAGATTATTTAAGTTTAGCTTCTGCTACTTCAATTAAAAATCATAAAAAACAGAAGTGAAATTAAGTGAAAAATCATAAAAAAAACACTTTCTTTTGCTAGCTCGCCTAATTCTACTCGATCAGTCTCCGAGAAAAGAATGGTGAAGCAAAACTACCCCACTTTGACTGAGTCCAACAAGATCGATTTAATTAGTGCAGGTGGTGTCTTTAGGAAATCCTTATATAAGCTTTTTGAGAGCTATGCAAAATGATGAAGGAACAAAATGATCCTTCAATATTTTTTTCATAGCCCAGGATGCCGCCCGCAAGCTACGTTCGCCGTCGCTCGTCACGCATATTTCACGCAAAATACGCGCATGTGCGGTGCCCAGCCTTCGAACTCACAACCTCCTGCCTCGCGCGATCCTTCCTTACCATCTCACCTAGACGTTGTTTCTGCACGCATGAGGGAGTTATATTCCTTTTGACCCTTGTTGCCTACAGTTTAGTTCTATCATTTGAGCATCTAAACGGCTTCAAATCAAAAATCTTTCAACTACAAAGTGTAGATTTTGTCAAAACCTACAAATTTCATATAAATCTTTTCTTCATTCGAGACCGTATGCAAAAGTTATAAAATTCAAAATACAATCTGAAATTTAAATTACAAGAGCGGGAACAAGGGTGAAAAACGGAGCATTGAAATTTTGGACATCTAAATGACCTCAAATCAAACAACTTTCAGCTACAAAGTTGTAGATCTCGTCAAAACCTACAAATTTCGTATAAAGCTTTTCTTCATCTGAGACTATATGCAAAAAGATACAAAATTCAGAATACAACGTGAAATTCAAGTTACAAGAGTGAAAATGAGGATGAGAACTATTCAAGTTACAATGACTGTCATTCTAAGCAGCGCGGTTTGAACCAGTTAGAATGACTAGTCATTCAAAGCGGCGCGGTTTGAACCGCTTAGGATAACTAGACATTCTAAGCGGCGTGGTTTGGACCGCTTAGGATAACTATTTGAAGTGGAAATACTGTAGCGCACTGCTTCGAATGACTTCAACGAAGCAGGACATTTTGGGCTGGTTCGTATGAGCCGATTAGGATATTGATCTCTGAAGTAGTGATTGGAGGATTCTTTTCAAGCCTCCACGTGAAGCTACGTAGGATCCTACATGGATACTCTAGAAAAAAAGAAAAAAAATTGAAGTCTCCACGTGAATTCATATAGGATCCTAGGTGGACACTCTAGGGAGAACAAAAAAAATTGAAGCCTTTACGTGAATCCACCAATGATCCTACGTGGGCCAGCCACCTATGCCATTATAAATAATTAACCTAATATAGTCTCCTATATCTAAGTACTCCGTATAAATTAACCACCTCTGCCACTACAAGAAAATTAAATCTAAACTATCCTACCGGTCACATTAAGTAGTTAATCTCATTGCTTAAAACAAATAACCAATATCTTGTATCGTGCACATTCAATCTTTTCTCTCCCTCGATCTCCTCCATACGCGCCACCCAAAAAAATAGAAAATTCATGACTACTTCAACCAAAAAAAAAATCTCATAAAAACATCAATATTCGATCATCGGTCCGTTGATCTATTATATTTTTAAAAAAAGTTACCCACCTCTATCATTATGAAAATAGTGTAAAGACCATTATTAATAATACGATAAAGTAACTTATAATCTTTATAGCCATCAATTCTAGAGCTTAATTCATGGTAGCCATTGGATCTATTATATATGTTTTCAAAAAAAATAGCCACCTCTGTCATTATAAAACTAGCCTAAAGTAACCTCATACATCTATACCTAAATTACTAACATCTATCATTATACAAAATAAATTGAAGTAACCCCATAATCTTCATCTAAATTACCCACTTATGCTATTATAAAATGTATTTAAAATTACCCCTAAATTTGCCCATCACTAATATTATAAAAAACAACTGAAAGTAACCTCCTAAATTCAAATCTAAATTACCCACAAATGCTATTATTGAAAATAATATGAGGCAATCCTAAATTTGAATCCAAATCACCTATCTATGTCAATTAAAATAATCTTAAAATACACTAATATATGATTGTAAATTACCAATTTCTTACCTGTTACTATAGAAAATAATAATTAATGTGTATTTTTTTAGTAACGGGTAGTTCATTCATCAAAGCAAACGATTGGAAGCATTAAAGGAAATAGAGAAAGACAAGATTCGGGTTGCTAAAGCTTATAACAAAAAGGTAAAGGGGAAGTCTTTTCAACTTGGTGACATGGTTTGGAAGACGATTCTACCTATAGGGATGAAGAGCAATAAGTTTGGCAAATGGTCTCCAAGTTAGGAAGGTCCATACAATATTGCGAAGATGTGCTCGGGAAATTCTTATATGGTTGAGACAATGCAGGGATACATGTTACCTAGGGTACTTAATGGAAGATATTTGAAGGCATATTACCCAAGTATATGGCAAGATGCTTGAGTTGAGGTGGCCGGTATTTTTAGTATCCCCCTTAGTATAAATGGCCGACGATTTTATGGATTTTGTCACCCTTAGACTTGTTTCTGTTAGATATATGTTTTTCTAATATGCAAGCTTTACTAGAAAACAGGGGGGCATATGTTGACGGTCAAAATTGGCACATGTCGAGTCTGGCTGGACAGGTCGGTCGAATTGCCATCGGGAGCGGTTAGACCGGGTTGCCCTGTAGCTGACCCGACAACACAGGGGCGGTCTAACTGGTATGCAAGGGCGGTTAGACCGGCCTGCGCTCCCAATCCGAGTAGGTTTAGGGAGTCCATGTAAATTATGAGTCGACTCGAGATTTTCTTGCGGGGAAAGACCTCCCCACCCTATAAATATAAAGGATCATGGCCGATTGAGTCCAAACACAACCAATTGAACAAATATCTTTTACTTTTATCTTTCAAACTCTAGCTTTTCCAATCTCATGCTGTTCTTCCTTCGTCTCTACGGCGGTTGAAGGTGTTCTGAGTGGCCTGTCGATCTCAGAACAACCCTACGTGCGCTAGCTCCGTTGGGGTCCCTCCCGAGCCGGCGTTCCTAGGCTTTTCGCAGCAAGTCGACCCAGGCCGGTCTAACCGCCCCTCCAGGCCGGTTGAACCGCCCCTGGCTGAAGCTGCTGCACAGTGATTTATTTCGTGCACGATCAAGTGCAATTCGATGTGTTGGCCGTAATTTGCATCAACAACTTCCTTCAACACATTGCATCAAGGTAAACTCTTTGCGCACCACATTGCCTGGTAAAAAGCAAACTACACGCCATCGCTTCCATCATGAGGGCATCAAGACGCCGATCATGCCAATTTGCATGTGCCCCTAGAAATAGGCCAGTCTGATCATGTACCACGATGCCAATGCTCCCTGTCTGGTGCTTTCCGAGAGGCCCCTATCTACATTGCATTTTGCCCATTCTTCTACAGGGGTCTCCATCGCTTCTGTTGCTTTAGATTTCTCTCCTGCTCATGTGGGTGAAGAATATGCCAGAGATCAAACGCAGTATCCTTAACCCACTCCACAGCTTTCCAGAACGGCAATTCACTACCGAAAAATTAGCTGTTTGCCGAGTGCCTGGTGGTTCACCGAGTGTATTCCGTCAGACACTCGGCAAATAAACTCTTTACCTAGAAAACCTATGCATGATAGAATCTCACGTCCTACACACGACCGGCTGAGTTTCATACAGTTGGATTGGGATCAGCCCAGGGGCGGTCTAACCGGGTCCCAGGGGCGGTTTGACCGCTATGAGCAGGGAAGGCCAACATCTTCTATTAAGCAAGTTTATCGTCCAAAAAAGAGAGAAGATGTTGTACCAAAAGTTTCTGATCCAGAGAGAACCACAGGCAATGATGTGATCCAGATTGGTTGCATGAAGGTGGAAACCAAAGACGGTGGCAAGAGGCCCATTGTTATTGAAAATAATGTCAATGTTTCTACTGATCTGGAATCTAATAATGTTAATCCTGTCAACAAGAATTTCTTGCCTCAGTGGTGTCCTCCAGGTTTGACTCATGCACAGAGGAGGAAGTTGCAAAGGCTTCGCCAAAGGCAGCAGAAAGAACAGGAGAAGGAGAAACAGCGGGATGAATATTTCAACAGATACAGGCCCATGATTTTGCAGAAGAAAGAATGGACGGTGAAGGCTGACTACTAGCCAGCAGGGGCGGTTGAACCGCTATCATGGGCGGTTAAACCGGTGTCGACAGCAGGGGTGGTTCAACTGGGTCCAGGGGTGGTTAAATCGCTATCTCCAGAAGTTATCGGTACTGGTAATTTTGTTCCTGTTGCTTCTGATTCTTCCATTGAAAGGTTGACGTTGGTTTCTGAATAAAAAGACGATGAACAACTTGTTCATTATAGTTCTTCTCCTGATCATATGAATCTTTATATTAATGTGGTGCATTTATCTTTAGATTATTATGTTATTCCTGAGGAAGAATTGACTCATCTTGATTTTGGTCCTAGAGAAGCTATATTTCAGAAACCAAAGGATGTTGATAATCATCTGAAGGCATTGTACATGAAGGGCCACATTAATGGGAGACCAATTTCTTGGATGCTTGTTGATGGAGGGGCAATTGTTAACTTGATGCCCTATTCTTTGTTCAAGAAATTGGGTGGTTCTGATGATGAGTTGATCAAGACTAATATGACTGTCAGCGGTGTGGGAGGAGGCGAGCCTATGGGAGCTAAAGGCGTCATTTCTATGGAACTTACCATTGGGAGCAAGACCTTGGCTATCGCTTTCTTCATCGCTGAGACGCAAGGTAATTTCAGTTTAATTTTGGGTCGCGATTGGATACATGCAAATCAATGCATTCCTTCTACTTTGCATCAAATGTTAATTCAATGGATAGGCGACAAAGTAGAGGTTGTGCATGGTGATGCGTCGGCTTGTGTTGCTATAGCCGATTCTTCTACTATAGGTGCTCATGATCATGTGAAGTGTTTGTCAGGCTTGGATATTTCTGATTATGAGTTCATTAGTTGTACTAAGGATGGCTTCATCCCTGCTGTTTTAAAGCCGTTAGAAAATTGGCTAAACCACATCATGTGATTTAATGGATACGAATCTAGAGTGGTTGCAGCAAAGACTTGAACACTATCGGGCGCATAAGAATGATATGTGTGAAGCCATCGAAGATTTTGATGACTTGAGCAAATTGGGACAAGGTTTTACGTCGGCCGATCCTCTAGAGGAGGTAGATATTGGTGATGGCACTGTACCAAGGCTGACGTGTATAAATAAGAATTTAGGTGCTAAATTTAAATCTGAATTAATAAATTTATTGAAGGAGTATGTCGATTGTTTTGCATGGAATTACATTGAAATGCCTGGTTTGAGTCGCGAGTTAGTTGAACACCGACTTCCTATAAAACCTGGTTTTAGGCCTTATAAACAACCTGCTAGACGTTTTAATCCTCTTATGTATGATCGCATTAAAGCCGAAATCAATCGGTTGTTGGAAGCAGGATTTATTAGGCCTTGTCGATATGCTGATTGGATCTCTAATATTTTTTCCAGTTGAGAAGAAAGATTCAGGTAAACTTAGAGTTTGCATTGATTTTCGAGATCTTAATAAAGCTACTCCTAAAGACGAATATCCTATGCCTATAGCCGACATGCTTATTAATGATGCTTCTAGTCATAAAGTGCTTAGTTTTCTTGATGGTAATGTTAGTTATAATCAAATCTTTATGGCTGAAGAAGATATGTCTAAAACTGCATTTATATGTCCTAGCTTTGTTGCTTTATTTGAGTGGGTTGTTATGACTTTTGGTTTAAAGAATGCCTGTGTAACTTATCAAAGAGCCATGAATTTAAATTTTCATGATTTACTTGGTGTTATTCTTGAGATTTATATTGATGACATTGTAGTTAAGTTGACTGGTTTAAATTCTCATTCAGCCGATTTAAGAATTACCTTTAAAAGAATGCGTCGGCATGGTTTAAAGATGAATCCACTTAAATGTGCTTTTGGTGTGTCGGCTAGTAAGTTCTTAGGATTTATTGTTCAAGAGGAAGGCATAGAAATAGATCCTAAGAAAATAGAGTTGATTCGGAAAATAAAAGCTCCTACATATAAAAAGGAATTACAAAAATCCTTGGGCAAGGTTAATTACTTGAGAAGATTTATTTGTAACTTGTCCGGGAAGATGATGCTTTTACTCCTATATTTCGGTTAAAGAATGAGAGTGAATTTACTTGGGGGGCAAAACAGCAAGTGGCATTTGAGAAGATCAAGCAATATTTGGCTTCACCACCCGTACTTCGGGCGCCCAAAAGAGGTACCCCTTTTAAATTGTATGTACCTGCTGAAGATTATGTTATTGGTGCTGTTTTGACTCAAGAAACCGATAGGAAGAAGCATATTATTACTTATGTAAGTAGAAGATTATTAGACGCTGAAACGAGGTATACTTTTATTAAGAATTTATGCTTGTCATTATATTATGCTTGTACCAAATTGAGGCATTATTTGTTATCAAATACTTGCATAGTGGCATGTCAAACCGACGTAACTAAATATATGTTGTATAGGTCAATTTTAAAGGATAGAGTCGGCAAATGGGCTTATGCTCTTATTGAATATGATTTAACTTGTGAAACTTTGAAAACCATGAAGGGTCAAATTGTAGCCAACTTTATTGTTGAGCATAGCATTGATAATGATATTGATTTAGATGTCGGTTATATTACTTTTACTCCTTAGAAATTGCATTTTGATGGGTCGGTTTGCAAAAGTGGATGTGGTGTTGGTGTTATTTTTATATCACCAAGTGGTGCTGTTTTTGAAGCTCTTAGCCGACTAGAATATGATTGTACAAATAACCAAACTGAGTATGAGGCTCTCTTGTTCGGGTAGAAGATTTTGCATGAGATGGGAGTAAAACACGTTGAAGCTTATGGTGAATCTTTGCTAGTGGTGCAGCAAGTATCCAAGGTTGGCTGGTGTTATTGACCGGCATTAAATGGGCCTCTACGGGTTACTTTAAAAAGAATGCATCTCTCACTTAGTTACATGTGATGTATAGGTATGAGCGAGGCTGGAGGCCATGGGTTCGAATCCTCGTGGCTACGTTACGTGCATTTACGCATGAAAAATGCGCGTGTGCAGGCCTCCCGGAGATGCGCAATATTTTTTTTATTTTTTTGGGCATAAAACCATTTAGTATCGGCTGCTGATGGTAACACCAGCCGGTACTAAAGTGCGACACGTTAGTGCCGGCCATCCAGTATCGTCTGGGTTGACCGGCACTAACATGCCCATATGACCAGTACTGATCCTCGTTTTTTGCAGCCGTGGGGGTTTTGGTCAAGTGCCATCATATCAGATCATTTATTTGTCGTTCGAGTCCATTCTCGCCAACGCTGCCATCGTCAACAAGCCCGGCAGGTGGCCCCATGCGATTAGCAAGTTGCGGATGGCGCGTCCGTCAGCGACGGTGTGGTGCATCGTGTGGCTCACGGCGACGGAACTGCATGCGAACCGCGTGACCTGGACTAGCATCAGCTCCTCGGTGTTGTGAGGAAAAGTGAAAGTGAAAAGTAACAGTGGAATGAATGGAATGGGTAATCTCATTGATGTGGGGACTGTTCCTTTTATACATGAGGAAAAGGCATGGTTGCCTTTTGGAGGCACCCCTTCGGGAAGGGCTGGCCCCTTGGAGGCACCCTTCCGTGAGGCGGTTCCCCCCTTTTCTCTAATTAACACCTAATTACAATTAACTAATTAAGTACAATAATTGATCACTAATTAATCCTCCAATTAATTTCTTAACACTCCCCCTTGATCAATTGCTTCTTGAGATCTTGTGAACAGTCCATGAGTGAATCCTTTATTCTTCAGGAATTGTATAGGAAAAACTCCTCCAAAAACCCTGTGGGAAAAACTTGAGGAGAACCTAACTTTATGTGTATATGCCATCAAAACTTCCTTTAAAACCCAGTGGGAAAAATATAAAAAATGATATGGCATATGTGATTATGTCTCTTTGCAAACTTATATGAGAAAAACCTTGAAAGGAAAAACTCATAATAAAGTTTGAGATCAATAGTATGATCCGTGGATCATATTTTAGATAATCTCCCCCAAAACCCGATGGGAAAATATGAGGAGAAACTATATGTCTTGAATATCATCCCTTTAAAAACCCTGATGGGAAAAAATTAGATGATATCACATATATGATTGCTTTGAGAAGCATATTGCCTCATTAAAAACCTATATATAAGAAAAACCTTGATAGGAAAACTTATTAGGAAAAGAGTACAATATATGTGTATATAATCGGAAGATTATATTTGGGAATTGATTACTTCCCCTGATGCAACGCAAGCAGAATTATCTTCATAGATAATCGTTGGATCCGTGATCGATCCAATATCACATGACTGTTGTATGTGATTAATCATTCTACGAAGCCACACACATTCACGTGATGCTTCAAATAATGCAATTATTTCAGAATGATTTGTAGATGTGGCTACTAAAGTCTGTTTTGATGACTTCCAAGATATAGCTGTCCCACCATGTAAGAATACAAAACCAGTTTGAGACCTGGCATTATGTGGATCAGATAAATAGCCAGCATCTGTATATCCAATCATAGTCTTGTCTTGGTCAAATTTGTAAAATAGGCCAAGATCAATTGTACCTTGTAAATATCGGAAGATATTCTTAACTCCTGTCCAGTGACGTTTGGTTGGTGCTGCGCTATATCTAGCCAACAAATTAACCGCAAATGCAATATCAGGTCTTGTGCAATTTGCGACATACATAAGTGCTCCAATAGCACTTAGATACGGGACTTCTTGTCCTAGTATCTCTTCATCATCATCCTTTGGTCTAAATTGATCTTTGTTGATATCAAGAGATCGAACGGCCATAGGTGTTTTAGCTGGATGAGATTTATCCATATTAAATTTCTGCAATATTTTCTGAATATATGCAAATTGATGAATTAATATCCCTGTAGGGAGATGCTCAAGCTGAAGGCCTAAGCAAAATTTGGTTTGACCCAAATCTTTCATTTCAAATTCCGTCGTAAGATGTTTGCGTGCTTCATCTATATCTTGTGTATTTCCAATGATGTTGAGATCATCAACATACACAGATATAATACAAAATCCTTTTGATGATTTCTTGATGAATACACATGGGCAATCATCATTGTTGGAAAAACCCTTCTGTAGAAGGAATTCCTTAAGTCGGTTGTACCACATTCTTCCCGACTGTTTTAAGCCATAAAGTGACTTTTGAAGTTTTACACAATACATGTTGCGTGAATGATTCTTATTCGGAATATCAAGTCCTTCAGGAACTTTCATATAAATATTCGAATCTAGTGACCCATAAAGATATGCTGTCACTACGTCCATGAGATGCATGGATAGACCTTTCTGTGCTGCCAATGATATTAAATATCGGAAAGTTATTCCACTCATAACTGGAGAGTATGTTTCATCATAATCGATGCCGGGTTTCTGCGTAAACCCTTGTGCTACAAGTCTCGCTTTGTATCTCACCACCTCATTGTTTTCATTCCTTTTACGGACGAAAACCCATTTTGATCCTACGGGAAAAATGTTACGAGGAGTAGGTATTACTGCGGAAAATACCTCTCGTTTCTTAAGCGAGCGTAATTCTGCGTCGATTGCTTCCTTCCATTTGATCCAGTCTGAGCGCTTGATGCACTCTGCCATGGTCTTAGGATCTGGATCTGGTTGGAGGTCACTTGCAATCTTAGACGAGAAATAAATGTCGACAACTGTAGTCTTTCTATAGAATGATTCTCCAGAATCAATATAGTTGATGAAAATTTCTTTAACCCTTTGTGACTCTTCAATATTTCCCGTTGTATAAGAGTCAAGGTCTTCCGATGTCCTAGCACTTATATTATTTGTGTACACATTTGTGCTATGAATTTGATGTATCTGTTGAACATCTGAATTTGGATTTTCATTATCCAATTGGTGTCTATCAACTTGATGTTGACTTGCATTTACTGTTTTGGAAGTAGACTTCCTTTGATTCCGCGGTGGCTTCTTTTGAGCCTTATCCTTTGTAACCATACTTCTCCCCCTCTTATTTTGATTTGGGAGATTTTGAGTAGGAATTACTACTCTTTCTGGCACATTAACAGCAGGATTATGAGATTTTGTGACACCTTTATAATCAGTAAATGCGTCTGGCAGGTTATTTGCAATGTTTTGCAAATGTATGATTTTCTGAACTTCACGTTCAGATTCTATAGTACGTGGATCATAGGATTGGATACCTCTGGCATCCCAATTTATTTCCTGGCATTCTGAATGGTACATTGTGTCTCCCCCTAATGCCGGGAAATTGTCCTCATCAAAGATGCAATCAGCGTGACGGGCAGTAAATAAGTCCCCTGTAAGGGGCTCGAGGTATTTATGATTGACGGTGATTTATACCCCACATATATCCCCATTTTTCTATGGGGGCCCATTGATGTACGCTGCGGTGGTGAAATCGGTACGTATACAGCGCAACCGAATTTTCGCAGATGGGAAATACTTGGTTGATTTCCACGTATTAACTGCAACGGGGAAGCCGTATGATATGCAGTAGGTCTTAGTAGAATCAAGTCAGCGGCATGTAAGACCGCATGACCCCAACATGATGTTGGTAATTTGCAATTCTGTAGTAATGGTCTTGCAATTATTTTGATTCTCTTGATAAGAGATTCGGCTAATCCATTTTGTGTATGTACGTAAGGTACAGAATGTTCCACATTTATGCCTAAAGCCATACAATAGTCATTGAAGGCTTTTGATGAAAACTCAGCAGCATTATCCATCCTGATTGATTTTATTGGATTGTCCGGATGGTGTGCTCTTAATTTGATAATTTGAGCAATGATCCTTGCGAAAGCATGGTTTCTAGTGGATAATAAACACACATGGGACCATCTTGTTGATGCATCAATAAGTACCATGAAGTACCTAAATGGCCCAGTTAATGGATGAATAGGACCACAAATATCTCCTTGAATGCGTTCAAGAAATTGTAGTGGTTCAGCCCTAATCTTAAGATAAGAGGGTCTTAAGATTAATTTTCCCGTGGCACATGCGGTGCACACAAACTCTGAAGGTTTGGGAATTTTGGAAGTTTGCATGTGGTGACCAATTGAATTGCCGATAATTTTTCTTATCATCCCGATTCCAGGATGACCTAGGCGATCATGCCAAGTCTTGAAGATATCAAGATTTTGAAAAATGATCTTGTATGCAACATGTTCTACGGGTTTAATGTATGTGAAATACAATCCAGTTGATAGTGAAGGAATTTTCTCAAGCGTTCGCTTGGCATATCCGTCATGTTTAGTAATGAATAGATATTCATTTTTGTTGTCATCATGGGTTTCAATATGAAAACCATTACGACGGATATCTTTGTAACTCAATAGGGTACGAGTTGAATCTGGATACAGGAGTGCATCCTCAATTACTAATTGAGTACCCATAGGGAGAATTAATATGGCTCTACCTGAACCAATAATCACAGCATCGCGGCCTGTGATGGTTGTGACATTTCCCTTACTCTTAGTGAGAGTTTGGAAATATTTAATATCCCTGAGTATGGTGTTAGTGGTACCACTATCCACTAAACAAAATTCTTCCTCCATTTGGATTGATCCCGTAATATAATCTATAATGAGTGAATTAAAATATTAAGATCAACTCAAAGATTATATAATATGTACATTTTATTGATTAAGTATCATATGTCTTACAATACTTATGTCTGATGACAACAACAAATATTTACAACACAATATAATATATCACATAAATATGGCTAGATAGTCTTGGTACTAATGGAGACTTAGTTGATGTCTCCATACATGTCGTTGGATTGAAATTAAACGAGCATGTCGTCAGTTTCTAATAAGTCGTCCGACTGCGGTGGATCCTCCTTATCTTTGTGTTCCGCTGGAACATCCTTGGAGCAACTGGTGATCTCAGGATGAGTGGTGAAGTTTGCTTCATACTTGTTCCCATGAACTTGTTTGTCAATAGAGTTTTGGTATAATTCAACCAGATGCTTTGGTGTATGGCATTTTCTGGCGATGTGATTGTGACAACCACACCTGTAACAAACTTGAGAGTTGTCCTTTTGAAAGTTTTTCTTAGAAATGCCTTTGCCTTGGTTAGAACCTTTGTTATGTTGATGCTTATTCTTTTTCCTCTTTCCCCTGAAATTCTTTTTGAATTTCTTACCGCCAAATTTCTTTTGATTTTTCTGACTATTGAAGTGCACTTCAGGCAGAGGTGCTGCACCCACTGGGCGCATTTGATGATTCTTTGTTAAGAGCTCATCATGTTTTTCTGCCTGGAGTAAGTCATAGATGAGGTCAGAATATTTGGTATATTTATGGCGGCGATATTGCTGTTGCAATATTCGGTTTTCAGGAAGAAAAGTGGACAAGGTCTTTTCAATCTTGTCTGCATCACTGACAGTTTCATCACAGAAACGAAGCTTGGAACAAATTCTGTGAACGGCAGAGTTATATTCTGCAACAGATTTGAAATCCATAAGACGAAGTAGTGACCATTCGTGTCTTGCTTCAGGCAAAATAATTGCCTTCTGTTGATTATATCTTTCTTTGAGAGCATCCCAAAGTGATTTAGGATTCTCCTCCATCATATATTCATTTTTGAGATATGGATGGAGATGGTGTCTCAGAAAGAATAAGGTTCTATATTTGGCTGCATCTGTGATCGGGACTGGGTTATTTGGATCTGGTTCATTGATTGTATTAATACAATCTTTTGCTGTAAGCATAATTTTTGCATCCATAGCCCAAGTCAGATAGTTGTGACCATCTGCTGCAAGTTCAGGGAAATCCTTATTGATTTGGGGAGCCATTTCCTACATGAGATATCATGTATGCATTAATTTACTGAGGTAAATTATGTGATATGTAGTGTTGTAAGTAGCAAAATATTAAAATCAAGATGATTCTTGCATGTATTAAGGTATAAACAATGTAATTGTTGTAGTAGTATTCCTGTGGGAATTAATGACTTGAGAGTCATATATTATACAATTGTTATTGTATACAAGAATTTGGATATACACTTTGTAGGTAATCATCATAAGATGTAGACCTCTCAGTGATGGGCAAATAATTTGCTGCCTAAAAGCCTGGACTCAGGGCAAATAAATTCTTAAAGAACTTTTTCAATTCTATAGAACTTATTGCAGCCAGTGCCTAGGTCTCCATCACCTTGTGTTATTCCAAAAATTTATATTTATATACCTTAATTTTATATTTTGCTTGATACTACTTGATGTAGTTTAATGTTTAAGTGTCATGTAGTAAAGCTTAAAATAAATGACACATGGAAATTTGTTCTGAAATAATATTTGCATAGCTATGTGAATCTGCGGATCACATAATGTACAATTACTGCGGTAATTAAAGTACATTGGTACTAAACTTGATAGTCTAGATAGCTATTTACAACAAATATGCAAATACTACATAGTCTGAGGACTTAAACAGAACAATCCAGGGACTTATTTATGAACATGTAGAACTGGAATTCTAAAACATGTAAATACTGATAAGTTTAGGGGTCTCTTTTCAATTTTTGCTTTAGAGGGAGAGGATCTGCGCGGCCTGGTGGCTTTCGGCCCGGCTCGATGGCCTGCTGCGTCTTGCGGCCCGGCTCGGCTGATGCGGCCTGGCTGGCGGCCCATCTCGGCCCGCCTGAGGGCGGCCCACGCCGGCCTGGCCTGGCCGGCCTGTATAAGGCGGGGAGGGGGGGCGGTTAGGGTTTCCCTAACCCCGCCCCCACATCCCAGCCAGCGCCGCCGCTTGCGGCCATCCGCCGCCGCCGTCCGATGCCCTGCGCCGCCGCTAGGAGTCGCCGGCGAGGAGGACCCGCCCGGATCCGAGATGGCCTCCCCTTGTCCTCTTGCGCCGCCGCCGCTCCTCTTCCTCCCCCTGTGCGCGCCCGCCCCCATGGTGCCGGCTTGCTGCCGGTCGCCGGCCGCCGGCCGGCCTTCAGGTGCTGGAGAAGCCCAGCGCTGCTGGGCTCCAGGAGCCGTGCCGGATGCCGGGGCGCCGGTCCACGGCCGCGACGCGGCGGAGCCGGCGGCCAAGCACGGCCGCCAGCATGGGGACGTCCTCCGACGGTGCCGCCGAGGGTGGCGTCTCCACGGTAGAAGACGAAGCGGGCGGCTCCAACACCGAGCAAGGTGAAGCGGGTGATGTCGAGGCCGGAGATGCGGTCGTCGAGGATGTAGCTGATGCGGTTGCTGCAGTGCCGGAGTTGAAGAACGGCGGCGCCCCTCGACGAGCCGCCATGGTCCCGAGGATGAAGCTCGGGTGTGTCGCCATGGAAGGCCCGGCGATGCCGGAGGCGAGGTTGGCGGCGGTGAAGGAGGTGATGACGGGGCTGGTGTTCGAGGGTCCGGCCTGAGGGCCAAAACCAGCGCCGTCTGGTGCCGCTGTTGCCATCGCCGGGGTGTTCAAGTCGGGAAGGACCCCGACACCTTCGACGCCAGTACCAGGGCGCCGGCGGTGTCTGATGACTAGAGGGCGACCTGGTGGTGCCTCCGACGGGGTGGGCGTCAGGAGACGCTGCCGCTGGACGATGCCGCTCGTGTATGGCGGTGTGGCCGCTTGCACGTGCTCGGAGGAGCCACTGGTGGCGCTGGTGGCCACCGGAGCCTGGCGTGGTGCTGGCGAGGATGGTCCAGACCTTCGGTCTGGGCTGTCCAGGATCGGCGACCATCGCCGGCGTCCATGATCACCGCGGAAGCGGTGACTGCGGCCACCACGGCGTGCACCACGGCGTCCACGACGGCCATGGTGTCGTGCAGGACGACGACCTCGAGGGGTGAAGAAGAAACCTCCTCTGGTGTTGAAGCGGAGTCTAGGGTGTTGCCCAAGACAACGACGGTGGCCGGCGATGGGGAGAACCAGAAAGCCATTCATTGATGCAAAGAACTGTAAGTGGTGGTCCATGACTTACTGGTGATTGTGAGGCCTATCTGCCTCTGTTCTTTCTTTCCTGTGCGTGAGGCGTTGTGCCTCTATTCTTGTCTGTGTGTGCTCAGTAGAGAACAAAAGTGACTGATAACGTGTTGTGAGGAAAAGTGAAAGTGAAAAGTAACAGTGGAATGAATGGAATGGGTAATCTCATTGATGTGGGGACTGTTCCTTTTATACATGAGGAAAAGGCATGGTTGCCTTTTGGAGGCACCCCTTCGGGAAGGGCTGGCCCCTTGGAGGCACCCTTCCGTGAGGCGGTTCCCCCCTTTTATCTAATTAACACCTAATTACAATTAACTAATTAAGTACAATAATTGATCACTAATTAATCCTCCAATTAATTTCTTAACACTCGGCTCTCCATCTCCGCTTGGGTGCAGCCTCTTAATCTCCGGCGCCGGCCGGCTCCAGCGCCACCGTGGGCGGGCTTGACAGTCTTGGACGATTGCACCGTGGTCTTCACTTGGATAGTGTGTACAAGCGTGGAGACGCGGGAAATTGATGGTGGAGCATTGTATGACGCTATATATTCTGCACAGGAATAATCATCGACCATGGCACACGCCCATATTCCAACAGGAAACGACATCCTCCCCCAAATTGCAGCATTCCCCGCTACCCTCAATTCCTTCTAATTTGCCGTACCAGGCCCACCAACAGCCCTTACAATAACGACAGCAGAGACCAACGTTACACTGGCTCAGCAGGCGACGGGACTGCTAATTATTTCACCAGTTCTGTGATAGGACAACGTCCTTGGTACTACTAGAATTGAACGACCATTTGCGGTGACCGACTTTTGCAGTGAACGACAATTTTTTCTAAGGACAGCAGAGACTAACATTACACTGGCTCAGCAAGCGACGGAACTGCTAATTATTTCACCAGTTCTGTGCTAGGACAGGACATCGTCGTCCCTCGTACTAGAATTGAACGACTTTCGCAGTGAACAACCATTTTTTCTAAAGGTATGCCTATATAGGTGACGAACACAAAATGCATATATACCTTATATTAGTATTTCTATATTAACAACGATAGAAAATCGTAGAATCATGCATGTATTGGTTTACTTTTGGATAAGATTAGGTCCGGCTTTTATTGTAATAAAGCGTTAACATGCTCAGTGGGGTGTGGGGACTTTTCGTCCCCCATCGGCATCCTAAAGAAGGCCTGGAATTCCAGGACAGCAAGTTTATGACGTCAACATGCTCATTTATAGAGCGTTACAAAGATAACCAAAAACGACGAAACGACGACCCCCCATGGCCATGGTCAAGATGAAAGGCGGGTTGATAAGGATTGATTATACAAATTCCTGACTATTTTGCTGGCAGAAAGCTTTAGCAGCCATAGCCATGGCTAAGAAGGTACCAAAGACCCTTCTCCTCAGGCTCGGCCTCCTCGCCTACCTTCTGTTCGTTAGTGTTACTACTCTTCCCCATGCCGCCTCGGTTAGCCTCAACTACAACTTCTCCACTCCCGGCACCCTCACCAGCTCCGACCTCAAGTACACGTCCAACGCCACAGCCAACAGCGATCGGATTGACCTTACCAAGGACACGATCTGGAGCGAGGGGCGCGTGGCGTACGGGCGGCCGGTGCAGCTCTGGGACAGCACCGGCAAGGTCGCCACCTTCACCTCCAACTTCACCTTCGTCATCAAGCCACACAACACCACCGCCGGGCAGGCATGCAGCACATCCCAAACAATTTCTTAGCTCCTGTGTATGTGTACGTGGCATTTCTTAGTCCTGAGCTTCGTGCCTGCGCTGCAGGGCGACGGCATGGCGTTCTTCGTCGGGACGTATCCCCCAAGCCTCCCGAATGATTCCAGTGGCGGCTACCTCGGGCTCGTCAACAGCCTCGGTAACCTGACCAACACCGACTTCCCGCCGATCGTCGCCGTCGAGTTCGACGCGTTCAGGAACGAATGGGATCCCAAAAACGCAACGAAACACATCGGCGTGGACGTGAACAGCATCACGTCGGCAGCGACCACGGCACTTCCTGACTGGAGCTTCAACGGGACAACCATGTCGGCGTGGGTCAGGTATGACGCCGACGCGGGCACGCTCTCCGCGACCCTCCGGTTGGACGATCAGCCGGGGTTGCTGAGCCTCTACAACGTCAGCGCCCCTGTCGACTTCAGGGCCGCAGGGCTGCCTCAGCTGGGAGCGGTGGGCTTCTCGGCTTCCACCGGGGATTTGGTCGAGCGCCATCAGATCCTTTCTTGGTCGTTCGAATCCACTCTCGCCAATGTTGCCGTCGTCAACAAGCCTGGCAAGTGGCTTCCCCATTTCTTAGTTCTACCCACTCCGTCCTAAATTGTCGTAAATTATAGGTCATTTTGGTATTTTTAGATTCATAACTTTTTCTATATATCTAAACATAATATATATCTAGATTCATAATAAAATCTATGAACTTTGAAATGTCAAAATTGATCTACAATTTCTTCTTCGTTCTGTCTAGTGATTTGTGTTGAGTTTGTCATAATTAATCCATAAATAAAGTTTGGAACTTTGTTTATCATCTGCAGAATCACTCTGCGGATCCAGTATGCTAATCATCAGTGAATTATATGCTTTGTTTTACAAGCTTCTGCAATAATCTTCGAGCTTATATTTGTAATTGTGTCGTTCCTACGATTAACACCATACGTTTCTAATTGAATCTATCTTTGAATGACAGTAAGCAACACATCAAAGACGACAAACATAGGCCTAATAGCCGGACTGGCATCCACTGGGACCATCGTACTGCTCATCGTAGCGGCGTGGCTCTTGTACCGCGAGTACCAGAAAAGAAAGGGCGCCAAACAAAGGCCAGAGGATGCACCAGGGGACGGAGAAATGGACGATGTGTTCAAGAAGGGGACAGGGCCTCGAAGATTCACCTACAGACAACTGTCCAAGGCGACACGGGGATTCTCCGACGACTGGAAGCTCGGCGAGGGCGGCTTCGGCTCGGTCTACCGTGGGTTCTTGCGGGATCAGGGCCTCCATGTCGCCATCAAGAGGGTCTCCAAGACGTCGAAACAGGGGAGGAGGGAGTACATCTCCGAGGTGAGCATCATAAGCCGTCTCAGGCACCGCAACCTGGTGCAGCTCCTCGGGTGGTGCCACGAGGGCAAGGAGCTCCTGCTCGTCTACGAGCTCATGACCAATGGCAGCCTCGACACCCATCTCTACAGCACGAGCAACGTGCTGACGTGGCCAATCAGGTACAAAAACATGGTCAAAACCAAATGGTGCCGATCTCTTTTCCTTGTTGATTAATTGGTGCTTAAATTTGTAACATCAGGTACAACATCATCCTTGGCATGGGCTCTGCCCTCCTGTACCTTCACCAGGAGTGGGAGCAGTGCGTGGTTCACCGGGACATCAAGCCTAGCAACGTGATGCTGGACGCGTCCTTCACCGCGAAGCTGGGCGACTTCGGCCTCGCGCGCCTCGTCGACCACACCCGCGCCGCTCGCACCACCATGGTCGCAGGCACGAGGGGCTACATCGACCCGGAGTGCGCGGTGACCTTCCACGCCACCGCCATGTCCGACGTCTATAGCTTCGGCGTCGTCCTCCTCGAGGTCGCTTGCGGCCGGAAGCCCGTGGCACCCGAGGAGGACGAGGGCAGGGTGCTGCTCGTCCGGTGGGTCTGGGAGCTCTACGGCAGAGGCGAGATCCTCGCCGCGGCGGATGCGCGGCTGCTCCATGGCGGCGGCGAGGTCGACGAGGTGGAGATGGAGCGCGCGCTGGTCGTGGGGCTCTGGTGCGCGCACCCGGACTCCGCGGCCCGGCCGTCGATCCGTCAGGCCATGGGCGCGCTCCAGTTCGAGGCACCGATGCCGGAGCTCCCGCTGGAGATGCCCGTGGCGACGTACGGGCCGCCTGGTGGTGGTTACCGGTCGAGCAACAACACGTCGTCGCCCGGCCGGAGTGGCAGTAGCAGAGGGCAGACGTCGACTAGTGAGCAGACGGCGCACTCGTCGTCCGCGTCCAAAATTAATTACATCACGGGGATGTGCGCACTCGTGTGTGGATCCAACAGGTGAATAATCCACTTATAACACGGGGAATCCAACAGCAGACGCTCAGGAATTACCGAGCAATATAATTTCAGTGCACACGCTGCTCGTCCTAGCTTCCTGAATCCTGATGCGTCATCTGATGGTTACGAACAGAAGAACTTGCTAGATTTGGTTCTGCCCACTTCTGCTTAGAGCTAGGATCAGACATACAATTTCTTAGTCCTGTCTAATTTGGGAGGAGGTTTTACCAATGGAGTATGTTTATGGTAAGGACAGCGTTATCACGCGACGGGTCGCGCAGACGCGGAGCGCGCGACGCGACCCCCCTCTGCCGTCATCTTCCTCGCACGTCCCCGACCCCGTCGTCTTCCTCAGCGTCGTCGTCCTCCACGCCCCCGCGGCCCCGCCACCCTTGGCTCCGGCGGCCTTGTGGCCGCCTCCGGCGCCGCCCACCACTGCTGCTGACCGAACCCGTCCCAGCTCAATGCCCCCGCTGCACCCACCACCACCGGCTCCGGCGGCCTTCCGGCCGCTTCCGCTGCCGCCCGCACACTGCCGACACACTAACCCCTCGAGCTCCACGCCCTTGCCGCGACCGCTGGCCCTGGCTCCAGCGGCCTTCGGCCGTCTCCGCCGCCACCTAACTCGTACATGCTCATCTCCCCTAACCCGGCCAGACCTTGAACCCCCGCCGCCGGCCAACCGCCGCCCCTAACCCCTCCTCTATGTCCGGTGACCCATGTAACCCTCAGTAACCCGAAACCCAAACCCTAACCGTCGCCGCCCACCACCACCCCGCCCACTCGTCCGGGCTCAGCTCCTCGGTGGCGGCGACGGCGGCGGTGAGAGAGAGGAGAGGCTGGAGGAGGAAGACGGGTCGCAGACCAGAGATGGGCTGGGCCGGTCGCGCGGTCGCCCTCGAGCGCGACATATCGCGCGTTAGACTTTTCCTTATGGGCAGTGTTTAGTTCCCACCTACAAAAATTTACACCCATCACATCAAAGAGAATCTTAGATGCATAGAGTATTAAATGTAGACGAAAAAATAACCCATTGCATGGATGGAATGGATTTCGCGAGACGAATCTAATGAGCCTACTTAATCTATGATTTGCAACAGTAATGCTACAATAACCATCCGCTAATTATTGACTAATTACCGTCTAATTACCCGTCATTAGATTCATCTCGCGATTTCTAGGCTGGATATGTAATTTGTTTTATTAGTAGTCTACGTTTACTACTTCTAATTTGTAAATTTCGTTTGATGTGACACCCCCAACAACTTTTCACCCCCCATCTAAACACAGCGGTAAAATTGCAGTTCATACGCTGCTTGTCCTAGCTTGCCTTCATCGGATGGTTATACAGGGAACTTACTGTATCAGGTTCTTGCCACTTCTACACATGGCACACTGATAGGGAATTGACCTTAGGACCAATCTCAAAACCCACTTTAATACCGATTGTTCAACCGGTGCGGCTAAGTCGGTATTAAAGGGGGCCTTTAATACTGGTTAGAAGGGCTATTGACAACCAATTAGTAAGACCAACCGGTATTAAACTGGCTAGTACACGTTGGTCTTACCAACCGATACTAACTTTCTTTCTCTTTTGTTTTATTTTTTATTTGTTTTGCTTGGATCGTTTTATTTTATTCTATATTTGTATTTCATATTTGTGTCTTCTACATATACTAGTGCTATATGCCAATATATAAAGTTGTATTCATATATATTATTACATATGAGATAATATCTATCTATCTATACTAAAAAGGACGACGAATTTGACGGTCATACAAATCTTATGTGTTACTCTTACACCTCCTACACCGTCGGATTTTATTTTATGATGATCCAACTGCTCTAGATTAATCTAATAAGTCCATGTTGACAACATCACTCCTACACCGTCGGATTTTATGATGATCAAATGCTCTAGATTAATCTAAAGAGTCTATATTACATCTTACTCTTAAAATGTCTACACCGTCGGATTTAATGATGATTGAACGCTCTAGATTAATCTAAAGAGTCTATATTGACTACATCACTAATTTAGTAATTTTTTCAAAACACGTGCCTGGGGCACGTGCCCTTCAGTAAGGGGCTGCATCCCTATCCCTATCCCTTCTGCTTTCCCACATGCAAACCAATACGAGCTGCATCCCTATCCCTACAGGGCGTCAGATTGTTCTTAGATGTGTATTCCAAATTTGCATTTGTTTCATCTAAATAGATGCTTGCGTCATAAGTTCCTTATAGCTTTTTTTTTTCTGAATGCTCAATTTTCTTGCTGTTTGGTACTTCTGCCTATCCTGATGATGAGCTTAGCTTGTGCCTTTAAAATTTAATGTCCTCAAAAATCTGGATTTGCTAGCTATATTCCCATAGCCCCTAGGATTAGCCATACCCCGGGATGCAGTAGATCGCTAGCATGGAACTTCCACGCGCCCCATGGGCCGCCGTCCTGCAAGGATCGCGGACCAAGCGCATCGATCGGCTATGGACATATCCTTATACATATTGACTGATCACATTGAGTTGAGTAAGGGCACGTTTGGATTGAAGCCTATGCTCGCCCTACACTTTTTTTGGCGTTGACTGACTTACCTGCCTGCTGTTTGGATTAGCGCCAAAAATTGGCTAGCCCTGCCAACTGATGGACGCGCAGGTTGTTTTTCTTGCCAACCGCCGGCGAAACGCGGGCGCCGTTTTCCTGTGCCAAAAAAATGGGCGACCCAACGAATTGGCGCGGCGAGCCTGGGCTAAAACCAAACGAGCCCTAAATATTTGTGGGCAGTGTGCATTTGCATAAATTGCGACAGTACTAATATATTTTTATTCGTGCATATTATTATCAAGTTCTTGATACATGTTGCACGCTTGCATCCAGACACCCCGTAGTAAGTCATGGCAGCATAAGAAACAAACCAGTAAATCAGTAATCCATAATAACACTGATTAATTGTACGCTTTTTTCTACTAACTGATTGGATGTACACTTTTCCTACTATATACTTGCTTTGCTAGCTGGATGCTTCAAACGTGTGTCCCTGGCTTTTCTATTTCACTTTCTCATATCCATATCCATACGGGATTTACATACGGCAGAGACCTCCATACGAGATTTCATACGGCAACCTCCGATTCACACTCGCAACCATCACGTTGAAACCTAAAACTACGCGATGCACAACCAACATGTGTAGTGTCCGGCTCGACATCACCGTCAGGGCAAACAAACTGTATGTCCATACTAGAATTGTTATCAACCCGGAGAGATGTATGTTTTGTACTTCATAAATTAAAATAACTTTAGAAAATAACCATTTTACATTTTTTTAATTTAATTTTTCTCTACAGGTTTATTGGTAGTGGAGGATGCCCATGGCTATCATCGCTTGAAGGTGGTGTCACAATATCACTACCGGAGAACTCAACATCCGGCCCCCTCATATGCCTCGGCGCCCTAGTGACCCGGTGCTAAAGAGATCTTTAGCACCGGGTCCAACGGCTAGGAGCCTGGCAGGGCTGCACGGGGGCAGGTGGGGGGCGTTAGCACCGGGTGATGGGCAGACCCGGTGCTAAAGCACCCCCACCCGGTGCTAATGTGGGCGAGCACATTTAGTACCGGTTGCTAGCTACAACCGGTGCTAATATCATCACAATCAGCACCAGTTGGTGCATGCACCTGGTGCTGACTGATTTCGAAACACATCAGCACCAGGTGCAGCCACCAACCAGTGCTAATGTGCTTCCCCTATTTAACCTCCTCTTCCTCCCCACGTCCGAGCATCATGAACACTCCGAGCTGTGTTCATGGTGTGCTGGGGTGTGGGGAGGTGCTGCCGAATTTTTTCTCAAAATTTGTGAAGTGTTGACTCATTTAAAGGGGTCTACAAGGTACACAGTATTATCCTCTCATGTTCTTGATTAGCTTCTATTGTTTGTATGCTTTAGAAATAGAGAAATTTGTGAAGCAAAAAAGGGGAGAGAGAGAGAGCGCGCTTATGTTCATGGTGCTTTAGAAGTTTGGTGTTGGTTAGTTATTTTTTATGCATGATTTACATAAATGTTGGTATTGTAGTTAATTTGTATTGTAGTTAGTTATCTTTTTAAGGTTTGAATTAGAGAAAATTTGCTAACTTGAAGATATATTAATTTTTTTGTAGTTAATTATTTTTTATGTAAGAATTAGAGAAATCTTGCTAAATAGAGAAATCTTGGTTATTAGCTAACTTGAAGATATAGTTTTTTTAGAAAAGGGAATATATTAATTTTTTTGTAGTTAGTTATTTTTTACGTAAGAATTAGAGAAATCTTGGTTTTTAGCTAACTTGAAGATATAGTGTTTTTAGAAAGGAACATATTAATTTTTTTTGTAGTTAGTTATTTTTTATGTAAGAATTAGAGAAATCTTGCTAAATAGAGAAATCTTGGTTTTTAGCTAACTTGAAGATATAGTTTTTTTAGAAAAGGGAATATATTAATTTTTTTGTAGTTAGTTATTTTTTATGTAAGAATTAGAGAAATCTTGGTTTTTAGCTAACTTGAAGATATAGTGTTTTTAGAAAGGAACATATTAATTTTTTTGTAGTTAGTTATTTTTTATGTAAGAATTAGAGAAATCTTGCTAAATAGAGAAATCTTGGTTTTTAGCTAACTTGAAGATATAGTTTTTTTAGAAAGTTATTTTTTTTACATATTGCTTAGTTAGCTAACTTCTTCATTTATAATGCAGATGAATAGGCAATGGATGTACGCGGACAACTGCACCAAAGAGTTTATTGATGGCATGAAGGGGTTCCTCGATGTCGCCGAGGCCAACAAGGCGCTGTAAGGTTTCATGTGTTGCCCATGCAGTCAATGTCAAAATAACATATCGTACAAAGACAGAGGTCGTCTTCACTTCCATTTCCTTAGCCATGGTTTGATGAACAATTATTCTGTTTGGACGAAGCACGATGAAAGAGGAGTTATAATGGATGACGATGAAGAAGAGAAGGTAGATAACGACATTCCGGTATTGGCTGAATACTACGTTGCCTTTGCAGATGTTGCTATGGGTGATGCTGGTGATCAGGAAGATGCTGCTCAGGAAAATGCCCCTACTGATGGACTTGGGAAAATGTTGCGTGATGCTGAGAAAGACTGCGACAATGAGAAGGAATTGAAGAAGATACAACGTATGTTACAGGACCACAAAACTTACTTGTACCCAGGTTGCAAGGAGGGGCTAAAAAAATTGGGTAGCACACTTAATTTTTTGCAGTGGAAGGTAGCAAATGGTGTTACTGATAAGGGTTTTGAGAAATTACTAACACTCATAAAGAAGATTCTCCCCGAGGGTAACGAATTTCCCTCAACAACGTATGAAGCAAAATGTGTTGCTTGCCATCTCGGTTTGGAGGTGTAGAAGATACTAAAAGCATGTATTTGAAACATTGTAGAAAGGTTGTTTACATGGGGTCATCGTCAATTTCTTCCCACGAAGCACGAACTACAGAAGAAATGTCCACATTTTGGCGGAATGCTGACCACCGTACAAAGCCGATACACTGCAGTGGACAAGATGTATTTGATATGGTGAAGGATGTAGAAGTAGTCTTTGGAAATAGAGATGGAAGCCAACTTGTTAAGACAGGTGAGGATGGTCGTGCCGCTATGTGAAAGAAAAAGTCTATTTTTGGGAGCTACCTTATTGGCAATTTTTAGAGGTATGTAACGCAATTGATGTGATGCATTGACGAAGAATCTTTGCGTGAACTTGATAAGCTTCCTGGGTACTTATGGAAAGCCAAAAGATACACTGGAAGCACGACAAGAGCTAAAATGTTTGAATCTACGGAATGATCTATATTCAGAAAAGAGGGATAAAGGACGCCAGTACTTGCGTCCCACCAGCTTCACTCTCAGCAAGGATGAGAAGGCAAGCATGTTTGAATGCTTGAACAGTATCAAGGTCCCATCGGGCTACTCCTCCAATATTAAGGGAATCATAAATATGAAGGAGAAGAAGTTCACAAACCTCAAGTCTCACAACTGCCATGTGTTGATGACGCAATTGTTTCCCGTCATACTCAGGGGTGTGCTACCAGTTAATGTGCGAAAAGCGATTGTGAAGCTATGTGCATTCCTCAATGCAATTTCCAGAAGGTGATCAATCCAGACCATTTAGATAGGCTACAGAACGACAAAGTCTTGTCAGCTTTGAGATGATATTTCCGCCTTCCTTCTTCAATATTATGACACATCTATTGGTTCAGCTCATCAAAGAGATTCATATACTAGGCCTAGTATTTCTACACAACATGTTCCCTTTTGAGAGGTTCTTTGCTGTCCTAAAGAAGTATGTACGCAATCATGCTCGTTCAGAAGGATGCATTGCTAAGGGATACGAAACAGAGGAGGTCATTGAATTCTGCGTTGACTTTATCGAAGACCTTATGCCGATTGGGGTGCCTGAATCACATCATAAGGGGAGACTTGGTGGAATCAGCACACTAGGGAGGAAGTCGATGACAATCAAGGACATGGTGTCATTTCATAAAGCACATCTCACAGTTTTGCAGCAATCAACCTTAGTTGCTCCATACATCGATGAGCACATGGAGATTCTCTAGAATGAAAATCCATCAAAGTCTGTGCCCTTTATTCCACGTCTGCACAATAGTACTTTCGTCGATTGGTTGCGAGGACGTCTGATGGGTGTTGTGGGCATTGATGCACAACTAGCCTTTCTAGCTAGGGGTCCATCGACCATGATCTTAAAATTCCAAGGATACGACATAAATGGGTATACATTTTACACAAGAGCCCAAGACAAGAAGAGCACCAACCAAAATAGTGGTGTCCGAATTGATGCGACAGACACCAATGGCAACAAAAACTCATACTATGGTGTCATAGAGGAGATATGGGGACTACAATATGGCAAATTGAAGATCCCACAATTTAAGTGCTAATGGGTGAAACTGACTGTAGGAGGTGTTACAGTTGATGAGTATGGAATGACCTAAACAAGATTGGGTATCTAGAAGAACCGTTCATTCTAGCCAAAGATGTAACACAAGTTTTTTATGTAAAGGACATGGCTAGCAAACCAAAGAAAGGGATGAGTAAGCAAGCGGGCCCATCACAAGATGTGCCAAAGCGTCATATTCTTCTTCCTGGAAAAAGAAAAATCATAGGAGTTGAGAATAAGACGGATAAAGATTATGATATGCTCGACAGGCGGCCTCCATTCTCTGTGGCTGCTGACCCAAGCATCCTGTTAGCGGCAGAGGAGACACCCTATTTACGTCGTAATCACAATCAAGGGACATTCGTCAAGAGGAAGTTTATTAGTGTTCGAGTAAATGATGATGCCATCTAATTTAATTGCACTATGATGTAATCTGTAATATTTAGTTAATTTATAATGGCTAGCAATATTTTTAGTTCATTATGTATTTTTTAGGATTTAATTGATATATGAAACGTATATTGTAACGTCTAACAAATTTTTTTATAATAAACCAAATAGTAGTGACTAATATTATTTATATTATAACCCAAATTATAATGGTTACAAATATTATTTATACTGACTAGCAATGATTTTAGTTCATTATGTATTTTTTAAGGTTTAATTGATATATGACACGTATATTGTAACGTCTAATAATATTTTTTATAATAAACCAAATAGTAGTGACAAATATTATTTATATTATAACCCAAATTATAATGGTTACAAATATTATTTATAATGACTAGCAATGATTTTAGTTCATTATATATTTTTTAAGGTATATTGATATATGACACGTATATTGTAATGTCTAATAATATTTTTATAATAAACCAAATAGTAGTGACCAATATTATTTATATTATAACCCAAATTGTAATGGTTACAAATATTATTTATAATGGCTAGCAATGATTTTAGTTCATTATGTATTTTTAAGGTTTAGTTGATATATGACACGTATATTGTATTTAGCACCGGGTTTGTGCAAAACCCGGTTCTAAATCCAAATTTGCACGAAAAAATGCACAGGAAACAAGAGTGGAGGACCTTTAGCACCAGGTAGATCTAATACCCGGTGCTAAAGGTGTTCCATTGACGTTTGGCGCTACTGTAGGACCCTTTAGCACCGAGTGAGGAGGCCACCTGGTGCTAAACCTAGACCTTTAGCACCGGGTCTTCTTTACACCTGCACCCGGTGCTAAAGGGTCACCAGCACTGGGTCCTGCCCCCACCCGGTGCTAAAGGCCTAAGCTATATATAAGGTGGAGTTAGAAATTTTCCACAGCCGCCTCCCCGTTCGTCTTCCTCCCCCGCATCGCACGCGCCGCCCCCTCATCATGTTGCGATGGACCGTCCGACGGGAAATTCATGATTTTGTTACAGCAGGTCATTTGTGGTGTTGAGATTGAAATATTTTCATGTTGCAATGGCAAATTATCGTTGCAACATTATGGTTATATTTGTGCAACAGAGAACAATTGTACGTGCAACATCAAGATGTTTTTTATCTTCTCTTTTTGCTGGTGTTTTTTCTCTCTGGATTGAATGGTAGTGATTTTCTTTTCCATATTTCTTGATGTTGCAAAGTCTGTCTCCTCGTGTTGCTGAAGAATTTTTTGATGTTGCAGTAAATCTTTAGTGTACCATAGTGTTTCCTACAACATGATATGTATGTTGCGGCTGGGAGTTTTATCCCGTCCAATGGTAAAACATATTTTGCGTGTTTCATGCAACATGTCAGGTATGTTGCGGTGGGAGTTTTAATCGTGGCGGTTACCATGGCAAGCGGCAGAGCTCGCCGGCGGCACGGCCATGGGCGCGGGCTGCCCGTCCCCATGGCAAGCGGCGGAGCTCGCCGGCGGCACGGCCATGGGCGTGGGGTCCTCTCCCCACGGTAAGCGGCGGAGCTCCCCTACAGCCAGGGCCGGTGGCGTGGGATGGAGCTCGAGTCTCGTGTGGATGGAGTTAGATCGCTGGGAAAGAGCAGAGGAGAAATACTTGGCTCTGCTTGCTCCACGTCACCGTCCGATTTTTTTTCACCCGTCGGACGTCCGGGCGCTAGCAAGCCCCTTTAGAAAATTACTAAATTAATGATGTAGTCAACATAGACTCTTTAGATTAATCTAGATGGTAAGGTCGACGGAGCGGTCAATGTCCTCGATGATCATGATGGACTTTCCCTGGCGTCTCGATGAAGAGCCGCCGCAGCTCGGTGTTGTTCTTGACTGCCGTGAGCTCGAGGTCGTAGATATCATAGTCGAGGAAGTTGGCCATGGCGGTCGATCATGGTGGACTTGCCTGTGCCTGGGGGCCCGAACAGCAGGTAGTCACGCTTCCATGGCTTTCCGACCTAGGCGTAGTAGTCCTTCCCCTCCTTGAATGCGGTGAGGTTATCGACGATGGCCACCTTCTCCACGGGGTCCATGGCAAGCTTGGCGACCGTGGCCGGGTGCTGGAACGCCACGTGGGTCCACAAGAGGTTTTCCCCTCCGTAACTCCATTGGCTCCTTGGGTTCTTGGTGAAGAGGCGGCGCTGGTGGTTCCGGGTGATGACTTTGTGGCCCCTTCTCGAGGACATGGGGAAGGTAGGAATTGAGGACGGTGTCACGGAACCTGTGGTGGAAGGAGACCCGGTAGTAGCGGCGCTGCTCATCGCCGGGGCGGTAGACGATGACGTTGGTGCTCTGGGCCTCCGTGTCGGCGTACCACCGGAGCGTGCAGGCGCCTGCCGTCGTAGGTGTCGATGATCTCCTGCCTGTTGTCCACGGAGACCTCAGGGTTTCTGCTTGTTGCTGCCAAGCTCGGCCTTGAGTTTGCGCGCCCTTTGAGCACAGTGGCTGGAGAGGTAGGCCTCGAATGGGCACGAACAAGTCGTTGCGCTGCTCTAAGTGCTCGGCGGTGTACTCGTGGATGGTATCTGGATGTATGGGCTGAAGTAGGGGGCGATCTTGTTGAACCATAGCCTTATTCTGGTGTGGTTCAGTGCCATGGTGATCAGGTGTTGTATTTGTGTTGAATATTGTGTACTAGTAAGGTTACGTTTGGACTTAGAGTTGTATTAGCGGTAGGGTAGAGTTTGTGTCGGACTCTTGTAACCCGGGCTCCTCATAAATATGAGAGGAGGGCTGCTGTTGCAACCATGATGACATAACGACAGGCTTGCAGGGGGAGGCAGGGTATTGCCGGGACCCCGAAGCGACCGGTGTTGCATTTTGGGGAGGAGCGCCTGTAGTCATGCCCCGGGATGTAGGTTTCTGCTGAACCTCGTCAACAAACATCGTGCCTCCGTTGTCGTCTTTGATCTCACATACATCGTCTCGGTAGATCAATCGTTGCTTCCGCGTGCTTATAACTCTAACATCAGGCCGAGTAAGAATGCCAGGGATTCGGGAAAAAAAAAGAGTAACAATGCCAGGGCTGATCCAAGCCCGGCCCGCAGATCCAGTGGACGCCATGAGGCTCACTAGCTTGTCTGCTTACTCCTGTAGCATAGGATGACATGTCCTTAATTATATACTGAACTACTGATGAAAGTGCCATCTCATATTTTTGTATTTTAAGGTATTTCTCGTAACGACCCACGTTAGAAAAGTACGCATGGTTTCCTCCTACTTCCTCTTTTTGACAAAAAAAAAATCGTTTTTATTTGCTATGTGCTGGAAGAGGACAAGATAAAGCCATAAAGGTGTGGTTCTTGCTTCTAATGCACGTAATTGTTCATCAGGGTGTGCAAAGGTTGAAGGACTACAACTCACAGAACCAGCCAAAAGCATGGAGCCCGAAGCCTAATATAAACAAGCATTTAAAAGGTGCGCCAGTCATCGATAAGCACTCAAAGTAGTGCTGGTCTGGTGGAAGCAGAAGGCGAGGAATGTTTCAAAAGCTGTGCACAAGTTTACAGAGGAGCATACAGCTTCTGAAGCAAAGAACAGATTCCTTCTAATAAAGCTGTGTGCAATATAATTCACCGAGAAGAACAAGCACGCCTTGTTCAATATGCTCCAGCACAACTGAAGTTGGAGCCCTTCCATGGATGCCATATGCAACATTGCTAGATCGATCCATCCACTACTGGACGACCCCCCCCCCCCCCCCCCCCCTTCACAGCCGGTTGGGAAGGGGCATCACAGCCGGTATAACCACAGCCAGTTTTGGGGCTCGGCTCTGTTATACCGGCTGTGATGCCTCGCCCCATCACAGCCAGTTTTGAAAAACCGGCCTGATGACCCCTCATCACAGCCGGTTTTCAAAACCGGTAAAAACCGGCTGTCGGCTGTGATGTAAAACCGGCTGTGATAGTCGGCTGTGATGTGTGCCACATCACAGCCGGTTCTTTGTTGAAACCGGCTGTGATGTTGGCGCTATCACAGTTGGTTTTCTGGAAAATAACCGGCTGTGATATATGCCACATCACAGCCGATTCTTTGTTGAAACCGGCTGCGATGTGGCGGCTATCACAGCCGGCCAAATCCTAGAACCGGCTGTGATTAATTTTTTTAATTTTTTTAAATTTTTTAATTTTGTTTTATCAAATATAATCCACATATATATCAATATTCCACAAATATCAATCACATATTCAGACTCACATCGCAAGCACAATGCATTCAAATAAAACATTTCAATGAAACCATCTAAATTACATCAAGTTCCGCTATGAGTCCATCCATCAAATATATTACAAGTTTCATAATGTCACACGCTCAGAATGTTGTATTCCCCGTGTTCGTGCACAACTTGTTCGAGAATGAACCCGGCAAGCTGTTCTGAAAGTGCAATTAACTCGGTCGCAATCATCTCCGAGGCACCTACCTGTCGTTCCTGCAACATGAGTTAGTGAAGCAAGCAAATGAGTTAGTGAAGCAAGCAAATAAGTTAATGACTAAAAATGCATTAACAAATGGCGACAAGTACTAAGAAAGTAAAAGACGATTAGCTAGCTGGGTTCACACAGACCTGTTCACATAGAGCGGTAAAGTCATCGCCAGTGTAGCAGTGGATGTAGTGCATGACATAGTACCCGCAATGATTGTTTCCCATTGGTTGCTTTTTAATCCACTTGGAAGGTGATACCTTGAATTCTTTTGTGCAATAGGGTCTATGAAACCCTTTGTTCTCCTTCTTCTTGCAATACATTTCGAAAATGCTACACGACATTTCAAATAGTGAATGTGATTAGGCAGATGCAATCAAAATTTGATATTAGTTAGAGGCAAATGCAATCAAATTTGTTACAAAAGAGTGATTTGTTTGTACTTACCGGTTTAGTACCTAAAGGAGTGGATCGATCATAGTTAGTGGCCTCCCTTTTGAGTCGTAAACCTTGATGAAACTTTCAAGAAGGCAAATATCCAAGAGAACAAAATGATTCCTGTAAACATGTGACGCACATGAACATTTTTAGCGTGTAACTAGGAACCGTTAGATAATGGAAAGATGAGTATGAAAACACTTACAGAAAGTTGTACAGTAGAAGTATGTTGTTGTTCATTTTCAGGTTGCAAAAAGCATGGAACAAATAACGCGCGGTATCGGGTTGCGCTATAGTCTTCTCATTTACTGCAAGAGGGTCTAAGAAAGCTACGCCTTCAATGCTCCGTTCCTTTAACGCCGTGTTGTACGCCTTCGCAACCTTCACAAATGAATCAACGCCGTTGATATATATGATATCTCTTTTGGCCGCGGGCCTGTACATCCAGCCTCGATCGTCCATCTGTTACAGGCAACATGAGTATGTACATAATTGAATGCAACGAAATAATAATTCTATAATGCCAAATTTCAATTTCATGAGAAATATCATATACAATGGAAGAATAGCCCCTCTATGAAATTTATGCCAAATTTCAAAATCTAGTGGATGAAACATGTTCAAAATTGAAAGTGTTGCTAGTTACCCACCTCAAAATAAGTTGACGGAGTAATTCTTCAACAAAACCCAACTTGCTCCATTGAAATTTGGCAAGAAATGCCCTCTAAAATGGAAGAAGAGCCCCTACATCAAATTCATGCCAAATTTCAAAAACTAGTGGATGAAACATGTTCAAAATTGAAAGTGTTGCTAGTTACCCACCTCAAAATAAGTTGATGGAGTGATTCTTCAACAAAACCCAACTTGCTCCATTGAAATTTGGCCAAAAATGGCCTCTAAAACGGAAGAAGAGCCCCTCCATAAAATTCATGCCAAATTTCAAAATCTAGTGGTTGAAACATGCTCAAAATTGAAATGCTTGGTAGTTACTTACTTCAAAATAAGTTGATGGAGTGAGTTTTCAAAAAAAAAATCAACCTTTGTAGAGCAATTTGGTGAAAAATGACAGCAAAAATGGTGGAGAGAGGGGTGGGCGTCGGGTTGAAAAAGAAGGGAAGGGGAGAAAAGAAGGTTTTGTACTGTACAGGCACATCACAGCTGGTTTTATACAAAAACCGCTTGTGATGCTCCCCATCACAGACGGTTTTTTAGAAAAACCGGCTGTGATAGCCCGATTGTGAAGGGGGCGTCCAGTAGTGACCAATCTTACATGGGGGCATCCTGTTGTCAGGCAAGCGCCGCAATCCCCCACCATACACACTACCGGAATCGAAGTCTTTGCCGTGTGCCTAAAGCACACGGCAAAGGCCTAAAAACACATGGCAAAGCCTTTGCCGTGTGTTGCACTCGGCAAAGAACACATGGTAAAGATTAGACAGCAAAGAGGCCCTTTGCCGTGTGCCCTTTGTCGGGCACATGGCAAAGGCTTTCCCGTGTGCTAAAGGCTTTGCCCTGTGCTAAGATTGGCACACGGCAAAGGATTATTTAAAAATAAAAAGAAAAGACTTTTCCGGCCGGCCGGACGTGTGGTTGGCTCCGCCGCCGCTCCGGCCGACGGGGGGTTTGTCCGGCGCCGCTGTTGTAGCCCGAGGGCGTGGCCCCTGCTGCTCCGGCCAGCCGGGGATGTGGCCGCCGCCGCTGCTCCGGCCGGCGGGGGGACTGGCCATCGCCGCCGCAAGCTGTCTGCCTCGGCCGGGCGCCACCGCCCACCCGCGCTGCCGTGGCCTTGATTCCAACCTGCTGCGCCGCCGCCGGCCGTGCCGCTGGGCCCTCACCGGCCGAAGGCACGCCGCCCGCTCCGGCCTGGCACGCCGCCACCAGCCGCGCCGCGCCCTGACCTGCTGCGCCGCCGCTGGCCTGGGTGGGCCTTCGCCTCCCTCGCCGGCCGGAGGCCCGCCGCTGCTGCCTGCCTGTGAGATGAGAGAGATGTAAGAGGGAGAGGAGATGAAAGAGAGAGGCCGGTTGAAGAAGAAAAGAGGGTGAGGGATCTGCGTGAGTTGCCTGTGGACCCATGGGAGGCCACGATTTGGAGGGGATGGATCGCTGACGTGGCACTTGTGTTTTCTCTGTGTGCTTGTAACTAAATTTTGGATGGCTAAACAATTTCAAATGAAAAAGTTGTAAACTATAAAGTTTTACATCTCTTCGAAACCTACAACTTTGATATAGAACTTATTTACATCGGAGGTCATTTGAAAATTTTAAAAATTTCAAAATTGAAATCGGTTAGCTTATAATGTTTTTTGAAGTACTAAACAATCTCAAATACAAAAGTTTCCAACTACAACATTCTATATTTCAGTGAGATGTACAACTTTGGTATAGAATTTATTTACATCGGAGGTCATTTGAAAGTTTTAAAATTTTAAATTTTGAAATCAGATTGCTTATAATGTACTTTTGAACTACTAAAAAATTTTCAAATAAAAAATATTTCAACTAGAAAGTTTTACAATTCGTTGAGTTGTACAACTTTGGTATAAACTTATTTACATCCGAGGTCATTTCAATGTTTTAAAATTTATGATTTCAAATTGCATAACCTATAATGATATTTTAAAATATTAAGTAATCTCGAATACAAAATTTGTAAACTACATAGTTTTAAATTTCATCGAGCTGTACGACTTTGGTATAAACTTTTTTTGCATATGAGATCATATAAAAATGTTTGTATTCAAAAAATACATCTACTAACTCTCTCTCACACAATAACACTATACTTCTTGTGAGATGTTTTGATTTTGTAAACATCATCGTGATAACATTGTCAAATCTTCTCAACATTTTATCATAGCCTTCACATGTGATAACATCCCATCATGACAAATTTCATGATTTTAGACTTAATTTACTTTTTTTAGAATTTAAAAATCATTACTTTGCTGTGTATAAAAAAAACACACGGCAAAGTCAGCCTCTTTGCCGTGTGTTTTTTCTTTGTCGTGTGTAAAAAAAATACACACGGAGGCTTTGCCGTGTGTCCGACATGTGACACACGGCAAAGCATGCCACACACGGCAACGGGAATGTTTCCCGTAGTGACACCAGCTTCGTAACTAAAGATATCTAATTAAAAACGAATGAGACCTGCAGTTCAACTGGATCATGTTCCCTGAAGGCTGCAGCTAGCGTTCGCTGTCCGTGTAGAGGAACCAGAGGCAGTGACAAAAGAAGACGGGAGGTAGGCAGGTAGCTTTAGTCCATATGCAGTAAGCTGATTAGCAACATCAGCAAATTCAGCCGCCATACCACGACGCCAGCAATTATTACCACAAATATTTTTTGTACGGAATATTTACCACACTTATGTTATTACACACTAGCCTTGTTTAAAGACTGGTAGAGTGGTAGTCATAATCACACACTCACACGCCTCGATCAATCGTGCTACCACCACCCACCCATAGTCCCATACTCCCCCATACGAGCCAGCATGAAAATAATGGAAACTGTTATTACGCTGGAAGGAGCTGTACGAGTACTCCTTTAGCAACCGTCGACGACAGTTGCAGTTACTTGAAAGCATCAACAGCGGCCTTCGGTCCCTTTTGGCGATTGGTCTTGAAGTAGTTCTTCGGGTCCGCCTCGAACTTGTCGCGGGAGATCCTCTCGCCGCCGGTGTCCGGACCTTTCATCGTCCTCCCCTCCGTCTGCTCCTGCTCTGCACCTTCCCCGATTCTTGACAGCATGAAGATGGCGCCGGCGGCCACGGCGACGGCCCCTGCAGCGGCGACCCCGAGGATGCGGCGGCCGGACCAGGGCTCCTCGCTTTTCTCCTTCTCGTTTCTCTCCATCTCGCTGAACGATAGAATAGAGAGAGGGAGAGAGTTCAGTGGCTGTATATGGAAGACGAAGAGGCATCGATCCGTGCGGGCAGTTTTTGTAGGGATGGCAGCGCTCGACAAGACAACCCACACTCACCATGTAGCCTGTTTAGTTGGTGAAAAGTTTTCGATACAAAAGTCACATCAAAGGAAATACACCATTTAGGAGTAGTAAACATAGACTACTAACAAAACAAATTATAGATCTAGCCTGCAAATCACGAGACGAATCTAATGACGGGTAATTAGAGGGTAATTAGTTAATAATTAGCGGATGGTTACTGTAGCACTAATGTTGCAAATTATTGATTAAGTAGGCTCATTAGATTCGTATCGCGACATTCACTCCATTCATGTAATGGATTAATTTTTTCGTCTACATTTAGTACCTCATGCATGTAAGATTCTCTTGATGTGACATTTTCGATGGAAAGTAGCCAGATCTGTAATTAATTTTATTATTAGTCTATGTTTACTACTCCTAACTCGGTAAAATCCAAACCCAAAATTTTTTTGCCCAAAAAATTTCGGGAACTAAACACCCCCTGTCCGAGTCTCCTTAATTTAGTGCTACTTGATGATGACTGATCGACGACTTTTGTTCGTCGGAGGACCCAGCGTGACTCCTGTCTCCACTATCTGGTTTCTTCCAAGAAAAGCCAGGACACATTAGTCTTCCTAGGAGCCAATGGCGCGCGTCGGCAAAGTGATGCTGGAGTTGCTTTGTGCATTTTTGTTCTGCTTTCGCAGCACCTTCTCTTGTCGTTATTTTGAAAGCGTCATGGTACTGAGATTCAATTAGGGGGTGTTTAAATGATTGAAAAGTGGTGAACAGTGATAAAAACTTTTTGTATTGAGTCGCGTGCACAGAAAGAAGAAATGAACTGACACGGTTTTCTAGGTGAAAACTTTTTGCAAAGTTTGGAGAAATAAACAGGCCCTTAATCGATCTTATCTTATTGTTTTAGTATTTATAAATCATTTTATCTTTCATGCTAGATAGCAGTACTTATTGTTTCAGTATTTATAAATCATTTTATCTTTCATGCTAACTAGAATAAATAAAATATTTTGCTTCTGTTAGTTAAATTAAAAATTAGAAAAAACACAGGTGAAACAAAAGTGAAGCTGTGTATCTAGCACTTTCTTTTGCTAGTCCACCAAACGCTACTCAACAGTCTCCGAGAAAAGAATGGGGAAATAAAACTACCCTATCTTTTGGCTTAGGGACTGCTACGGGAGAAATGAGCATTCATCCACGTTAGTACCAGCTCTATAGCACAGTGCCCGTGGGAGCACTTCAGTACCGGCTGGAGCCACCAACCGGTACTAAAACGCGCCACCGACGCCGGGAGCAACAATTTAGTATCGACTGTGGCGGCCTAACATTCAGTACCGGGTGGAGGCTTCACCCAGTATAAAATATTGCCCATTAGTATCGGGTGTTGCCCTCCACCGGTACTAACGCGTCCAGGGAGAAAAATCTAGCTGCGCAGCGTGCAGGGCCCTCCCTTATCTCGTCCTCTTTCCTTCTCCTTTAATTTCTCTCTTTCTCTCCCATTTCCTTCTCTCGATTCCTTGTCTCCTCTAAACCTTATCTTTTCTCCCCTTGTAGGCGAGCTCGATCCCCAGCCCGGCGGCGGCGGCAGCGGCGCGGGCGGGCGCGCCCTCCCTAGCGGGCCGACGTGGGCACTCACCGGTGGCGGCGCAGGCGGGCGCAAGTCCAACGGTGTGGGTGCGCCCTCCATGGCGGCAGGAGCGACCCCCACGGGCGGCGCGGGCGTGCGCAGGTCCGACGGCCATCTCGCGCAGGCGGCACGGGCGCGCGCGGGCCTGGCGGCCGCTCACGCGGGCAGCACTCCGGCGCCTCGCGTGGGGCTGTGCACAGGGGCGGTGGCTCAGCCCTTAGGACCGTTCCTCGCGGAGTAGCTGTTGCTTATCTTTTTCTTGCTCTGATTTTTTTCAGATATGTATTTATAGTTGTATGTGGCATGAATGTTGAAATTTAATTGAAGTACTTCCTGCTCCTCATCTCTTATTTTTTCCTCTCAGTTTTTCTTTCCACTAGTTTTTCTTTCTTCTCTGTTCTTGAAGCTGTTCGTGTTCTTCAAGAACATAGGAAGAACTGAGGGGAAGGATGAAAGTGGTGAAAGGAAAAACGAGAGGAGAGAGATCAGGGATGAAGAGCGAGAGAGCAATTTAATTATTTTTGCGTAAATTTCTTTAGTACCTGCTGGTGGTGTCGACTGTCACTAAACTGCTCCATTTAGTACTAGTTGTGGTGACCGGTACTAAATTGCATGCAGTTTAGTACCAACCATTCAGTACCGGTTCAGGAACCGGTACTAAGTAGGGGTTCCTGACCGGTACTGAAGGTGGGTTCTCTAGTCGTGGCTTGTTTGCCGGCCTCCGAATGACATGCCACACTTTAAGGAAAATCTCATAGAGCACTCCTTATCTGCCATAAGATTGCATCACATGTTTAATTAACGTGGATTATTACCATCCAGAATTCATTGGTATTTCTTCAAAGAACTTTGAGGAATAACAATGCAGCTGATATCAGGGGCCTACCAATGCTTGGTAAGATACCCATAATTACCTAACACAGAGCCAGTTGATCTCGACCATACACAGATGGTGGCGAAAATGTAGAGTTCTCATCGCTAAGCAGGGCCGACCGTGTTTTGATGGGCTCATGATTTATTTTTGGTGGAACGTATGGAAAGAGCGCAATGAGCTTGAGGTCGTAGATATCATAGTCGAGGAAGTTGCCCATGGAGGTGATCATCATGGACTTGCCGGTGCCCGGGGTCCAAACAGCAGGTACCCACGCTTCCATGGCTTGCCGACCTTAGCGTAGTAGTCCTTCCCCTCCTTGAAGGCAGTGTGGTCATCTATGATAGCCACCTTCGCCATCGGGTCCATGGCGAGCTTGGCAAACGTGGCTCGGTGTTGGAACGCCATGTGGCTCCAGCAGGGGTGGTTCTCCCTGCCGTAAGTCCAATGGCTCCTTGGGTTGTTGGTGAAGAGGCGGCACTGGCAGTTCTGGGCAATGACGGTGCAGCCCTTTTTGAGGACACGGGGAAGGTAGGAATGGAGGATGATGTCGCCGAACCAGGGGTGGAAGGACACCCGGTAGAAGCGGCGCTGCTCGTCGCTGGGGGTGGTGGACCATGGCGGTGGCGCTCGGGACCTCCGTGTCGGTGTAAGCTGACTTAGATATTGCCTCCGACTTGTGTCTTAGTCCGGTTTTGTTGACCACAATGGCATGTCTACTTGTAATACTTTTGTCTTCAAGTTTAAATAGTTTTCTGAGAGGACATGCATGCATTTAATTTGCTGGGATCACATTTCATTGTGTATTCGTTATTGTGGATCATTTGATGGAAAATTTCACATCATAGTTTGCAGAACATAATGAAGGATAATAATACATCTTAAACATAAGCAAGATGTGGGTCAAATTAAGAGCAGAACTCTTCTTTTTTTTGTGAGGAAGAGTAGAACTCATTTTATAACACATTCTAATAAAAAACCAATCCTTCAATTGTAAATGTCAGCATGTATAAAATTTCCGTGCATATTTTTTTTGTCATCTCCTATATCAATTTTTTCAATTGATCTATTTCGCTATATGACAAATCAATAAACGTTTGTCATTATAATTTATCGCTTACCAATCCAAAATAAGCTAGCTTCACACCACATCTTTAATAGATATTAATTTCATAAAAGAATAATAATAGAGAATAATGATAAAATTGCAGCTGACATCAGGTCAACCACGGTAATACTACAACATACTATTTATTCCGTGATGGAATCCTGGCGACAATTTCATAAAACGTTAGCATTTCGCTCTAAGCCCAAATAAGCCTAGAAAACTGTGACAGAATCCTAGCGACGGTTTCAGAAACGTTAGCATTTTGCTCTAAGTCCAGATAAGCCCAGAAAATCGTAATGGTTTATCAATTCTATCACAGTCCGGCCCAGACACTGCAACGGTTAAACAAATCCGTCACGAACATAAATTAAAATTTGTCACATTCCTATATGAATTTTTTTTTAAAAAAATTCATCATGTGGGGTTTGAACCTTGGTCTAGAGCTCCAACAATAAAATGCCCTACCACTACACCATGCATTGAGTTGTGGTAGTGTTTAGTAATAAAATTTATTTATTGAAAACAGCAAATAGCTCGCCAGCGCCACATCACCCAGCCACGTCACCGGCCGCCTGCGCCCAGTCACCCGGCCTCCTTCGCCCACGCTGCCCAGCCCCCATGTCCAATCAGCAGCCATGTCGGCCCCCTCTGGCCCGCCCGCCCAGTGACCAGCCACGTCGGCCCCCTCCAGCCTCCAGAATTTATTCCCGCGCACAAAAAAGGGGCGGAGCGGGGACTTGAACCCGTGACCAGGTGGATAGGAGGGTGAGTTACCACTGAGTTACACATCTGATTGTGATGGTACTTAGAAGTTTGTCTTCTATATACTTAAAAAGATCGCTGGTTCAAGAACGTTCAGGCCCCGATTCAGATCCATCCTCCCTCCCCGACAGCGGCGCCCGCCATTGCCGCTGTCGCACCATCCCGGCCACCAATCCCCGCCATCCATCGCCACCATTATCACGCCATCCCGGCCACCGGTCCTCGCCACGCTATCACCGCCGCGTCATCCCGCAGGGCCGCCGCCCACCATTGCCGCCATCCTCATCCTTCACTGCTCGCCAACGACTGCGGGAGGATGAAATCAACGGCATCACAGGCTTGCCCTCCATTGCCGCCATGCATGGCAAGGCAAGTCGGCACTGGCGTGACATCGAGCGTCTCGTCGTTCAGCGATAGGTGGAGGCGGCGTGGCTGTGGCGGTGGCGCTGCTCTAGTAGCCGGCCTCGTCGTCGACGGTCCACAGCAGGGAGCCCTTGAGGCGAGCACGGGTCGTGCAGTAGGTACACCATGCTTGTCCTGTGCTACTTGCTCACTGTGTTTATACTGGCATTCTTTGCTATTGCAGCTTGCAAATTTGCAATGCATAGATGTGGACTGTTGCACTGCTGATAGTAGGCAGAGGGTGATTAATATAATCATTGCCATGTGAAAATCACTCAAATTTGCAATGCATAGTGCTGACTTATTTAGAAATGGAAGATCCCAATAGAGTCTGGCAAATTGGTTGCATTGTTTTGCTGACCTTGTTGTTGAAATTGATTGCTAGTGTTCCTTTTTAGTTGGAATAGGTTGGGCCAAGCTTAGTTTTAAGTTTCTAGGATAAATGTTGCCATATTTCAAACTTCCAGTGACAAATGCTGAATGGGTGATAATGGTACATTAGATGTTTTCTTTTATCAAGAATATGTACATGTACAATTCATTTACTTTAAGAGAAATATTATGCTGTGTTTTAGACCTTAGGCTGAATTTGATACTTGGTCACTTACAATCTCAGTGTGTGCATTTGCAAAGTCTACCTGTTTTACATGAATGTCTGTGAGACTTAAATGGCAAGACATTGTGCTAAAACTTGATTTCTATTCTTGAGGTTCAGGAGCACCATTGCCAGTCCATTGAAGCATCATAGGCGTTCAAGGCATCCAGTGACACTACAGCTAAGGGCAAGGTAAGAAATTTTATGAAATTTCTTGAATGTACAGATTTGAATTGGTGTAAAGTTGTTAATTTGTGTGTTTTGCTGCAATGCTTGATTAGATGTATCGAAGCTAGGTTCATGGCAGATTGTTTCCCCTAAATACATTGATAGTGTCAAAGAATTTATCAGCTTTGTTAAAGGAAAATTCAGGGAGAATGTCAAAATCCTATGCCCGTGTGCTAGATGCCTGAATCAGAAGTACCATCCTCAGTCTCTTGTGAAGAAGCACATCTTGATGAATGGCATGGACAGTAGCTATACTCGGTGGGTTCATCATGGAGAGGGATTCAGTGTTGATGTTTTTGAGCACCCTATTGATGTCCATGACAATGCTGATCTTGCTGGGTCTAGCTATAGGGAAAATGTGAGAGACAATGGCAGTGCTGATCTTGCTGGTTCCATACCTGGTGAAGATGTGAGAGAGGATGACAGTGTTGATCGTTTGGAAGGGCTTTTAGGAGACCTACATGCTGCAATAGAAGAATCAACACAGGATGCAGAAAATGAGGATGGTGATGCAGAACCTTCTGAGAAAGAGTCATTTTTGAAAAGAGTGACGAAAGAGGCAAAGCGTGAGCTTTATCCTGGCTGTAGCAAATTTTCAAGTTTCTCTTTTGTGGTAAAGCTTCTTCATATGAAGTCACTATACAGGATAAGCAATTCTGCCTTCTCCGCAATATTGAAGCTATTGGCTGAAGCATTCCCGAAAAACAACACACTCCCAAAATTGTATAACAAAGCAAAGAATTATTTAAAGGAGTTAGGTCTTGGATATGAATCAATACATGTGTGCTTCAATAATTGTATTTTGTTCAGAAAGAGATATGCCAACCTTGACAATTGCCCCGTTTGTGGTCTTTCGAGGTGGAAAGATGCAGAAAGAAAGAAGATTCCACAGAAGGTATTGCAGCATTTTCCATTGGCACCTAGGCTGAAGAGGATGTTTGCCACCAAAGAAGCATCAGAACAAGCACAATGGCACAAGCTGAAGTGGCAGCCCACTGAGAAGGAAATGACCCACCCAGCTGATGGTGAGGCGTGGCAAGATTTCAATAGAGAATTTCTGGATTTTGCAAGATATGCAAGAAACCTTAGGCTTGGTCTTGCAACTGATGGGTTCAATCCATTTTTAGAAAAGAACACAAAATACATCATGTGGCCTGTGTTTGTGGTGCCATACAACCTTCCACCTTGGGCATGCACGGAGGAGTCAAACTTCATGATGGCTCTGCTTATTCCAGGTCCTAAATGCCCCGGGAAGGATTTTGATATATTTTTGGAGCCTCTTGTGGCAGATTTGCTTGAGCTTTGGAATGGTGTGCATGCTTATGAAGCTCTTAGTCGCAAAATGTTTAACCTTCATGCTGCAGTTTTGTGGTGCATCCATGATTATCTTGCTTTGAGCACTCTTTCAGGGCGTACCACAAAAGGGTATTTTGCATGTACTCATTGTGACAAGCACCCTCTTTCCTATGGCCTGAGGAGCAAGATTGGGTATTTTGGACACTTCCGTTTCCTCCCAGATGGACGTCCCCTATGGAGGAACAATGAATTTGCTGGCCTTCATGAAAGCAATGATCCACCAGGTCAATTCTCTATAGAAGAGCTACTGGCTAAGTTGGAGAAAGTTGCACATGTTAGACCGGGGAAGCCGCGAGTAGGTGAGAAGAGGAAGCATTCTAAAGGTGGCCGTCTGAAAATTTGGAGCCAGATGGTAAGTTTATGGAACTTGCCATATTGGTATAAGTTGAAGCTAAGACACAATCTCGATGTCATGCACATTGAGAAGAACATATGCGAGAGCCTGGCTGCCATAGTTCTCCATATAATTGGGAAGACAAATGACACAACTAAAGCTAGGCTTGATCTCAAAGATTTGGGAATTAAAAAGGAGCTGCAATTTAGAGAGGGTGGAGATTCATGTGAGATGCCTCGTGCTCGATATACCTTGAACAATGATCAGAAGAAGGCCTTTTGTAATTTCTACAAGAGCTAAAGTTTCCAGATGGATTTGCTTCCAACATCTCAAGATGTCTAAGTGCTGATGGGACCAAGGTACAAGAGCTAAAAACTCATGATTGTCATATTCTTTTGCAAAGAATCTTACCAGCTGCCATGAGAGGACTTTTGGACAAGGATATCTATGAAGTAATAGCAGAGCTAGGGAGATTTTTTAGGGAACTGTGCAACAAAACTCTTAACAAGGATGTGTTGGCTGAATTGAAGCAAGAGATCCCTATAATTTTGGTGAAGCTTGAGAAAAATTTCCCCCTGCCTTCTTTGATGTGATGATGCACCTTGTTGTACATTTACCTGATGAGGCTTTGCTAAGAGGACCTGTGCAATATGAGTGGATGTACCCAATTGAGAGGCGGTTGTATACTATGAAGTGCTATGTGAGGAACAGGGCACGACCAAAAGGTTCTATTGCCAAGGCATATATTGCTGATGAATGCTTGACATTTTGCTCTAAGTACATGGATGGTGTTGAAACAAGATTTAATCGGCAACCAAGAAATGTAGCTTTTTCTGATGAAGGGGCCTATAGTGTTGATGTCTTCGGTCATGGAGTTCATTTTACTTCGGCGCCTCAATATGTTTATGATGAGAGTGGCTTTGATCAAATGGTATGGTATGTGCTCAACAACTGTGATCAAGCTAAGAAATATGTTCAGTAAGTTCTAATAATCATTGCCTTCTCTCTCTCTCTCTCGCTCTCTCACTCTCTCTCTCTCTCTCTCTCTCTCTATATATATATATATATATATATATATATATATATATATATATATGATTCCTTTGAATTGAGTGCTTATGCTAACTTATGTTTTTTTCAGAATGTTTAAAGAAGAACTAGAGAGAGAAGGGGTGTCTAACATTGAAAAATCACTTCGACTAGGATTCCAGACTTTGTTCAGGAACCATGTTAGTTCACGTTCACACTATTTTGCTAGCCTTTTTTTACTATAGATTCTAATATATGTGTGTTGCACGTTGACAAGTCATGGTGTTGAGGAATACTGGTGAAGAAGAGGCGGATGATGATCTCTTTGCCTTGGCATGTGGCCCTGATTTCAGAGTCAAGAAATACTCCTCATGCGTCATGAATGGTGTGCGGTTCAACACTGGCGATCGTGACAAGAATAAAAGACACAAAACTATGGAGTAATGGCACAAGGGGCACATAATGGTCAGCCCATTGATTTTTTTGGAACTTTGAAAGAGATTGTCCAGTTAGAATATCTAGAGGATGATAGGTCAGCAGTTTTGTTCAAATGGGACTGGTTTAAATTGGATGGGAATAAGACTGAACTCAAAGATGATGACTTTTTCAAAAGCATCAATATTAGAAGTTTATGGTACAAGAATGATTGTTTTATCTTGGCCACTCAGGCTAGAAATGTATTCTATTTGCCAGACTCCAAGTGGGGAGAAAAATGGCAAGTTGTCTAGACTTTTGACCATAGGCATCTTTACAATGTAAGGGAAATTGATCATGTACACTACAATGCTCCTGCATATCAAGAGGATGAGTCATGTGAAAAGGATGGTAGAAGACAAGCAGTTTCAAACATTACATGTGACAAGCCTTTGAATAGAGATGATGAACAAGGCATTTTATTTGAAGCTGCTGATATTGCTCGCCTCGTGAAAAAAAGAAAGCAAGAAGAAGCACAAATCAGCGATGGCGAAGATAGAGAAGACGATGAGGATGACATACTGTTGGAGTATGAAAACGATGATGAAGATGGTGCTGAAACTGACGTCAACAGTGATGATGAATAATAATACTGTGTAATATGGCCATTTTGTAATGCTGTGTAATATTCTTCTGTAATTCGGCAGCATTGTGGTAAATTTGTTAGTGAACAACTTCTTTTGATTTGAAAATTTGTTTCAGTGATAGTGTTATTGATCTGGACATCAGTAAGACATGCTGTTTCAGCTGTGTCATGCTGTGTCATTGTGTTAGATCCAAATTTGTTTCTGGATCTTGATCTTGATCTTGTTTCTGCAAATTTGTTTCTGGATCTTGATCTTGTTTCTGGACATGTTCTTATTCTTCAGGTTAGACAAACATTCTTCAGGTTTCAGCAAACATGCTTCTGGACATGCTGTGTCATTGTGTTCCTTTAAACATGCTATGACCAGAAAGGGAAGTTCAATATATTTTGTCATGCTTGGTGCATAAACAAGTTACTTGATCATAACACATAACACAAGACATAGAGCAATCCCAAAGGAACACAAATATACACAGAATTTTGAAAGTTCAATATATTATGTCACATGACACATAACTCAGTTTGAGGTTGCATTCCAGAAAACACAGCCTCATAATTATTGCAACTTGAGCATGAGAAATTCGGCACTCAAGGCACTGATTGACATAGATCCAACAACACACTTTTAGATATCACATAACACAAATATATAGACACATTTTTCATTAACATACTTATATAATCATTGTCACATGCTTCCAGTCATCACACATCACACAGGACACATTTTGTGCTACTTAGCATGAACACCAAAAGCTGATCCTTGCTGATGCTGGCCTGATCCTACTGATCACACATCACACAACAACAGTCCATGGACAAAATACTAATCCTTGCTGATACTGGCCTGATCCTAATAGGGCTTCCACCAAAAGCAAAACAACCTTCAACTATCATCTTGCTTCCATCCACTAGATGTTTGTTGCCTTCTTTGACACATTTTTCAGTGCATGATGAAATTCATTCTTCATGGCCTTTTCCATTGCAAGCTCATCCTGAAGCTCACCTATCTTCACCTATGCACCTACCCCCGCCTTCTTCCTGGCCTTTTCCTTTGCAAGCTCTTCCTCAATCACACTGATCTTCAGCTATGATGCAGCGACCGCATTGTGCAATTCCCAGAAGTTCATGTGAGCCTGCAAGATGTAAAAAACAACATGATCAATCTCTCAAAGATTTTCTTGCTGCACAAAAACAAGCTCTAAAATGAAAACATTGTATGCATTTATTATATGCAGCACATGGATGCAAGCAATTATAGAAGCCTCAGTGTGAGGGTATGCTGATTGCTCATAGCACCCACATAAGAGAAGCCAACCAGCCAAGCATAAAGAGTCCATTTCATCACTCAAGGCCAACAAGAATAAGGAAAATGGTAATCCAGAATAAGCATAAAGAGTGCTACATGACCTTGTGGACTAGACTACTAATTTACGTAAAAAGTTTAGATGTTGGGATTTCATCACTCAGAATAAGGAAAATGGTAACAAATCTGATCACATATGGTTAAATAGCAAGTATAACAATCCCACTGATTATGTCAGCCTCCACTATTGCACCAATTCTGCATCTATGTTTTCAGTTTGCCGCAGTTCAAAGCCATTGCTCTAAAATGGTAACAAATCTGATCACAAATGGTTAAATTTTTCTCTATAATTATAGCTACTTAGACTAGAAGGACATTGCTACTAGAAGCCATTGTTCTGAGATTGAACCTATCTGCAATTATTGACATTGCTACTAGAAGGACATTAAGCTATAAAAACATTCTGACATTAGCAATGCAGCATGAAAAATAGGACATCTTGTTGAGGAGGATAACCTTCTACTCTAGAGCCGCCACCTTCCCCTTTGCCTTCATGACCTTCAACAGAGCCACAGCCTTCCTCTTCTCCTTCATGGCCTTCTCCATAGCCGCAGCCTTCCCCTTCTCCATAGTCGCTGTCTTCCCCTTCTTGTGCAAAGACGACGAGGTCACCTCCATGCAGCGGGCCTTCTGGCTCACATTTCCATCTTGCAGCCATGGTGGAGCCGCCCGCTTCTTGGTTGTGGAAGAGGAGGCGCCCGTCTTCCCCGTGCCCAACAACTTCTTCCCCGAAATACAACGGTCGGCCTCATCTCGGTTTTGCTCTTCCACCAGAGCACGGCGCATCCAGCGTATCCGGGATGACATCGTCCGTGCGGCAGTGGAAGAGAGGAAGAGGAGGCGCAGTAGGTGAGGCTAGATTTTTGAAGGAGAGAGGAGGCACGGTGCGGCGGGTTGAGGGAGAGAGGAGTGGAATGGAAGAGGGATGCGCCGTCGGAGGAGACGAGGGGGGCGAATTTGTGGTTGGCACAGGTCCACAGGTTCATGGCGGCGGAGGAGACGAGGGTGTGTCTCTGACCTCTGGGACCTCTGGGTCCACGGCTGCGGTAGGTGCATGATAGACTGAGCTCATGGAAGGAGGAATACGAGGGGGTGGGGCGGATGGAGACTGGGGATTGGGATACGCCAAGAAATACTGTTTTAGATGGATCCTAATCGAATCTACTTGCATAGTGCAATGGTATGGCTGTTTGATTTGGGCGTGGAGGGCAGGGTTCGAAGCCAGGGATTCGCACCCCATTTTTATGTTTTTTGCATAACACGGGAATTTACAAAAAAATACAAAAAATTTCAATGCCTAGGAATCGAACCCGAGACCTCCACCTATAGCACGGCAACACTTAACAACTGAACCATGATGGTGTTTGGTAAATTTGATCCATTTCTTTGTATGTATCATGGTCGCATCAGGCCCACCAGATGGAAGCACGTGATTGGCCCAGTTCTATTGGAATGAAGAAAAGTTCGTATTTCTCCTTTTAATCTGCAATCAAATTTTGTAGCTGGTTTTCTCCGCCATGTGTAATCTAAATTTGATGATTTTTTTTCTGAATTTTTCTAAAATCACCATCTTTTCATTGATGACATGTTTTAGTATAAATCTCCATTTCACGGATGTTATTTATATGCCTTATCTTGTACCTTATGAGTACAACATAGAAAACATATTTGATTTCCACAACCATTACTAATGAAACTTCATATTTCATAATATTAAGGTGAACACAAGGTTGTGTTCAAATTTCAAATGCATATGAGTTCGAACATGTTGTAAAGTATGGAAAACTTCAGTGTTCAAGTAACATTGTATGAAACTATGTGAGAGATGTAGGGATTTGTACACTATGTATATCTTTCCTTTGTCGAAACCATTTGAAATTTTTATGACAAGTTTAGGGGCCCAAATTATGTTGCCACGTCAATTTGTAGAATGTTTAGACCATATTAAGATGTTATTAGAATTATTATATCATAAATTTGAGATATAAGTTTCAATTATCCCTATTAAACTTTTATTTTTCAACTATCTCCAAGACATGAGTTTGAATGGAACATATGAGCATCATAAGCATCATTTGGGCATAATTGAGCATCATTGCATCAACATTCATTTAAGTTCATGCATTTTTATTTATACAACATTCATCATCTTGTGATGTAAGTTCAATTTTTGTTACACAACTGTGACTGATGTTATTTTATTAAAATACTACACATCCAATCATGAATTTTTGATATTTTTTCTCAATTTTTATGTGCTGTTTTCTAGGCTCTAAAATTAGTGGAACATTCAGTTTGGGCTGTTTTACTTTTTTGAGTTGTGATCAAACCATAGAAGCTCTCAATGTCTTAGATTGTTACCTGTGTTTTTATCTTTCCAGAAACATTTTTTGTTGAATTTTTAGAGTCGAGTACCTTAGGCATTTGAGGGATGCAAGTTTAATTTGAAAAAAATGGTTTCGCGCCCACACGTCAGTGACATTGGCCTTCTGGAGGCTTCCAAAACTCAGTGACATCACGCATAGAATGACTATACTACCCATATATTCCCATCTCCAACAGAAGGGCAGGACAGTAATTTCCCAACCAGGTCATCTTATCCCCACCAGCTCGTCCCCTATCCCCACCCCCTCCTCATTTCCCCAGCTACAACCCCGACCAAACCCTAGCTGCCGCCGCCACTGCCGTCGCACCCCATCTGCTCTAGATCTGCCACCACCATCGGCGAGGAGCCACGGCGGCGGTGCCCCATTTCAGGATGGCAAGGGCGCGGCGGGGCTCCATCTACCACCGACGGGCGGCGCGGCGGGCAGCTATCTACCACCGGCAGACGGTGGCGGCTTGAAGACCCATCGCCACTGCAAGGACACCCTCACCATCATGCCCGTCGTCGCTTCAAGAAGGCCTTCTCCACGCCTGTCGCCACCATGCCACTGCGAGGACGCCTTCACCATGCTCGTCGCCACCACGCATTCTCCACGCCCGTCACCACCACGCCACTGCGAGGACGCCTTCTCCACGCCCGTCTCTACTCCAGCGCCACTGCACCAGTCACCACTGCAAGGTCCCCTCCGCCACCAAGGACTTCCACCATGCCAGCGAAGGGTGGACCAAAGAAGCCAGTGCAAGGGCCTAGGATGACAGGTTTGTGCTTGTGTTCACTCTGGATGAGATTCTGTTGCAATTGTTAGTTCATGAGATGGCTAATGCAGATTGTTTATTTAGGTTTGACTGTTGTTCCTGAATCTTTGCTAGAAATGTCATTAGTTAAATTGCAGAGTGCTTGATGTGCAGACTATTGTTCATGAGGACCTAGTTAAATTGATTGGTATGGCAGTAGTTAGATTGCAGAGTACTTGATGTGCTTGATATGTTAGTAGTTGTTAGTGCATGAGATTGTTGATATGTCAGTAGTTGTTTGTTAGTGCTTGATATGAATGGTTGTACAAACCTGACCTTACTCATATTAGTAGTTGTTTAGTTTCAGACCTGGCAGTATGAATATTAGCAGTTGTGTAGCTTGATAGTTGACTAAATGTGATTCTGATCTTAAATTTGTGTCGTTATTGTGTAGTACTTCCCCTTGGGTTTGTCACTTATGAGGCCTCCTCTTGGCAAAATCCTTTTTAGCTATTCTGTTTGTGTAGTCCATCAGAACCTTGTTAAGTTAAATCCATTTTAGCTCTTTTTTGGCTTGGATTGACACAATAGATTATGTATATATGGTTGCATAAAATGTTAATGTGCAAAAACATTGTTTATTGATAATGTGGACATATGAATGCTTTGGATAATTTGATACAATAAATTAAGTCCTCGTTTGGATTACAAGAAGGAGGTTTCTTTGTCCACCATATTGCTCTCTCTTTTTTGTGAGAGAAATACATATAAAGACACGTATAGAGAGAGAGAGAGGATGATATATAGAGAGAGTGATAATGTGGACATCGAAGGCTCCTTCTTGTAATTAAGTACGAGGTTTTATGATGTATGTCAGTATGGTTGATTGTATAGTTTCCATCTGCCAATTGTTTGTCCAGTTCTACATTTTGTCATTGTAGAACATGACTCAAATCTTTTATGTTGGCTATATTTTATTTTTTTCCTGACTACTCTTTCTTGTGTGTGGTACATGTATTCCTTCTTGATGTGCTTCAATCACTTGCTCAGGCTTTCCTATGTAGATTGACAGGTCAACTAATCTATTCTTTTTTTCTCTTGTCACTTAGAAACTCCACTTCCACTCCATCCATACGAAGAGTTGCACCTTCAACAGTGTATGCAGAACAGTGAAAGGCTACGACAGCTTGGGCTTCCCACTACTTCGGTGTTTCTAAACAGATCTGCCATTCATCATGAAAAAATCAAGAGATATCAAAGAACAAGAGAAGACTCGGGATTTGAGTACGATCCTTTACAACATGATACTGCTAAAGGAAACGTATCAGATGGCGCTGCAGAGGTGATATTTCTTCCATATTCTAAAGGCTTCAATTGTTGTGTGCTTACTAGTGCAATATAATTGTTTGCATACTCTGTTCACTAATCTATGCTTCTGTTTATAGCAGGGCTCTAAGAGGAATGGTTGCAGCAATACCAACAAAGGTTCAGAAGATGTTTCTTGTGGAGTCAAGTTTCGGGGTCGTAAGAGGGTTTATGCAGCTCATGCGCCTACTAGATGTACAAAGTCAAGGAAAAGCAATGCACAACCTAATGCAAGTGTGCCAGCAAGTGGCATTCTTGTGCCACCTCCACCACCAACTCTTCAAACTGATGTCAACTTTGCAGATCGCCCACAATCTGCTGCTGAAGGTCAGTTCTAGTACCATGTTTCTTGATATCATTCTAGAACATTTGATTACATGATGATTAAGAATCTAACTTGCTACTTCTTTTTAGATGATGGAGTTGATGCTGCTAATGAAGGTGATGTCAATCCCCAGTCTGATGGTCATGGTCACAGCCATATGGTCAATGAAGGTGAGTCTTTATATATGTACCACTATTGCTTTATGCTATTTTGGTGGTTGCATGATGAATGTGTTCTTACTTCCTGCCATTTGTAGATGGTTTTGACCAGCATGAGAACAACATCACCAGGGATGAATGCGATAATGAGATGACCCATGAAGGTGATTACTCATTATTTTCCTTGCTGCATATCACCATATATACTAGTTTTAGTGCTGAATGCTAATTACAATTTCAATGATCATTAAAACCAGGAGCAGCGGTGCCATGGAACCGAGGAACTAACATGGGACATGGCCTCCAGAGGATAACTGGAACTTGTCATGGCAAGCTGCCAATTATCATACCTGAAGGGCATATCAGGCCTCTGACACCTGTTATTGCTGCATAGTTTGCAACTGAATGCAACATTGCAGTCAGGGGCCATGTGCCTATACTCATACGCTGGAAGGACTACAAGGACAAAGATGCGGTCATTGATAAATATTTGGGATGCCTTCATGTAAGTTTTCATGTGCTGTTCTTATGTTAAGTTTTTTAAGTTGGCATTCATGTGCTGGTTTCATGTGCTGTTATGTTAAGTTTTCATGTCTTCATGCTTGCAGTTAAGTTTACTTGTGCTGGTTTCGATTTTTTTTCATGTGCTGGTTACAACAGTAGTGCATGTAGCTTCTCTCAGGTTGTTGTTCATCTCTCGATCTTTGCATGTGTGGCTAGGTATAGTTTTTGTTATTCTTGTAGCAGATCTGATTCTGTTTAGTCAGTTCCATTAATTTCTAGCAGCAGAGTGGACAAGCCATCATAGCAGTGCTCAACTTGTTTCCTCTCTTTCATAACAACTTTGGTTCTGCTGATATTATATTTCTTATACATATGTTGTTCTATCTGAATAGGAAAGGTTTGACATCAGCACAGAAGATCATGTAGTCAAGAATGGCTGTATTGAAATGATGAAAATTGCAATTCGCAACCAGCAACACAGGTTGAAGGAAGACTATTTTGATCCTTTTCCACTACATTTGGTTTGGAAAACCTCTCCCGTGACATTGACAAGTGATGAAGAGTGGCTTAAACATATGGAATCATGGAGTATAGCCAAAAAAATGGTATGGAAACCAACTCTTGCTATGTACATGATACTTTGGCACTTGTGTAACTTATATTGTGTATATGATGTAGGAGCAATGCCAGAAGAACAAAGACAACCGGGCCCAGGTCAAGTTCCCTTCAACAACAGGCTCATGTAGCTACCCGGTTTTTGTAGAAAATTTGGTATGTTAGCCATGTCAATAGTAAATGTCAATTACTTGCATATCCATTTTGTTCTGTTCTGGTAGTTAATATAAACGCTTCTAGTCTCATAGGTTTACAAGATCTGTTCTGGTAGTTAAAAGTAAACGTTTAATTTTGTTCAAAGTGAACTTGTTGTTTAATTTTGTTCAAGTGAGCTTGCTGGTAGTTCAAGTGAACTTGCTTTAATATAAATGGTCAGTTTTGTTCAAAGAGTGAACTTGCTGGTAGTTAATATAAATGATAAATGCAAACTTGCTGATTCTTAAATGAACTTGCTGTCTCTTAAATGGACTTGTTGTTTTGTGAACTTGTTGTTTTTTAAATTACTGCTATCAAGTGTTGTGGCCAATCAAGTAATCTTGCTCCATATAAACATTGTTTTTAGGGAGGCGAGTTTGAGGATAAGGAACCAGATGCGTTTGAGTTGTTCAAGTTGTGCCACTTCAACAAGAAAACACAAGGCTACACGCCTAATGTTCAACTGGCTATCGTAAGTCAGCTCTCTTATGGCGTTCTTTCCATTTGTTAGATGGTTTTATGGTCATGACCATTCTTTGCTGCTTTGTTGCTAGGATGAAATGGAAGCTCAGTTGGTAGCACCACCAGGAGAAGGTGAAGATCCCAAGTCCGCGACTGAGGTTGTAGCTGGTGTACTTGATGACAGCACCAAGAAGAATATGTTCCTTCAGAATGTGGGGATCTAGACTGCAAGACCGATGTCCAGTTTACAGAATTCAAGCACAACTGGAATTGTAGAAGCTGGCTAATGTTGATCTTCGTGCAAAAGTGGATGATTTGGAAAGAAAAGTGCATGATACCGAGCAGGCAAGGTTAAGGGACAAGGAGGAGATGAAGAAGAAGCAAGATGACTTGGATGCAAAACTTAAGCGGATGCTTGGTCAACATCTACCAGCTGATTGAATTAATAGCATGTCAGATTTTGTCTATAAGCTTGTGCCTATCTTCTGTTGATTGGTTCACTAGTTCACTGCTAGAGTTAAGTAGTTCACTGCTAGAGTTAAAGTAGTTCACTGCTAAAATTTTAAGCTACTGTTCTGGGGTTAAAAGGCCTACTTCTATGGAAGTTCACTACTTCATTGGGGTTAAAAAAAGTTGCTGTTCTACTAAAATTTGTGATTGGTTCACAAATGAATAAACTGTGAAAACAAGATATCTGATGACCACCTGTCCAAAATAAATTTCCTTCCTTGTACTTCTGGGTGCTCTCAATGCAGCATTGAGGGTAATAGCTTGTGTTGCTGCTGTTCTGGGGTCATTTCATGTCTCTGAACATTCATGTTTATGCACTTAAAATGGGAGCATTCACTAGTTCACTGCTAGAGTGTTGTTGCTGTTCTTTCTAGGAACATTCCTGTTTATGCACTTAAAATGAGCTTAGGGGTACATTGTTTTGTTGTGGCTGAACTGATCAAGTCAGCTAGGAGGGTAGGTGAAACCCAGTACATTGGAAAGCTTGTTGCTGCAGTTAGAAGCCCTGATGCATCTTTGTATTTTTTGGTTATCTCACTGCCTTACATTTTTTTTGCTTTTGCTGTTGCTCGCAGCTGGAGAATGGCGTCACCCTGGAGGACTACAACATCGACAATGTCCACCCTCAACTTGGAGCTCCCTAGGTTCTTGGGCTGCTGGTTGAGCTGCTGTCAGTCATCCTGTGTGTCGTGTGGTTGAGCTCCTGGTTGAGCTGTGCCTGCAGCTAGACTTACTGTTCTTGTTTCTTAGACTTGTTGAACTTCTTGGGGTCTTGGTGAAGCCATTATGGTTTGCATGCTTTCCTTTCTTGTTATGCAAGATGAAACTTAAGATTGTTTGCAAAACTTTTGATGGATCTGACATGAATTCTGCTGGTGAATCTGATATGTGATTGGTTGATTATTATGTGAATTCTGCTGGTTCATTCTATGAATTGTGATTGGTTGGGATGAAATGTTGTGGGCTGAAATGTTGTGGGCTGAAATCATTGTTTACTGAAATTTTTATGGGCTGAAATGTGAACAGAAATCATTGTGGGCTGAAATGTTTATGGGCCAAAGTGACATACTTCTAAAATTGTCCCATTAATAAATGGCCCATAAATGAAAAGTCAATATCCACGTCAGCATACATGTCAACATCCACATCAGCATGAGTGCCATGTCATGGTCCACGTTGGCAGCCACGTCTGTGTCCACATTGGCAGCCACGTCATCGTCCATGTAGGCAGCCACGTCATCGTCCACGTAGGCAGCAACGTCATCGTCCACGTTGGCAGCCACGTCATCGTCCACATTGGCAGCCACGTCAGCAGCAATTCGCGACGGTTATTTCCGTTGCTAAAACTAGGATTTGGGCTGGACTGAGTGGGCCTCAGGTTGTTCGCGACGGTCAAATACCGTCACGGATTGCTCAATCCGCTACGGTTTTTTAATAACCATCGGCCGATTTAATCAATGACGCTCAATCAATAACGAAATCTGAAACTGTCACGGACACTGAACGGATTTTCAACAATCCGCGACAGAATGGTTCCGTCGCAGAATAAATAGTGTGTTGTAGTGTAAGCATCACGGCTTACGTTGCAAAGGGCGTGTTTAGATCGAGGAAAAGGGGTGGAAAGTACGGAAAAGTACTGTTTTATGGAACCGTGCATAGAGATAGAAATGAAATGATACGGTTCTCTAGGTGGATAACTTTTCATTAAAAGATGACGCTTTTCCTGGATCTAAACAGGGCCAAAGGTGATCACACATAAAGTACGTACTTCTGCCCTTCCCCACGCACAAGTTGCCCAGTTGGCACCGACTGACCAAACGCATGTGCAAATATACCATGATTGCTTGGTCTAGTGTTCAGACCTGCATGCTCGTGCATGCGTCAGGGCATTCAAAATTCCAGGAAAGTCTGCACTTCCAGGCAAAATATAGCAAGCATATTTTTAATCATTTTTCTGCATATATTCTATACGGACCCCAGCTTGTTTGACTGTCACCATCAGCTGATGATCTAACAACACGATAACCGGGCGTTGATTTGAGGAAAGTTGACCTGGAAAGTGGCAGTCGTGTTTGAGCATCTTCTTCTTAATCTCGAGGTCTTATCTCTGCGTCTCATGCCAATAGCACAGTCTATTTGTTAATAATTGCATGCCTTGCCGCCCGCGTGATCACCGAGGCTAGTTGCTCTAACCAACACTTGGGTTCGTCCGAAAAAAAATTAATGCTTAGCCCTAAACAATGCCAGTTTTCTTGAGAGCGGAAAAGAAAACGCGGCAACATGGCACAAGAACAGTGACAACACAGGACTGAGTGCATTATTTGTCGTCTACTCTGCCCACTTTCAAGCTTGTTCAGTAATCCTTCCAACAGTCATGACCAGCACAAACACTATCCAATAAACTGTTCAGTTGAAACCTGTTGCTTGTAAACTGGCTTAAATTTTGCTTTCAATTATGTGATTTTTGTTAACCAAAATCACATGCAGTCCCTCCGTTCTTAAATAAATCAAATTAGGACAAACCAATTTTGTTATCTTGATAATAAGTTTTGAACTTGTCGCTTTTACCTGCGATCATGTTCCAATGTGCTCCATATTGTGGTATATTTTGTGGAAAATACCACACCGTAGTTTGGAAAGAGCAGCTAAGGAAATAAATAAGTATGAATAAAAAAGGAAATGTTGAAGTGATAGAATCATGAGCAAGATCTGGGTTAAATTAGAAGCAAATCATATTTTCGAAACATATTCTAAAAACATATTCATTGCATTGTAAATGCCAGCCGTTTGAAATTCAATGCCTTTTTCTTCTTACTAGCAGAAGGGCACGTGCCCCAGGCACGTGTTTTGAAAAAATTACTAAATTAGTGATGTTGTTAATATAGACTCTTTAGATTAATCTAGAGCGTTCAATCATCATTAAATCCGACAGTATAGGTATTTTAAGAGTAAGATGTAATATAGACTCTTTAGATTAATCTAGAGCGTTTGATCATCATAAAATCCGACGGTGTAGGAGTGATGTTGTCAACATAGACTTTTTAGATTAATCTAGAGCGTTGGATCATCATAAAATAAAATCCGACGGTGTAGAAGGTGTAAGAGTAACGTGTAAGATTTGTATGACCGTCAAATTCGTCGTCCTTTTTATCTCCTTACTTATATGTCATAAGCTGTCAAATTATGTTTGCCAGACTAGCAAGTTACCAGTTTTTTAACCAGCGTGGCAATCTATAATATTCTGCATAGAGAGCTCTTGTTTGGAGTGTCTCCATCAGGCATCAGCTGATCCAACGCAAGAGCAGGGCTTTCATTAGGGGAAAGTTGACGACGCGAGTGGCAGTTATGTATAACACTTGGGTCTCAATCTCGAGATCTTATGGGCTTATCGCTGAGCGTCTCTCACCAATCCCACATACACTGTATTAATTCCCTAATTCTTGCAACCAGCCTGATCACGACCAGCGGCTAGTAAAGAACGCAAGCTTTCTGGAAAGCGCAATAGAAAATCAAGCAACGCGGTACAAGCACAGTGAATACGACACCATGCCTGGGTGCATAATTTGTCGTCTACTCTGCCCAATTCCACACTGTGGTCCACATGGTTCAGGAGTCCCTCGATCCGGACATGAGAGTATGTTGTTTTGTGTCAACTCGCAATCCAGCTGCAAAGCTCCTGAAACTTTGATCATCTATATAGTTCATTTAAGACATTTGGGCTTCAATCTTGAACTCCTATGCACACTGAGTTAGTGTTGACGCAAATTATGGCCAACACACCGAATTGCGCTAGATCACGCGCGAAACGAATCACCTCGCAGCAACCTCGACCAAGGGCGGTCCAACCGGCCTAGAGGGGCGGTCTGACCGGTCTTGGAGTTGACAGCTGCGAAAAACCTAGGAACGCCGGCTCGGGAGGGACCCCGACGGAGCTAGCACACGTAGGGTTGTTCTGAGATCGGCAGGCCACTCAGAACACCTTCAACCGCCGTAGAGACGAAGGAAGAACAGCACGAGATTGGAAAAGCTAGGATTTGAGATAAAACTAAAATGTATTTGTTCGATTGGTTGTGTTAGGACTCAATCGGCCACGACCCTTTATATTTATAGGGTGGGGAGGTGTTGCCCCGTAAGGAAAATCTCGAGATAACTCGTAACTTACACGGATTCCCTATGTCTACTCGGACTGGGCGCACAGGCCGGTCTAACCGCCTTTTCATACCGGTCAGACCGCCCCTGTATTGTCAGGCCAGCTATAGGGCATCCCGGTCCAACCGACTCGCTCAGGCGGTTAGACCGGTCTGCCCAGCCAGACTCGATACGTGTCAATTTCGACTGTCAACATATGCCCCCCTGTTTTCTAGTAAAGCTTGCGTATTAGAAAACATATATTCAAAAGAAACAAGCCTAAAGGCGACGATCTTCACAAAGATCACCGGCTATTTGAACTAAGGGCGATACTAAACATACCGGCCACCTCAACTCAAGCTTCTTGCCAAACACTTGGGTAATATGCCTTCAAATATCTTCCATTGAGTGTATCCCTGCATTGTCTCAACCATATAAGAATTTCCCGAGCATACTTTTGTAATCTTGTATGGACCTTCCCAACTCGGAGACCACTTGCCAAACTTGTTGCTCTTCGTTCCTATAGGTAGAATTGTCTTCCAAACCATGTCACCAACTTGAAAGGATTTACGCCTTACTCTTTTGTTATAAGCTCTAGCAACTCGAATCTTGTCCTTCTCTATTTCTTTTAATGCCTCCAATCGCTTGTCGGTCACTTCATCAATATTGTCCATCATTAAACTATGATAATCAACAGCATTAAGATCATTTTGTTTTGCCAACCTATAAGCCCCAAGATTCACCTCAACCGGCAAAACGGCTTCTTGACCATAGGCAAGCTCAAAAGGAGTAACTTTAGTAGCACCATGTTTAGAGATACGATGAGCCCATAAAGCCTCAGACAATACTTCATGCCATCTTCTAGGATTATCTTCTATCTTCTTCTTGATGAGCTTAATTAATATTTTGTTGCTAGACTCGGCTTGACCATTGGCTTGAGCATAATATGGGGATGAATTGAGCAATTTAATACCATAAGATTCAACAAACTCACGCACCTCTTTAGATATAAATGAAGTCCATTGATCCGTGGTCAAAGTTTGAGGAATCCCAAATCTATGTATAATATGCTCCGAAATAAACTCAATCACCTCCCGATGTGTCATATTCTTGAGGGGAACCGCTTCAGACCATTTAGTAAAATAATCGGTGGCCACCAACACAAAGCAATGCCCTTTTGATGATGAAGGATGAATTTTTCCAACAAAGTCCAATGCCCATCCTCGAAACGGCCACGGCTTAATAATAGGATGCATCAATGCAGCCGGAACCATCTGAATATCACCAAACTTTTGACATTCTTCACATCCTTTGTAGTATCTGTAACAATCGGCTATCATGCTAGGCCAATAAAAACAAGCCTACCTAAGAAGCCACTTCATCTTAGGAGCCGACTGATGAGTACCACAAATACCTTCATGCACCTCTGCCATAGCCAGCCTATCTTGATTAGAATCTAGTCACTTCAACAATAAATCCTCAGCCGTCCGACGATATAACTCACCATCAAGCAAAACAAATTTAAATGCCCAACGTCGGACTTTCCTATCAACAATACATCCCGAATTCTGCAAATAATCAATAAGAGGCCTCCTCCAATCATCCACCTCTTTCCCCGCTGCATTAGGATTCGTTTCAACTAAAACAGGATCATCAGCAGGCATAGCGGTCAGACCGCCCCCAGGGGCGGTCGCACCGGTACGGGCGGTCGGACCGGCCTCGGATGGCGGTTCAACCGACCCCTGCGCAGTGAAACACTCGGCATTAGAATACGCCGGTTTCCGTTCATGAAAATTTCTTTTTTGAACATCATAACCAGACGCTTGCTGAGCCTTAGCATTAGCACTAGGATTCTCTTCTCGTGGTACATGATATATAGTAAATTCATCAAAGCAAGATATGATCTCTAAACATTTATCAAGATACATATTCAAATGACCACTTAAGCATTGATATACCTTAGATACCTGTTGTACCACCAGCAGAGAATCACCATAAGCTTCAACATGCTTCACTCCCATCTCATACAAAATCTCCAACCCGAACAAGAGAGCTTCATATTCGGTTTGGTTATTTGTACAATCATGTTCTACCTGGCTAAGAGCTTCAAAAGCAGCACCATTTGGTGATATAAAAATCACACCAACACCACAACCGCTCTTGCAAACCGACCCATCAAAATGCAATTTCCAAGGAGTAAAAGTAATATAACCGACGTCTAAATTAATGTCATTATCAATGCTATGCTCAACAATAAAATCGGCTACAATTTGACCTTTCATGGATTTTAAAGGTTCACAAATCAAATCATATTCAATGAGAGCATAAGCCCATTTGCCGACTCTACCACTTAAAATTGGCCTATGCAACATATATTTAATTTTGTCGGTTTGACATGCCACTATGCAAGTATTTGATAACAAACAATGCCTCAACTTGGTACAAGCATAATATAATGATAAGCATAATTTCTCAATAAATGCATACCTTGTCTCGGTGTCTAATAATCTTCTACTCACATAAGCAACAATATGCTCTTTTCCATCGGTTTCTTGAGTCAAAACAACACCAATAACATAATCTTCAGCAGCCACATATAATTTAAAAGGAGTACCTCTTTTGGGCCACCCGAAGCACGGGTGGTGAAGACAAATATTGCTTGATCTTCTCAAAAGCTTCTTGCTGTTTTGCTCCCCAAGTGAATTCATTCTCATTCTTCAACCGAAGTATAGGAGTAAAAGCATTTACTTTCCCGGACAAGTTACAAATAAATCTCCTCAAATAATTAACTTTGCCCAAGAATTTCTGCAACTCTTTCTTACATGTAGGAGCTTTCACTTTCCGAATCGACTCTATTTTCTTAGGATCTATCTCTATACCCTTTTCATGAACAATAAATCCTAAGAATTTACCAGCCGACACACCAAAAGCACATTTGAGTGGATTCATTTTTAACCCATGCCGACGCATTCTTTCAAAGGTAATTTTTAAATCGGCTAAATGAGGATTTAAACCAGCCGACTTAACCACAATGTCATCAATATAAACCTCAAGAATAACACCAAGTAAATCATGGAAGATTAAATTCATGGCTCTTTGATAAGTTGCACCGGCATTCTTTAAACCAAAAGTCATAACTACCCACTCAAATAAACCAACAAAGCCAGGACATATAAAAGCAGTTTTAGACATATCTTCTTCAGCCATAAAGATTTGATTATAACCAGCATTACCATCAAGAAAGCTAAGCACTTTATGACTAGAAGGCATCATTAATAAGCATGTCGGCTATAGGCATAGGATATTCATCTTTAGGAGTAGCTCTATTAAGATCTCTAAAATCAATGCAAACTCTAAGTTTACCTGAATCCTTTTTCTCAACCGGCACAATATTAGAGATCCAATCAGCATATCGACAAGGCCTAATAAATCCTGCTTCCAATAACCGATTGATTTCGGCTTTTATGCGATCATACATAATAGGATTAAAACGCCTAGCAGGTTGTTTATGTGGCCTAAAACCAGGTTTTATAGGAAGTCGGTGTTCAACTAACTCACGACTTAAACCGGGCATCTCAGTGTAATTCCATGCAAAACAATCGACATACTCCTTCAATAAATTTATTAATTCAAATTTAAACTCAGCATCTAAATTTTTATTTACATACGTCGGTCTTGGTATGGTGCCATCACCAATATCTACCTCCTCTAAAGGATCAACCGACGTAAAGCCTTGTCCCAATTTACTCAAATCATCAAAATCCTCAATAGCTTCACACGTATGGTTCATATGCGCCCGATAGTGTTCAAGCCTCTGCTGCAACCACTCTAGATTTGTATCCATTAAATCACATAATGTGGTTTAGCCGATTTTCCAACGGCTTTAAAACAGCAGGAATGAAGCCATCCTTAGTACAACTAATGAACTCATAATCAGAAAGATCTAAACCAGATAAACACTTCACATGATCATGAGCACTTATAGTAGAAGAATCGGCTATAGCAACGCAAGCCGACACATCACCATGTACAACCTCTACTTCGTCGCCTACCCATTGAATTAATAATTGATGCAAGGTAGAAGGAACACATTGATTTGCATGTATCCAATCACGACCCAAAATCAAACTAAAATTACCTTGCGTCTCGGCGACGAAGAAAGCAGTAGCCAATGTCTTGCTCCCAACGGTGAGCTCCATAGAGATGACGCCTTTAGCTCCCATAGGCTCGCCTCCTCCCACACCGCTGACAGTCATATTAGTCTTGATCAACTCATCATCGAAGCCTCCCAATTTCTTGAACAAAGAATAGGGCATTAAATTGACAATTGCCCCTCCATCAACAAGCATCCGAGATATTGGCTTCCCATTGATGTGACCCTTCATGTACAATGCCTTCAGATGATTCTCATTATCCTTTGGTTTTGAAATATAGCTTCTTTGGGACCAAAATCAAGATGAGCCAACTCCTCCTCCAGAATAACATAATAATCCGATGATAAATGTACCACATTAATATCAAGGTTCATATGATCAGGAGAAGAACTGTAGTCAACAAGTTGCTCGTCGTCTTTTTCATCAGAAACCGACGTCAACTTTTCAGTAGGAGAATCAGGACCAGCAAGAACAGAATTACCAGCATCGGCCTTTTCTGGAGATAGCGGTCCAACCGCCCCTGAGACCGGTCCAACCGCCCTTGCCGCAGCATCAGATAGCGGTCTAACCGCCCCTGAGACCGGTTCAACCGCCCCTGTCGGTTGGGGATCAACCTTTGCCTTCCACTCTTTCTTCTGCAGGATCATGGGCCTGTATTTGTTGAAGTACTCGTCCCGCTGTTTCTCCTCTTCCTGCTCCCTTTGCTGCTTTTGACGAAGTCTTTGCAATTTCCTTCTTTGTGTATGAGTTAAACCTGGAGGACACCACTGAGGCAAGAAATTCTTGTTGACAGAATCAGCACCATTAGAATTCAGACTAGTAGAAATATTAATATTATTCTCAATGACAATGGGCCTTTTGTCACCGTTCTTAGTTTCCACCTTCATGCAACCAATCTGAATCACATCATTGCCTGTGGTCCTCAATCGATCAGAATCCTTTGGTGCAACATCTTCTTGCTTCTTAGGGCGATAAACTTGTTTAACAAAAGAAGTTGACTTTCCCTGGTCATAGCGGTTAGACCGCCCCTGGGACCCGGTCGAACCGCCCCTGGGCTGATCCCAACCAGACTGCCTGAACTTCAGCCGGTCATGCGTAGGACGCGAGATTCTGTCATGCATTGGTTTTCTAGGTTCTTCTCAAACTTGTTGAAAGTTTTGCTGATTCATGGGATAAAAAGGCATCCACATGACTCCATTGTGATCCATTGTCGGTTGTGGCAAACCGGACATTGGAAAACCCCATGGCATATTGGGAATTTGCTTTGATGAACCTGTAGCATAAACCTCACTCTTCAATCTGGCAGCAGGTCTTGGTGGTGAATTTGACTTATTTTGCACCGGTGACCTACTCCTCTTTTTAAATGGCCGACCACTCGTGCCGGCCTTTTGACTGGAGTACTTAGCGAAAAGCTGATCAAAAGTGGGCCCTTTTTTCTCAACTCTTCCCTGAGTTTTCTCCAAATTAAGCTTCCAGGTCCCCACCTCTGGTCGTTTAGGTTTGATCATACGTGGGCGTCCTCTGGGAGGGTCGGTCACACCGCCCTTGGGGGTCAGTCGCACCGCCCCTGGATGAGCAGCAGCAACTTCAGCACGGCCGGTCTGACCACCCTCTAACCTCGGTCCAACCGCCCCTCCCTGTGCAGGATCAGACGGTTTTTGTTTGATTGAAGATTCTTGCCCCCTGGGTGCTGAAGCTTTGAGAGTGATTTTAAATGAGTCTCTGCCATCAGGAGTTTTCTCATGCACGACTTCCCTGATCAATTCCTTGTTCTTCAAATTTTGAGGTTTCTCTTCACCTACCACCATGTTCTTCCCTTTTGTTGAGTCAGCTTGATGTGGCTGGACTAACACTTTGGGCAGCTGTAGATCCATGGTGTTGACAGGGAAAGGTGACTTGTCAACTTGCATCTCATGTAGAGCCAGTCGTCCTTCATTAATGGCCGACTGAATCTGCCGACGGAAAACATTACAATCGTTAGTAGCATGCGTAAAAGAATTATGAAACTTACAATATGCACGCTTTCTCATCTCTTCCATTAGTGGCATGGTATGCGAAATCTTGAGGTTTCCTATCTTAAGCAATTCATCAAATATACGATCACACTTGGAAACATCAAAAGTAAATTTAACTTCTTCTTGCCGACCCTTATGAGCCGGCTTAAGTGATGAGCATGAATAAGTTTTAGACTTAGAAGGCCAAATAAATTCAGCAACATAAACATCATTATCATCATCGGTCAAATTATCGGAATCATATTCAATAGTATGCATATTAGACCGACGTGATTTAAAACTTTCTTTTCTTTATTCAATTTTATTTCTATTGCTAAAGCTCTAATCATAACCATAGTAAGAGAATAAAATTCTTGACCGTCTATCCTATCTTTAATAGATGATCTTAATCCCTTAGCAGCAAGATCAGCAATATCAATATCAGACAAAGACAAATTAAAACAACGGTTTTTAATTTCTTTAAAGCGTTTAAAGTAGTCGGCTACCGACTCTTCTTTTCCTTGCTTAACCGATGTTAAATCTGTCAATTTACATTCATAGCCCCCACTAAAGAAGTGATCATGAAATTTCTTTTCTAATTGATCCCAAGAATCAATAGAACCAGGAGCTAGTGAAGAAAACCAGACAAAAGCAGTTCCAGTCAAAGATAAAGAAAACAAGCGAACTCTCAAAGACTTATAGAAACCAGCTTCACCCAATTGAGCAATGTATTGACTTATATGTTCCCAAGTTGTACGACTATCTTCCCCACTAAATTTAACAAAATCAGGTACACGCCAACCTTGGGGATAGGGAACATTATCAAACTCGGCCTTATAAGGTTTTTGATACAACCTAGTAGTACCCATATCAATTCCGAGCTTATTTTTCATCATACTAGCCAACTCCTCTTTAATTCTAGCAAATTCACTATCAAAAGTTGGCTGAGATTGCATTGTAGCTAAAGCATTCACATTATTTACATGAGATGAACCAGGATTTTGCATGCGATGTAAATCATCAAACACATCATTAGGCACACCATAAGAAGAAATTTTAGTATTTGGCAAGGGTGGTGATGTGTGTGCGATTGTACTAAAAGCAGCATTCGCATTGCTAACAGGAGTCTTATTAGGAATAATAGCAAGCGATGTCGGCTGTGCGGAAATAACAGGAGTCTTCGCCATATGTTGCTTGCCAAAATGGAGTTGTTGAAAGGAAGAATCGGACGCTTTGTGAGATGGCCAGGACGATGCTAGATGAGCATAGGACTCCTAGGAAGTATTGGACAGAGGCAGTGAATACAGCTTGTCATGTTTCGAATCAGATTTTCCTTCATGCTTTCAAGAAGAAAACTTGCTATGAGCTTTTCCATGGTCGTTCCCCACGTGTGAGTCACTTTCGGGTTTTTGGTTGCAAGTGTTTCATTCTGAAGAAAGGAAATTTGGACAAGTTTGAGTCTCGTTCGATGGATGGAATCTTTCTTGGTTATGCTAATCACTCTTGAGCATATCGTGTGCTCAATCTTGAGACTAACCAAATCATGGAGACTTGCGAAGTCACTTTCGACAAGACCATTCCGTGTAGCTCTTCTGCTTTTGAGTGTGCAGGTGATGATGAGTTGGGACAGTCCATCTTTGAGGAAGAATAGCTTGATGAAGAATATGATGAGGAAATTCATGCACCGTGTGGAGATCGTGTACCTTCTACTTCCACTACTACCACGACTTTCGACGACGGCCCTTCTGCTACGCCTTCGTCGAGTCGCGCACATGATCGAGTTCAAGTGGAAGCTGATGTTGAGGGGGAGGCAATCTCGAGGCGAGAAGCTCCCCGGCTGGTACAGAAAAATCATCCTGCTTCGAGGATCATAGGGGACTTGGATGAATGCACTACACGGTCGAGGTCACAGAACATCTCTCATTTCGCTCATTCTGCTTTTGTTGTGTCTTTCGAGCCCAAAAATGTTGGACACGCTTTATCTGATTCTGATTGGGTCAATGCCATGCATGAAGAGCTTGAAAATTTTGAGAGAAACCAGGTGTGGGAGTTAGTAGAACCACCTCCAAATTGCCATCCTATAGGAACCAAGTGGGTGTTCAAAAACAAGAGGGATGAGGGTGGTGAGATAGTGAGAAACAAACGAGGTTGGTTGCTCAGGGGTTTTCGCAGCAGGAGGGGATAGATTATGAGGAGACCTTTGCTCCTGTTGCCTGTTTGGAGGCAATTCGAATTCTTCTAGTATTCTCTGTTGCTAAAGGATTCAAATTGTACCAAATGGACGTGAAGAGTGCCTTTCTGAATGGGGTGATCGAGGAAGAAGTGTATGTGAGGCAGCCCCCAGGTTTTGAGAGTGAGAGATACCCACACCGAGTGTACAAACTCCACCGAGCTTTATATGGCCTAAAGCAAGCACCCAGAGCGTGGTATGGCAGGTTGAGGGGGTTCTTGGTTAGCAAGGGGTTTGTGATGGGGAAGGTTGATAAGACGCTCTTCTTGTTGAGAAATGGCAATGATCTCTTAATCGTTCAGATTTACGTGGATGATATCATTTTTGGTGGCTCTTCTCACAGTCTTGTTGCCAAGTTTGCAGAGGATATGAGCAGGGAATTTGAGATGTCGATGATGGGAGAGTTGCAGTTATTTCTCGGGCTACAGATCAAGCAAACCAAGGATGGGACGTTCGTGCACCAAAGCAAGTACACCAAGGACATTCTCAAGAAGTTTGACATGAGCGACTCCAAGTCGATGACTACACCGATGAGTACGACTACAGCTTTGGATGCAGATGAGGACGGAGAACCAGTGGACCAGAAGGAGTACCGGAGCATGATCGGCTCCCTCCTCTACTTGACGGTGACGAGGCCAGACATACAGTTCAGCGTGTGTCTATGCGCTCGCTTTCAGGCTTCACTGAGGACTTCACATCGGCAGGCCATCAAGCAGATTTTCAGGTATCTCAAGTACACTCCTGAGTTGGGTCTTTGGTATTCTGCTGATTCCTCTCTTGCACTCCACAGTTTTTCTGATGCTGATTTTGCTGGATGTCGTGTTGATCGTAAGTCTACTTCTGGTCTGTGTCAGTTTCTTGGATCGTCTCTTATGTCTTGGTCTTCTCGCAAGCAATCCAGCGTAGCCCAATCCACCACAGAAGCCGAGTATGTTGCTGCTGCTAACTGTTGTTCCCAGTTGCTTTGTATCACCTACACTTTGAGAGACTTTGGCTTAGACATGTCCCATGTACCACTTCTTTGTGATAGCACCAGTGCCATAAGCGTAGCCAAAAATCCCGTGCTCCATTCCAAAACCAAACACATAGAAGTGAGGTACCACTTTCTGAGAGATCATGTGGAGAAAGGAGATATTGAGCTTGCCCATGTTTCTACCCAAAACCAGCTCGCAGACATTTTCACTAAGCCACTTGACCAAGTTACCTTCACTCGCTTGCAAGGAGAACTTGGTTTGTGTGCATTTTTCTGAGCTGAGTTTTGGAGGCTTCTATTGTAGCATATGTATACTATTGTACCATCTTTGTATCTTGATGCACCCTTTTTGATTTTGTATTTTGATATATAGTGTTCATCTTTGCATTTTTGTGATATACCTTGCTGCATTTGTATCATATCTTAGGATGAGCTTCTCCTATATGTAGTGATTGCTACAACTTGCTACTTTTTAGAGTCTAGGCAGGCTTGCTAGGGATTGGATGTTTGTTTGGCTATGCTCTTGACGGTTTTGATATATATTCTTTGAGATAGTCAATTTTTTGAAGTAAAATGACAAACTGAACTTAAATGCTTTTCACCCATGAGTAAATTCCTTTGCATGTCTTGTTTGAGCCGAAATGGCTATATCTTGCTTAGGATCATGCTAGGATGTGTTGTTCTTTTCAATTGGATCAAAGACCTTTGTCATTGTGAATGTTTAGCCCATGCTTTAACTTGAAAAACTTGAAGAATGAGATGTTTATGCATGAAAGAAGAAAGATAAGAAAAAGATACATTTGAAGAAATATATGCTCATGTCTCTATACTTTCACCATTGCACACACTTGCACACATGGGTGCTAAGCGGTTGCATGTTGTTTGCCGGAGAAGTCTCCCTTGAGAAGTGAACACATGGCTCCGTGCTTTGACATGACATGAGATAGAATTTGGGCGTTTGTAATGATCTTTTGTCAAGAATGCTTGTCCTTTCATAATCTTGGTGAGATGAAGTTCATTTGTGCTTGAATGATCCATGTTTAGGACTTTGCTCATGTTGTGACATTTTTGATAAATTTGAACAACTTGATCATGGCTTTGTCAATTGGCTATATGTCTTTACCTTCTTGATGGCAATGCCCGTGTGACATGATGAACTATCTAGTTTGCCTCTTCTCTAACTTGTAGCACTTTGTATTGCTCATTGTATATTTGAGAAGCTTGTAGTTGCATTTTGTACATTTTTGCCTTGATTTGCGCATTGTCAATAAGGGGGAGAATTTCTGGAGCATTTGGAAAGGGGGAGAATTTCTGAAGAACTTCTGGAAAAGATTTTGAAAGCTTTGTGAGAGTTTGAGCATTTTCGAGTGTTTTTTTTCGCACGCACAAGTTCACTTGTTCAGGGAGAATTGCATCTTTGTAGGGGGTGCTTTGAGTGTTCTGAAAAGTGAATTGGAGATTTTGAGATTTGAGATTTGTGCTTTGTGCTTTTACTCTTTTGACAACGTGGTGTGGACTGACGTTTCCCTTGGCTCAAGTATTGCAGGTGTAGAATGCGGCTTGTTTGCATTGGTGCAGGTGAAGAACAGGCGCGAAAGGTCTTAGCCATGGCGGCCTCCGAGGAGCGGAGAGACAAGTAGGCTTGGTTCGAGGGACCCGGTGGCCAGATGGATCAAGTGCGGTTCACATGGTGGCAAGAACGAGCGAGGGGACGTGGTTTCGGTGCGAGGTAGCGGCTCACAACCGAAGCTCGTACGTGGACGAGAAGCCAGTGCAAGGTAGTGGCTCACAACCGAAACTTGCACGCGGGGTTTGGTGATTTGGCCACAAAATCATCGGTGGATGGTTTCCCTTGGTTTGGGCCTCAAAACCAAGGCCGAGGACTCGACGTGGCGAAGATGGGCAGCTGGGCTGAGGTGACCCCCTAGGGGCGGTTTAACCGCCTCCCCCTAGGCCGGCCCAAGTTCGGCGTCGAGGAGCTTTGATCCGGAGGACACGCGGCGTGACCGCAAGGCTTGCGTCGGAAGGAAGCTAGCTTGCGGTGGAAGGTGTCCCAGCCGGAAAATATCTGAAACCAAATGTCAAATTTGCCCCTGAGGGGTATGTATCACTTAGGAGTAGTTTAGTCTTTAGAGCACCACCACATGGACTATTAATAGGCCCCCTAGGGGTTGGTGGCTGTAATCTCTCTAGTTTTCTCTTTGGTTTTCCTTTGGACTTGTAGTTTCCCTTTCATCCCGTCCACCTAGAACTACTTCGAATCATTCCTAGTTTGTATAGGTGAATTCATGGTTGGTTGATTGAGTTTGTGCTGCTCATCTTTGTGCCATGATTTGAATCCACGAGCTCCTTTTCTTTTTCCTATTTTTGGAGCTATTTTTGGGGGATTTTCGTTCTTCAATTCCTAGGCCGTTTCCTCTCGGATTTCTTTGGGGGAATCACACATGAGTGCCTTGTGCCTCTTTTCTTGGTGATCTCTTGCCCCCAAACACCGAGATTCGTCCTAGATTTGAAGATTTTGGGATGAACTCATGGAGGGTGTGTTCTACGCTAGATCTAAAATTCTCGGAGTTCTAGGAGGTTTGAGGCCGAGATTTTTGGGGCATAGCCTCTCCTTGAGGTGTATATCATCCACCCAAAATCTTGTCTCAAGACTCCAAGTCGTTTGGGAGATCCATTCTCGAGTTGACCATTTTCACTCATTCGGTCTATTGATCCGATCGACTTTCCTTGGCTTGGTCGGATGAATCGACCACTAACACTTTTCGCAGCGTTGAAAACTCTCTGGTAGAAGCTCGGTATTTTGATTAGATGCTCCGATCGACTCTCGGTCGGATGATCCGATCACTCTGAGAGAAAACTAAGGTCAGTAACTCTAATGTTGACCTATTGATCCGATCGGTGGTACTTGTACTGGTCGGATCAATCGACCTGTTGTTTTCTCTCAACAACGGTCGGAGCATATGCGATCAATCCGACCGATCCTTTTCATGTACGGTCGGATCAATCGACCCGTGTGATTTTAGCTGATTTGACCTGTTGTTTTCTCTCAGTGACGGTCAGAGCATATGCAATAAATCCGACCGACTCTTCATGTACAGTCGGATCAAACGACCCGTGTGATTTTCGCTGAACTCCTCCAATCCAATCCTGTTTGAGGCCACGTCTTGTGCTCGATTTGTTCGATTCTTATTCCGCTGCATTGATCTAGTTCCTAGGGTCAGTAGCTTCTCAGTAGCTACGTGATCTTGGCTAGATCGTTTGGTTGGCTTGGAGTTGATTTGGGAGAAGCCGGATTTGGAGAAGAAATTTTATCGGCTTCCATTCACTCCCTCCCCTCTCTGGTCGCCTAATCGGTCCTTCAATAGTAAGATTGCATATTTTACAAAATAATCCAGTTGATTCCACCTTTCTCCCAATAACTTTCTGGCTACCCCATGTGAGGACCATCCTTCGGACGTCCTTTAATTCCCTGTATTAGTCTCTGGATCAGTACACTGATACAGGTTTTACACAGGATTAGCTTCGGAAGTAATAAAAGCGCAGCAAATAAAGAAATACTACCTTCGCCTTAGCGGAGAGTGGCATTATGACCCATTCAAGGAGGGGATGGGCCGGAGTGCCCTACACGTCCATGTACCTGTAACAATTGAAAGCAAGGCTGAGTACACCTATGATTGGTACTCAGCAAGCCTAGAGCAAGAATTATAATGCATGCAAGGGGGTGAGGTGTAAGGGTTATATTTAGTGGAAATACAAAGTAAAGTTATGGTTGTAAACAGGGGGTGCGAAAGAGGAATTAATATGTTGTTTGGTCCTGGAGGGGAATTCTCATCCCTGCCAGTCCCCATGTTTTAGTTCCATCCCAGGGACCATCCGGGTCCTCCTGGGCCGGCTTATGCCTCGCTCATCTGGGCCTCTGCCCATCTCATCTTCTCATATTTTATAACAAGTGAATTTTAATCAACGGGGGCTTTGACTATATGGGCTCAAACCGTGAGCCACGGCTATCCGGATAAGTTGGTTACTCTGCAGAGGTTGCACCCTATGCCATACGGTCAGTCAGCCCATACCGTGTACTTAGGCGGTACCGACCTACGAGACCCGTACCCGCCGGTGTCTGTCTCCATACAGCATTTCCTAGGTCCAGCCACAGATAGTACGGGAGGCTAAGCAGGGGCTACTAATCATCCGCCTCGCGGATATCGACCCGGGTACGAGCTCATAAATTAGGATCGGCGGCCCTCAGGGTCTCCGACCCTGTACTCTAGTCAACCCGTGCCGCCCAGTCCCAGCCCTCTGTCTGGGGCTGTCTCCAGTACATCCGTTTCCTGACTTGGCAACCGGACATGACCAGGCTTCAGGCACCGTTAGCTACTCGGTCTCTGCCTCGCAGCCTCCGTCAGCCTCCGTACCAATCATGCAGCTCCTTGGGATGGATTGGCTAGGATCTACTAGCGGGGTATGGGTCAAGGCCTCACATTACAAGTCATTCCCGAAAGCTATGTCCTTTTTGGCCCGTATGGCGGTACTGGCATTAGAAAGTCTCTCCCGTGAACCGGTCCTTATGTGACCAGAGCAAGCCTTTGAGACAGGATCCTCCGCAAGTCCGTCCTTGGGGGTTCTATTAGTTGGTTCATTTTATATTAAAATCCATCATTCACTCTCACCTCTCAGAAGCTCTTCCGAATAGTAAATTGTTCAGAAATACCTAAGAAATCTACTTCTAAATAACGCTCGGTCATCGACAGGGCGTGACCGGGGTTATTATTGGGTTGTTTGGCTACAAATGGCTCTAAACCAAGGTGGGGGTGCAATATAGAGGGCTTTCCTTAGGATTTAATAAAAATATGCAGTCCATGTTATTAACTTGGTTGATTTTATTATGCAGGAACTGGGACTGGCATGACCAATGAGTTTGTTGCCAGGACTTGCCTTCATGAATGGTACTTGGACGTCCGCTAAAGCGTATGTACGTTCGATGCTGACCAGGCGTGGCTTCTGGGCCTTCTGGAGCTCCGGCATCTCGATCGGGGCCTGGTCACGCCATCGACCTATTGATTAATAAAACATGGAAAATAACATTTAGTATAACAATACATCAATCAATTCATATAGAATAGAAATAAAGGATAAAAGGAGGTATTAGGGTTATCGGAAGATAATCCATCAATTACGATAAATAATTAATGGATTCAAGAGAATGGAATTCCCAAGAAATTGATAAGTAATTTCCTCGGAGATGATCGAATGGGCGGGGAGTTATATGGATTTCTAAGAGATAACCCCCGGATGACGAAGGCTTCTAAGAAAGGTTTGGAACAGGGGATACGGGGATTATTGGATTGCTAAGCAATAATCCCGGAATAATTAATGAATGATTATATTAATTATTTAGAAATGAGTTTCTAAATAATTAATGGGATGGAATGGAATTGGGTAGCACAATGGCTACGGTGTTACCTAGGGTTTTGATCGGGCGGCGAAACGGCGCCCGCGGGGTTTTGGCGGGGTATCGGGGTAGTGCGACTGAGATTTGAGGCTAAGATATAAATTCTAGGGCACTAAGCACATGAAAATGCTTAGAATAATCCCTAGTATTTATGAAAATTTATGGCGCTGTGCGACGGGGCCCACCAGCCGTATATTGGGCTGGGCATCCCCGATCAGGACACGAGTCAAGGGTCCAGTTGGGCCAACTGGTGGAGATCAATACTAACAGCCCCACGCCTCAGTTTCTCCGGAGAAAGAGAGGAGGGAGAGGGAAGGGATAGCAAGAAAGGGGGATAAATATTGAAAGCAGTAGTATCGCACTTGTTGGAGCTGTGTATCTTCTTCTCGCCGCTCCTGGAACAATATTAAAAGTACTAGTCGTGAACCCGTGCACTTGCACGGGCTAGGAAATAAATTGAAAAACTTTTAATGGACTACTATATATTGATACTTAGGAAAAACATGGCCATCGGGGCATATAGGATAGAGATGGGTAGAGAGGCTATTATAGATCATACCATAACAAATAAGAAAATATGTGGCTGCAACGAACAGACAATAAATAAGAGAACACATAGCTTCTAGAGCAGAACATAAGGACGCTGGAACTGAAACATTATAGAAACAATCACATGTGTAAAAGTTATATGAATGATAAAAACAGATAAGTAAGCTGGACCTGACACATTATAGAAACAATCTATAGTAAATACTGGTGGTTCTAGCTAGGTAGGCTATTTCACTGCAAGCACAGGTAAGTAATTAACATGGATCTCACTTGTCCGATGACGATCTCTCTATTTTTGGAACTCATCGTATACATTATTAACTGCCATCAAATTTTACATAGAATTTCCACCATTAGCACACTTGCTGCAAACTGCTCTCCCTATGCTTTGATTAAAAAAAACTGATGGAAGAGGGAGGTTATCCTGTAACATCACCTGCATACATAAATAGAGAGGAAAGGATAATCTATAGAAAGTCTGGTAGAGAACAAAAGATAATCTAATTGTTGCCCAATAGTCTGAACATACCTAAGCTGCATCAGGAAATCTCCATGTCCGCCGCTTCGCAGGATTAGTCGTGCCAGTTCGATGTGGTTGATTGTGAACTCAATCATCTGCTCGCTGCTGAATTCTGATCAGGACCCATCAATGAATAAGTTGAGAAAAGGTCCATATATAGCGCCACCTTGCTAGGCATCTTGCTTTGTCATATAAGTTGCAAGTACGCTGGTTATGTACATGTACCCCGATGGCCGTGGAACATGAACTCATTCATTGTATATATTCACCAGCAGGCAGCAGCTTCCACAAGTTGTAATTGTGCCACGGCACGGTGAGCACTGAGATCCAAGATTACTGTAGGACGCGCCAGCAACCAAGGTTTACATACTTGTGAATGATGTGCAAAGCTGAATATAAATAAGATAGTTGGATATGCACACACTTCAATGAGCATCTTACCGTGAATCTTGTCCGTTGCATTGGGGATTAATGCAGGCAGCCAAACTGGTGCCAGGACGAAGGAACTTGCCGGCAACCAGGAACTCGAGAAGAGCGAGCTCGTCACCGTGCTCTTCCAGCAGAAGGGCAGTCCCAACCCATAGTGTCTATGGGTAGTTTCTATGTCGCCACATAAGCAAGAAATCACTATAGAAACTATACTCCACAACCCATGATTTCGTGATGCGGATCGTTAATAAATGCATCATCTCTCCTCTCTACCAATCATATTTACTCTTTATCTATCTTGAAGAAACCATCACCCCTTCAATGCAAAGTTTGGTAGTGTCTAGCGCATAGGTTCTCATGTAGACATTGGGTCTCATTAAAGACCCAGTTTCTTCCTCTCTCTACTCTCTTTCTTATTTAATACAGTGCCACATAAGCTAAATGTCCTATGTGGCAATCTAATTGATACTATGGAAACTATCCTAGTTGGAGGGTTGGGACTGCCCGAAGAGAGCAGAGGAACGGATGATAAAATTATGTTGTTGTGGATTGTTACTGGAAAAGTCAAAAGGTACACGGATATGTTCTGAGACAGCAATAACTTTTGCCCTTTCTATTTTGTGATAGCCTGGGAATTCCATGCATACCTTACATCAAAATCTACCTTCAACATGCTTGTGTATGCATTGAACAACGCAGCATTTGATCAACACGATCTATACCATGCTGCTGCCATAAACTGTCTTAACAATGATTAGAGCATGACATTAGATCCAATGTGAAATTGAAACTTCTCAAGCAACTGCTAATGATAAAATTGGACTCGTACTAAATAACCACTGATTTGTTCCTACCGATTCATGCTGTTATTTTGCGTCGATCCTCGGGGAATCCAATCTCCCAGTGTAGAACTTTTGCTCATGTGTCTTCCATGTCCGCTTCTGACAGATTGATGATAGGATATCATCACGTCGGAGAAAAAACCAAGTTACCAGACCGACATGAGCTAATGAGCTAATTAGGCAGTGTATTCTGATTGGACACGGTGACATCATTTATTTTGGCTGAAAAATTATACGGAAGAGAAAAAGGGAAAGAGAATGAAGGAAACGTATTCTAATGGACTCTTTTTTTTTTCTCCCTTGCGGGTCCACAAAAGGAGTTGCCTTCCACGTGCGTTCTCTTCCTAAAAATATTCAGATGAGATCAAGGCCATCTAACACATGGTCCACGGTAGATCAATGGTTAGGAATATTTGTTTTTCTCCGATTAACGTAGGAATTTCTAGAGAGTCTTGTGTGGTAACATGAATGGGCCTGTTCATGCTCCTTGGACGTCCAGGAACACACACGTGCTGCCTATTTGATTTTTAGTACCGTCCGCTGCCAAGACATCCATTGCGTATTGCGCGATCTCAGGCTGCCGACATGGTCTGAACTTCTGAAGACTCCCACCGCTGCTGATCTCCGATCTTGCTTCTTTGTTTTTCAACAGAGATAGATCGGTGGTTTCATAATATACGTAACTCTCCATGTGGAGCAATACGTAACATACCTATTTGATATATATTTCTGTTTGACATCGTGAGTATTTGTTTTGGAAAGGCAAATTACAATTCTATTTCCTTTATTTCTCAGGGACAATGAGAGCATCCGAAAAGTAAATCTAAGGAATAGATCTTAGCTGTTACGACACGTATGTCCCAATTTAAATATAAATAGTCAGATTTTGGATTGGTTTTATTTTTTTCATTAAGAAAACGTAACTCACGATTGTATAACCCACGCCCATGGCTAGATCTAATATATGGGGGAGTCCTAAACAATAGTATAGAAGCCCATGTCATACATTGTGCCATGATTGATTATTCCGCAAGTTTAGTCTTTATGTCTAACCTGTTAGATTGGTTTATTTGGGGTAAAAGTACGTTAATTAACAGATGCAACTTGGATCCAGAAAGCATCAAACCAACAAATGCCCAACAAAATTTGGACACTAGCTAGTAAACAAGACTATCCTGGTCAATCAAATGAGTTTGAGCCCTAAACAAATCTCGCCGGCAATGCCCATAATAAATTAGTTGAACGTGAAGCAGATGTTGTCTTTAATCAATTAATAGGAAGAATATTACATTGTGGTTGCATCAGACAATTTTTTTGGCTCGTTTGATGACACTACCTTGAGCTGGGACTTGTAAGCACAAATAACTACTACTATCTAATATAGAGAACCCACTCTATCCATCAAACAAAGTGAAGCGCCCTACTATTCATTGTGATGCTTAACTCCCACTTAGGCCCTATTTGGTATGGGACCAACTCTAAGTTTTGTTGCTCCACTCCACAACTCCAGGTAGAGCTAGATCTACATGGAGAGTTAGAGCCACCTAGAAAAATTGTTTGGCCAGAAAGGTACCCAGCTTCAAAACACTGTTTTTAGGGTGGACTACCATTAGCACCCCCAACGCATGGCCCCACGTGTCATTCTCTCTACTAGTCGTCAACTCGTGCCTTCGCACGGGCTAGTGATATAATGTTTTTTTGGAAGTGCTTATATTCTCTTAATATAGAACTATTGCACCACTATTTTTTGTTCGTTTGTTTTTATTTTGATTTGATTAATTTTTCTAGTCGAGTACATGCATGTACGTTTTACAATGCTTGTAGAGATACCCACCGGTACCTGAAAGTACATGTTATTTTGAGTAAAAAAAGTTAAGTTGATGGTTTGGTCCCACAAAAAATAATTAAATCGATGGTTGGTCCCACTATTTTTTTTACCTCTATTTATCACGTCTAAATACTCCATTTGGTTCGATCGTCCGATTTCTAGGAATGGACGGCTCTCGTTATTGCCAAGGATTCTAAAATTCGTCATTAAATAAACATCGTTATCTTATGCTGTTAGTTGAAAATTCCTATATAGTAGTGTATTTGCTTTATTTAAAGCCACTGCCAATCAACAATACACTATATCCTGCTCAATCACTGCAAAAGGGATTGATACTTTGACTAAATATTCAAAAGGTTATTTGAACTTATTATCAAATAATTTTTATTTTCGTATACAGTCAAGTCATTCCTTATTTAGTCAAGAGAGTATATTATGTACGTGCTATAGGATAAAACAAAGTCCATTGATGACAATTATTACAAAAGCAAAAAGGATAATTTTTGTGTATGTATTTTGTTCAAATCGTGACAATCATGCTTCTATTGTTATGTATAGTGAATGTGATTTAAGATATATAGTAACAATTGGTCTATTGTTAGCAATTTTTGTTATCTGCTGTTGGAAAAAAGATAAAATAATAGTTAAAAATTATTGGCCGTTTGAGAAAAATGCTAAGCACTACTAATACTCTCGCCCACTCAAAAAATTAACTTTTTGGAATACTCTTGTGTGTAACCGCAATATGCATGTGGTATAATATATATATACTGCTTACTATATTTGATAAAAAGGTACCCTATTTAATTTGGACTTGGTATTTGTAAAGGAAATTGTTTTTTTGGCAGGAACCATCGGATAAGAAAGAAACAACAGAGACTGCTAACTATATTTGATAAAAGGTGCCATATTTGGACTTGGTATTTGTAAGGGAAATTGTTTTCGGCAGGAAGCATCGGAGAAGAAAGAAACGACAGAGGGAAAAGTAGCGTCATTGGGCTCAGTAACGAAATTTGGAATAAAAACTGTTGGAAGAGAAAAAGGGAAAGAGAAGTAGCGTTTTCTAATAGGACTCTTTTTGTAGCGACCACAACCTGGAGTTGGCTATCACGTGGTTTTCCTTTCTAAAATTATAAGATGAGATCAAGACCGTCTAGAACTTGGCTCATGATAGATCGATGGTTAGGAATATTTGTTTTTCTTCGATTAACGTGAGAATTTCTAGAGAGTCTGTGATTAGTATAGATAATATAGATTCATAGGGATTTTATTGGGCTTTGGACTAGGATTGGCAATAATTGGGATACACTAATGGGGTTTTTCTATTGGATGAGAGCTACCCTTTCGGGGTTTGGGGTCAAGGAATATCCTAAAATGGTTTAGATGACTCTAATAGGTTTAGAAATATTCCTAATATTTTTGGAGAAATTTGGGGAATTTTTAGAGTGGAAGAAGTGCTCTAAATAAAAGTTTGGGTGCAAACTCGGGGTGTACCTAGCATTTTCAGATGCTGCTGAGGCAGTGGAGGGGCCCGGTCGGTGCACTGTGCTGTGCACCGCGCCCGTGGGCCGGTGGACCGCGCGCCCCACGGCCTGCGGTCTTGTGGGCCGAGTCCACCCGCCGGGGCGGACGGCAGCCTACGGACGGCGTCCTGTGGGCCCCACCAGGCAGCGAGTGGGGGACAGCGGACGGCGTCGGCGCGGCCTGACGCCGTCAACGAGGGCCCACATGCCGGCACGCCCCGGTGGCGGATCTCGGCTGCGGTGGTGGTGTCGGGAGAAGGTTAGGCGGCAGCGCGGCGGTGGGTGCGCGGCCGTGCGATGGCCGTGAGGTGGTGACCGGCGCGTAGCAGGGGTGCCGGCAACCGGCGGCGCCGGGGGAACAGTTCCCCGGCGGCGGCGCTGCGCTGGGAAGGTGGGGAGGTGACGTCGGACTGACGTCACCCCAGCCGGGCGCGGGCCGCGCGCGTGTGCTGGGCCAAGCGGAGTGGGCCGGAGGAAAGGCGGGGAGCAGTGGGCCGTGGGCCGCGAGCTGTGTGCGAGAAGGAGGATATGCAGCCGAGAAGGGAAATTGGAGGAGGAATATTGGACTTCTGACAGTAGGCTGCGAGGAATGTTGGGCCGGAAGCAAGGGTTTGGCCCATCTATTAATAAAAGGGGTTTTCTATTTGTTTGAGCAAGGGTTTGAGTTCAAATTTGAATAGGGATTCGAATTTGAGAAGGGTTTTGAGGTAAGGCTTTGAATGGACATTATTTTGGGGTATTTTGGGTAGTTTGGAATAGGACTCAATATTTAAATTGGATTTAAATATTAAATCCAAGAATTGGAGAGGAATTTGAAAGCAAGGATCTATCTCTAGGGATTTAAGGATTAGAAGAGATTTCTAAAACATTCAAATGCAACACATATGTTTAATTTGATGCATGGTTTATTTTAGAAAAGATATTTTGAATATTGTTAGGAAAGAAATTAGGCTTAACTAGAGAAAAATTTTGTAAAGCCTGTATTTTTAAATGTCTTAAAAAGCAGGATGTTACAGGGCTACCCCACTTAAGGGAAATCTCGTCCCGAGATTTAGGGTTGGAAAGAAAAGCTAGGGTTTACCTTATTGTTTTTCTTGGCGAAGGCGTGATTCGAAGTTTCCAACTTCCATCAAAAGGAATTTCTTCTTCCTTTTAAAGTTTGAGATTATTTCTCCTTGTAACTTATTTATTCTTTATTTTCATGTGAGGGAATGTTATTACTGGCGCTTTTGGCCCATTATTCCCTAAATCAATCCAATTTATTTTGGCCGTACCTAGAATGCCTTGAGGATAATCTCTTTTCTGTGTTGTTTTAATCCTCAAGTTCTTGAGGCCGTATTTTCTTTTTCTCCGTAGATATCCTGGATTCTTGAGGTTTCTGTCTAGACTTCTTATCTAGGATTTTCTTTTACCCTGATATTTCCATATCGGGTCATGGTACTTCCACGATAACTCACTCTTGATCGTTGGAGTTATTCCGGTACCAGTTCATCTCCTGTGATTCTTCCTCCCACTTAAGGAAAGCTAACTCAAGGTTTTCCCTAAGTTTAATCCATTAATTCTCAGATTTTCCTTTACCCTTGAGAGTGTCATGTCTTCATCCAAGCTTCCACTTATTCGAGGTTTCTTCTCGTCACTCGGATATATTCTTCTTTAGGGTACTACTCCGTGATCCCTTATTCTTGAGATACCGCCTGGAACTACTGTAACATCCCGCGAAATCGCTGTCTGTTACTTGTAATGAAAAATCGGAGTTTAGAAATTTTTGTGGTGAATTGTTGTGGCACATGAAATATTTGTAATATAAGTTAATTGCTCCTCTCTAAAATTCTTAGTTAATTTAAATTGTGCATAAAATAATTTCATACTCTTGCATGAGTGAGTTGGCTTTATTTGAAATTGTTTCGATTTCAATTGAGTGGGATTTGTATTTGAATTCAAACTTCAAATACAAATCAAATAGGAAAGCTAACAAACCTAACTAACCGGCACAGCCCAAACCTAAGTCTAATTCCAAACCTCCAACTCCCAACCCGGCCTGCCTCACCCCTTCAACCCTGAGCAGGCCACAGCCCGCTTTCTTTCCCTTCGGCCCGATCTACTCACTGCGCGGCCCATCAACCAAGCCGACCCAGCACCTCTGGCCCAGGTCTACCGCTTGCACCCTACCCCTCCTCTCTCACCGTCATGTGGACCCCGCTCGCCAGCGTCTCCACCCTCCTGTGCTTCTTCTTCTCCCTTTCCACATCGCCGCCTTTCCAGCGCAGCGGCCCAAGCTCTACGTGCCACGCCCCGCCGGACCAACCACACCCTGCCACCGCGGCCCCTTCGCGTCACCCCGCACCACCTCAGTGCTCCCCTTTCCAGCTCAGCGCGCCGCACCTCGCGTGCCCCCAACGCCACCACCCGGATACCGTCCGCGTGTCCCCGGCCCGGACGCCAAGGCGCCCCGTCCGTCCATCTCGAAACCCTAGCCACTGCCGCCGCTATAAGAGCCCAGGGCTCTGCAGTTTCCCCCTTCGCGCCGCCACTCGAACCACCCGAGGAGGGAAGCCCCAGTTCACCGAGAGAGGAAGAGAAGGGCAAAGCCGGAGCATCGCCATCGCCGTTGGAGGACGCCGCCAAGACCGGAGGAGCCGCGCCGGAGCAAGAAGGAGCCGGACCCGGGAGTGCCACCGCCGTTGGCCGCGAAGTCGAAGAGAAGGGCGCCGCCCACGCCACGCCATCGCCGCCGCCGGAGCCGTCCGCAAGCACCTCGACGCCATCGATCCCCTGCACTGCGTCGAGCCTGCACGGCCTCGACTCTCCACTGCGCCGCCGCATCCTTCGACGAGCCCGCGGTAAGCCCACCTTCGCAAACCCTCTCCTTGACCCCCTGTTGCCCGGCGACGCTCGCCGATGAACTTCCGAAGTGACCGCCCGTCATTCGCCGCTGCTCTGCTCTGGGACGCCAGCCTTCGAGCTGTGCTTGTGCAGGTGCCCCCGGCTGCCGCCGTGCCGTAGCGAGCCTTAGCCGCTGCGTAGCCAAGCCTGGCCGCCACGGATGCCCTTTGGGGCATTCCGTCGAGCGCTCCTCGCGCAGCTCTGCATGACCGCCGCCGTGCCGGCCATGGCCGAGCCATGGGCCGTGCGCAAGGCCTTAACCACAAGGCCCCACCTTTACGACACCCAATCCTCTGCCTCGCCTTGCCAAAGCTCCACCGCGCGCTGCCCGCGCTCGTCTCCAACGCGTCGCCACGCACGCCCGCCGCGTGCACTGCCGCCGCTCCGCTCCGCTCCGCCTTGACGTCGCCTACTGCGCACTGCCGCCCTGACCTCTCCCGCCGTTCCTGCTCGCACCGGCCGTCGCTCGCGTGCGTTCCAGTGCTCCCGCGCACCCAGGGCCGAAAGGCCGAGTCTTCTGTCCCCTAGGCCGCCGCCAAGACCCGCCGGAGCTCCACCGACGACGACCGCCGCCGCCCGCGTGAGAACTCGCCGCCGTAAAGCCGTCGCGCCGCCGCCGACCACCCTCTGGGACCTTTGGTCGAATACCCCGTGGGCGTGCCCGGTGCCCGCCCCTGTTTCTCCTCATCGAGACCACACAGACAGCCACAAGTTCCCTGGCCGCATCCGGATCCCGTGCGGCTGCCGACGTCAGCAGTGACGTCAGCGGCCGCCGGCCCATTTTTCACGTGAGCCCAGCTCTTTTGCAGAAAGCCCCTTCAACTTTCTCTTAATCGCGAATGGGTCCTTTCACCTTTATCCTTTTCGCAGAAAACACCCTGGCCGGCCCTTTCTCAATCTAACCCCTGCAGTTTGGCGCCTAAGCCCCTGATCTTGTCGATTTTCACGAAAGGACCCTTCCTCCTTGGCAGTTTTGCACCCAGGCCCCTATACTTTTAAGAAAAGGTTTTATTCTTTTATAAATCCTTTTTCTTAATATTTAAAAGGTGTTAAACCTTGGAAAATTCATATCTTTTCCATCCTAGCTCCGTTTTGTGCCAAACCAGTTGCGTTAGGTTCCTAAAATCGCGCTCTACACCCCAAACCTACCCAAGTGGCGTCCGCGACTTAGTCACGTGACCGCCACGCAAGCCTAGCCGGCCAACCCTTTGCCCGACACGTGGCGCCGACCCGGTGCCGAGTCGACCGCCACGTGGCTAACATGACTTTTGCCCCGTTGACCAAGGCCTTGACCCCCTTTGACCGTTGACCTAGTCAACTTTGACCAAGTTAACGATGACATCATCAGGACCCCTGGTGATGTCATCAACCCCGGACCAAGGCCTTCGCCAGCTCGACTCGCGGTTTAACTCCGAGTCGGCAGTTGACACACCCTAGCCGCTGACTTGTGTACTAACTTTTATTCCTTTATCCGAAATGATTTATAAATCCCAAAAATGGATTTAAACTTCAGAAATTCATAATAAATCAACCGTAGCTCAGAAAAATATGAAACCTGTTTCAGTATTTTTCTAAAATCATGGCGAACACGATAGAATAGAGTTTGCTGTTATTTGGATCTCTATTGATTCTTATTTGGAGTTCATTTGCTAGTAGATGTCGTTGTTTATTTGTATTTGCGTCCAATAGGATCCCCGGAGGACCCGGACTTCTTCGACGACGTCGACTACGCTGAAGACGAAGATAAGGACGTAACTCCAGGTTCACGCCCATTCTGCTTCTTTGTACCTATTAGGCATTGCAAGTAGATTTGCTAGCGTTTTATTGCATTGATGAGATGATGATGAGCCCGCATAGCCTATTTATATATCCTGATTCCTTGATTGCCTCCTACACTGTTATATATGATTGCTATGCTTGCTTGCATGTGTGGGATATAGTGGTGGTTTTAAACCTCTTGGCGTGAGTATTTTGGGTGGGAAAACTTGGAGAGTTTCGAACCTCCGGCTGGAGTGAGCAGACATTAATCGACCTTCAGGTCGGGGCTTGGAGGCTATTGGACACCTCCTGTACCGTAGCGGGTACATGTGATATGATTTGTGATATGGACGGACTTGAGGCATAGAGCAGCCATACCTATAATGGGTGCCGATTCGCGGACCACGATGTGGATACGCATTTGACGGGGACTTGCTTGCTCTGGCTTAGGCCGAGTCGGTTGGACCTGGTTACAGGACTTTTACGTACGCACCGCTTACCCTTATGGGAGGGGTTCCAGCCATCCTCTAGTTAGTCGGTACCATTGCTGTGGAGTAGTGTGTTAGGATTGGGCTTGCCGTTTCACGAGGGTGTGCGGAGCCTGGCTGCGTTCAGCCCTTGTTTCCGAGACTCTCAGCGCCTGTGTGGTGCTAGGGACTCACGATCCCGGATCGTTCGGTTTACTGAATGGGTCCAAGTCCGGGAATACAGGATGGTACCGGTCTGATTAGGGAGTCGTGGTTGTGGGTTGCGTCTCGATCGGCTTGCAACCGATCGCAGCCCGAGTGGTTCCAGGTGTACACGCTCTGCAGAGTTAGAATCTATACGTATAGCCGCGTCCTCGGTCATGGACACCCCCTGTATACTGGCTTCTTCTGATTAGTGTTTTGGGACTTTCTACCTCCCCCTCTTCTAAAACTATAGGTTGGGATGAGAGCTACTAGTTCAGGATAAGGTCCGGCGTTTGCCGTTGAGATGGGAAAGGTCGGAAGCTTTCCCATCGACTCGAGAGGAGAAGGTGGTGAGGTTGAGACGGGAGTCTGGTGCGCCAGAATGGCCCGTGCTGTTGTGATATAGATGGGGATGATGACTATGGTATTTTATACTTTGCCGCTGCATAGGAAACCCGAGCCTTTCCTTGATATACTTTTGCCCTTTAGAATATAGGCCACTTAAAGCTTGCATACAGATGGTGACGTGAACCTATCCCATTTCTTGGGGATAGTTTGTGAGTTGCAGGTTAGGACTTGGCGTTCGAGTCCGAATGTGTTAGATGGGTAGCGCTGTTTCGCTCAAGGTTGCCTGTGGATTGAAGATGAAGACTTGAAGACTTAGCTACCGCTACGCAGGATTTCCGCTTGTCGCTCTGCCCGTGAGGCTTGTACTATACACGTATTTCCATATTGGTATGGATGTAAACCTCTCTTTGTAATCTAAATTCTTTGTATGACTATGATATTATGCTGAGATGAGTTCTGTACGTGATAGCTACTGATCCAGGGACTATCACAAGGGTACAGAGAGTCGGATTCTCGATTACAAAATCCGGTTCGTCACAGTTGGTATCAGAGCCATACTTGACCGTAGCACGCTACCCTAGATTGGTCGTTAGCTTCAGGACATTCTAAACGCTCTATTTTATATACCCCCTTGATATATTTTGAAATCTGCCCCTCTCTGCCTTGAAAAAATCTTATATCTTATCTACGTCTAATCAATTCTCTCTCGTAGCCCAATCGAGTTGAGACAGAAGGATGACAGACAGAAGATCAACAACCCAAATCATTAGAGCCTACCATTTTGATTATGCCACGAAGTAGTTCTTAGGCTAGAATCCTCAATGCTTGAGTGCGTGTATGGGTCCCGCGGAATATCTGGGGCTGTGATACTTGGAGTATGTATGGATTTCGAAAAGGACAATGTATGGGGTTTAGGGGTTAGTTGGAGGAAAGTGCGACAAGCACAGAGGAAGAGTGTGTGGATATTGCTACCTATCAACTAACCGGTACCGCCAGAGCTTGGTGGAATGGCTTCTACAAGTCACACAAGGACCCTGCTCGTATCTCTTGGAAGGAGTTCACCGAAGCCTTCCTGAAGTTTCACATCCCGAAGCAAGTCTGGGTCAACAAAGTGGAAGAGTTTTTCAGGATTGCTCAAGAAAACATGACGGTGCAAGAGTATGCAAGCCACTTCACCAGAATGATGCGATATGTCCCTAACCATACTGATTCAGATGAGAAGAAACAGTTTTGGTTTCACCAAGGTCTAAACTACGAGATCAAGATCATATTGGCAGGAGTAGACTACCCTTCGCTGAGGCATATGGTGAATCGAGCTATGGCAGTTGAGAAAGAGCAGATTAGCAAGGAAGAAAGCCTTAGAGCTAAGAGAAGACGAGCTGAACACCAGCCATACCATGGCCCACCTCAGAGGCCGCAAGACAGACAAAGCCACCTACCGAACCCCAGAAGAGATTCCCAGAGAAGCTACCTTATGCAACATGCTCAAGAGGAAGACATGTTAGGACAAGAACTCGAGCAAGCTCATATCACAGACAGTGTGGTGATCAGATGCCATAATTGTAGAGGCATTGGACATCGGACATTTGAATGCCCCGGGAAGAATCGTAAGAACAAGTCCAAATCGGGAAGAACAGCCACACCTACAAGAAGATCATCTCAGCCACCTGACAGAGCAGATCACGGAAGACTGAATCACCTGACAGAGGAAGATGCCAAGGATGCACCTGAAGTTGTTATGGGAGAGTTCCTAGTCAATGGCGTGAAAGCGTTAGTTCTGTTCGACTCAGGAGCAACGAGCTCATACATATCATCGAAGATTGTCACAGAACAGTCACTCCCGACGAAACCGAGATGGAAGCCCATCATCACCAGCTCACCGCTTGGTGATATCAGATGCTCAGAAGTTTGCAAATCCGTGCGTATCTTGATCAACAGACATGAGTTCTTAGCAGACTTGACAGTGCTGAAGTCGGATGGCATAGAAGTGATACTAGGAATGGATTGGTTGACAGGACACAAAGGAGTTATCTCGTGCTCACCTAGACTTGTTCGTTTAGAGCACCCAAGAGCAGGAAACATACAATTTGAAACCTTTGAAGTCTGGAGATGTACCCATGGTGTACAGTCTCATGACCAAGACCCTAGAAGAGATACCGGTGATATGTGAGTACCCAGATGTGTTCCCGGAAGAACTACCAGGTCCGCCACCAGATAGAGATGTGGAGTTCATGATTGATCTAGTACCAGGAACCGCACCGATAGGCAAGAGGCCTTATCGCATGACAGTCGAAGAATTGGAAGAGTTGAAGAGGCAACTGAAAGATATGCTAGACAAGAAGATCATCAGGCCTAGTGCCTCACCATGGGGATCACCAGTGTTGTTTGTTAGAAGCAAGGATGGATCCATAAAGATGTACATTGACTATCGATCTTTGAATGCAGTCACCATCAAGACCAAGTACCCCTTGCCCAAGATTGATATTCTACTTGCCCAGTTGAAGAAAGCAAAGTACTTTAGCAGGATTGATCTCAGATCAGGCTACTATCAGATGAAGATCCGTGAAGCCGACATCCACAAGACAGCTTTTTGTCACCAGGTATGGGCAATATGAATTCACCGTTGTACCATCTGGATTGACTAACATACATGCCTGCTTTATGGAGTTGATGAACCGAGTGTTTGGAGAAGGGCTAGATGAGTTTGTCATTATCTTCACCGGCGACATCTTAATCTATTCAGAGTCCGCTGAAGAGCATGAGCAGCATTTGAGAGTTGTATTAGAGAAGCTCGGACAACACCAGCTGTATGGGAAGTTCAGTAAGTGTGAGTTCTGGCTAGAACAAATTGCCCTACTTGGCCATGTATTCTCATCAGAAGGAGTAGCAGTTGACAAGGAGAGTGTTAAGGCCATATCAGATTGGAAGCAGCCAAGGAACGCCGCAGAGCTAAGAAGTTTCCTTGGATTGGCAGGATTCTACCGAAGATTCATCGAGAACTTCTCGAAGATTGCAAGACCCATGTCAGAGTTGTGCAAGAAGAAGAACATACCATTTGTTTGGTCAGACAAATGTGAATCCAGCTTTCAAGAGCTCAAGACCCGACTTACCACTACCCCAGTGCTGACACTTCCGGATACCAGCAAAGACTTCATAGTATATTGTGATGCTTCCAGACAAGGAATTGGATGTGTGTTGATGCAAGACAACAAGGTCATTGCATATGCTTCTCGCCAGCTCATGAAGAATGAGGCGAACTACCCTATTCATGACCTAGAGTTAGCTGCTGTAGTGCATGCTTTGAAGATATGGAGACATTATCTGATTGGTAACAAGTGTGACATCTACACCGATCATAAGAGCTTGAAGTACTTCTTCAGCCAGTCAGAGCTGAACATGAGACAGAGAAAGTGGTTAGAGTTGATCAAGGATTATCACTTAGAGATTCATTACCACCCCGGCAAAGCTAATGTAGTAGCTGATGCCCTGAGCAGGAAAAGCTATTGCAACAACTTGATGGTGAAGGAGAGCCAACCAGAGTTGTATGAACAGATGGAGAAGCTGAAGCTTGAGATAGTTGAAGCAGGTCAACTGAACGAGTTGAGAGTGAAGTACAATCTAGAAGAGCGCATCAGGCAAGCGCAGAAGCAATGCCCTGAGATAAAGGAATTGATTAAGTCAATTGAGGAAGGAGTAGCCCCTAACTACCGCATTGATGACCAAGACCGTATGGTTGAAGGATCGGATATGTGTCCCTCAAGATGAGGAAATCAGAAAGACGATACTCACCGAAGCACATGATTCGAGGTACTCAATCCACCCCGGATGCACCAAGATGTACCACGACCTCAAGAGTCGATTCTGGTGGAAGAAAATGAGAGTTGACATAGCAGAGTTTGTCGCCCGGTGTGACGTTTGTCGAAGGATCAAGGCTGAACACCAAAGGCCCGCAGGATTGCTGAAGCCCCTCGACATTCCACAGTGGAAATGGGAAGATATCAGCATGGACTTCATCAATGGATTACCCCGAACTCAGAAAGGAAATGATGCAATTTGGGTCATTGTGGACAGACTCACAAAAGTAGCTCACTTCATACCCATCAAGGATACACACCGAGTGGAACAGTTAGCCGATCTCTATGTTACTAACATCCTGAGATTGCACGGAGCACCGAAGACTATTGTCTCTGACAGAGGACCCCAATTCACAGCGAACTTCTGGAAGCATGTACATGATGCTATGGGAACTTCACTAGTGTACAGCTCAGCTTACCACCCTCAGACCGATCGTCAGACGGAGAGAGTGAACCAGATCTTAGAAGACCTTCTGAGAGCATGTGTACTGACGTACAAGTCAGATTGGGAGAAAAGCTTGGCATTTGCAGAGTTCTCATACAACAACAGTTATCAAGCCAGCTTGCAAATGTCACCATTTGAAGCCCTCTATGGCAGAAAGTGCAACACACCCCTGATGTGGTCAGAAGTTGGAGAAAGGCAATTCTTTGGACCAGCCACCATTAAAGAAGCTGAAGAGAATGTAGCCAAGGTCAGAGAGAACCTGAAAGCCGCTCAGAGCCGACAGAAGAGTTATGCTGACAAGAGAAGAAAAGATTTCTCGTTTGAAGTCGGAGAACATGTGTACTTGAAAGTATCACCACTCAGAGGGTCGAAGAGATTTCACATCAAAGGAAAGCTGTCCCCTAGATTCATTGGCCCCTATCAGATCATCGAGAAGATCGGGAAACTCGCTTACAAGCTACAACTACCAGAAGAATTGACAGGAGTTCATCCAGTTTTCCATGTGTCCCAGCTCAAGAAATGCTTCAGAGTGCCAGAAGAAATCGTGACCCCGGAAGCCTTGGATTTGCAAGATACCTTGGAGTACGTGGAGTATCCAGTGAAGATCCTCGACCGAGTAGAGAAGAAGACAAGAAGGACCACTATCCCCTACTGCAAAGTGCAATTGAGCAACCAGACCGAACATGAAGCCACTTGAGAGAAAGAGTCCGACTTGAAGGAGAAGTACCCTCACCTGTTTGAAGACCAGATGTAATATTAATCTCGAGGACGAGATTCTTGTGAGGGGGGAAGACTGTAACATCCCGCGAAATCGCTGTCTGTTACTTGTAATGAAAATCGGAGTTTAGAAATTTTTGTGGTGAATTGTTGTGGCACATGAAATATTTGTAATATAAGTTAATTGCTCCTCTCTAAAATTCTTAGTTAATTTAAATTGTGCATAAAATAATTTCATACTCTTGCATGAGTGAGTTGGCTTTATTTGAATTTATTTGAAATTGTTTCGATTTCAATTGAGTGGGATTTGTATTTGAATTCAAACTTCAAATACAAATCAAATAGGAAAGCTAACAAACCTAACTAACCGGCCCAGCCCAAACCTAAGTCTAATTCCAAACCTCTAACTCCCAACCCGGCCTGCCTCACCCCTTCAACCCCGAGCAGGCCACAGCCCGCTTTCTTTCCCTTCGGCCCGATCTACTCACTGCGCGGCCCATCAACCAACCCGGCCCAGCACCTCTGTCCCAGGTCTACCGCTCGCACCCTACCCCTCCTCTCTCACCGTCATGTGGACCCCGCTCGCCAGCGTCTCCACCCTCATGTGCTTCTTCTTCTCCATTTCCACATCGCCGCCTTTCCAGCGCAGCGGCCCAAGCTCTACGTGCCACGCCCCGCTGGACCAACCACACCCTGCCACCGCGGCCCCTTCGCGTCACCCCGCGCCACCTCAGTGCTCCCCTTTCCAGCTCGGCGCGCCGCACCTCGCGTGCCCCCGACGCCACCACCCGGATACCGTCCGCGTGTCCCCGGCCCGGACGCCAAGGCGCCCCGTCCGTCCATCTCGAAACCCTAGCCACCGCCGCCGCTATAAGAGCCCAGGGCTCTGCAGTTTCCCCCTTCGCGCCGCCACTCGAACCACCCGAGGAGGGAAGCCCCAGTTCACCGAGAGAGGAAGAGAAGGGCGAAGCCGGAGCATCGCCATCGCTGTTGGAGGACGCCGCCAAGACCGGAGGAGTCGACCGCCACGTGGCTAACATGACTTTTGCCCCGTTGACCAAGGCCTTGACCCCCTTTGACCGTTGACCTAGTCAACTTTGACCAAGTCAACGATGACATCATCAGGACCCGTGGTGATGTCATCAACCCCGGACCAAGGCCTTCGCCAGCTCGACTCGCGGTTTAACTCCGAGTCGGCAGTTGACACACCCTAGCCGCTGACTTGTGTACTAACTTTTATTCCTTTATCCGAAATGATTTATAAATCCCAAAAATAGATTTAAACTTCAGAAATTCATAATAAATCAACCGTAGCTCAGAAAAATATGAAACCAGTTTCAGTATTTTTCTAAAATCATGACGAACACGATAGAATAGAGTTTGCTATTATTTGGATCTCTATTGATTCTTATTTGGAGTTCATTTGCTAGTAGATGTCGTTGTTTATTTGTATTTGCGTCCAATAGGATCCCCGGAGGACCCGGACTTCTTCGACGACGTCGACTACGCTGAAGACGAAGATAAGGACGTAACTCCAGGTTCACGCCCATTCTGCTTCTTTGTACCTATTAGGCATTGCAAGTAGATTTGCTAGCGCTTTATTGCATTGATGAGATGATGATGAGCCCGCATAGCCTATTTATATATCCTGATTCCTTGATTGCCTCCTACACTGTTATATATGATTGCTATGCTTGCTTGCATGTGTGGGATATAGTGGTGGTTTTAAACCTCTTGGCGTGAGTATTTTGGGTGGGAAAACTTGGAGAGTTTCAAACCCCCGGCTGGAGTGAGCAGACATTAACCGACCTTCGGGTCGGGGCTTGGAGGCTATTGGACACCTCCTGTACCGTAGCGGGTACATGTGAGATGATTTGTGATATGGACGGACTTGAGGCGTAGAGCGGCCATACCTATAATGGGTGCCGATTGGCGGACCACGATGTGGATACACATTTGACGGGGACTTGCTTGCTCTGGCTTAGGCCGAGTCGGTTGGACCTGGTTACAGGACTTTTACGTACGCACCGCTTACCCTTATGGGAGGGGTTCCAGCCATCCTCTAGTTAGTCGGTACCATTGCTGCGGAGTAGTGTGTTAGGATTGGGCTTGCCGTTTCACGAGGGTGTGCGGAGCCTGGCTGCGTTCAGCCCTTGTTTCCGAGACTCTCAGCGCCTGTGTGGTGCTAGGGACTCACGATCCCGGATCGTTCGGTTTACTGAATGGGTCCAAGTCCGGGAATACAGGATGGTACCGGTCTGATTAGGGAGTCGTGGTTGTGGGTTGCGTCTCGATCGGCTTGCAACCGATCGCAGCCCGAGTGGTTCCAGGTGTACACGCTCTGCAGAGTTAGAATCTATACGTATAGCCGCGTCCTCGGTCATGGACACCCCCTGTATACTGGCTTCTTCTGATTAGTGTTTTGGGACTTTCTACCTCCCCCTCTTCTAAAACTACAGGTTGGGATGAGAGCTACTAGTTCAGGATAAGGTCTGGCGTTTGCCGTTGAGATGGGAAAGGTCGGAAGCTTTCCCATCGACTCGAGAGGAGAAGGTGGTGAGGTTGAGACGGGAGTCTGGTGCGCCAGAATGGCCCGTGCTGTTGTGATATAGATGGGGATGATGACTTTGGTATTTTATACTTTGCCGCTGCATAGGAAACCCGAGCCTTTCCTTGATATACTTTTACCCTTTAGAATATAGGCCACTTAAAGCATGCATACAGATGGTGACGTGAACCTATCCCATTGCTTGGGGATAGTTTGTGAGTTGCAGGTTAGGACTTGGCGTTCGAGTCCGAATGTGTTAGATGGGTAGCGCTGTTTCGCTCAAGGTTGCCTGTGGATTGAAGATGAAGACTTGAAGACTTAGCTACCGCTACGCAGGATTTCCGCTTGTCGCTCTGCCCGTGAGGCTTGTACTATACACGCATTTCCATATTGGTATGGATGTAAACCTCTCTTTGTAATCTAAATTCTTTGTATGACTATGATATTATGCTGAGATGAGTTATGTACGTGATAGCTACTGATCCAGGGACTATCGCAAGGGTACAGAGAGTCGGATTCTCGATTACGAAAATCCGGTTCGTCACAGTTGGTATCAGAGCCATACTTTACCGTAGCACACTACCCAAGATTGGTCGTTAGCTTCAGGACATTCTAAACGCTCTATTTTATATACCCCCTTGATATATTTTGAAATCTGCCCCTCTCTGCCTTGAAAAATTCTTATATCTTATCTACGTCTAATCAATTCTCTCTCGTAGCCCAATCGAGTTGAGACAGAAGGATGACAGACAGAAGATCAACAACCCAAATCATTAGAGCCTACCATTTTGATTATGCCACGAAGTAGTTCTTAGGCTAGAATCCTCAATGCTTGAGTGCGTGTATGGGTCCCGCGGAATATCCGGGGCTGTGATACTTGGAGTATGTATGGATTTCGAAAAGGACAATGTATGGGGTTTAGGGGTTAGTTGGAGGAAAGTGCGACAAGTACATGTTGGTCTCCAGGGGTACTTGGCGGTGAGGATTAATGGGAGGCAGTTTCAATGTAAAGGAAATACTTCGAAGAATTTGTACGACATATCCCTATTGAGGGAAAGTGTCGATTAGGGGTTGGCATGGCCGGGTATATGAGGAATCTAGGTTTAATCATTTCAGGGGAAGATGAAGGTGAGTTTCTCTTGGAGGAAATTGTGATGGATTTGGTCTAATCTGGATGTTGAGGTGTTAGAAGGGCTGACTCCGTCAAGAAGCCAGTTTGAGGAATAGACTTGAGATGGTCTTGTTTGGAAGGATAGGATTGAGTTTTATATCAATGGCTTCGGAGTTCTTATAATCCTATAGATTGTAGGATGAAACCTGCAAATTAGGGTTCTTGATGCGCTTCTTCACATCTCATCTTTTTTATTTCCTTAGCTTTTGCAGATTTTTGCCATATACTCCATCAAATTCTTCAGAGTGTTGACCTTTATCACATCAGGTGTATAGGCTTGTCCTATACCTTTCATGTGATTATTTCCGTATTTTCCGGAATCTGTGGGTTATGGGCCCACTTTGACTGGTTTCTGCAGTTTTCTAAATGTAGTATCCTGATTGCGTCAGGATCTATCCCACTTAAGGGGATCAAAGCTTGTATTCCTTGACGGACCTTCAGGGTTATTTCTCAGAGATTTCCCTTATCTCTGAATCCTTGCTCAACCTGACACCATTTAGATAGGTATAGATTAGAGAAAATCCTTAGATTTTAAGAAACGAGGGTGTCTAACCACACATTTCTACAATCAGCTACCAATCAACCATATAATTACTACATAGGTGGGGCTAATGGCTTGGTTTGATCAAGCATTATTCAATCAAGAAATACGTCACTACAAGGCTTTAGGCTTATACTTTGACTCAGTGCCTAGTATCTCTGTGATTTCTTTTATTTACTCTGCGGGTCTTAGCTTCTCAGCTAGATTTTTCTTTGCAATTTCTCCATAGCCTCGGATCATCAACCAATCTTCATTCCTGTGATCCATACCTGTCAGAGTAATATTTGGAGTTAAGCATAGGGTAAGGAGAATTTAGGGGGTGACATGGGGATTTTTCGAGAAATCTCGAAGGATATGAGGAGAATAGAAGGTTTAGGGTTTCCTAGCATGTATGGTCGGTATTATATGGTGCTAGGAATTTATTTATTGCTCTGATACCATCTCCTGTGGTGACCATCCTTCGGACGTCCTTTAATTCCCTGTATCAGTCCCTGGATCAGTACACTGATACAGATTTTATACAGGATTAGCTTCGGAAGCAATAAAAGTGCAGCAAATAAAGAAATACTACCTTCGCCTTAGCGGAGAGTGGCATTATGACCCATTCAAGGAGGGGATGGGCCGGAGTGCCCTACATGTCCATGTACCTGTAACAATTGAAAGCAAGGCTGAGTACACCTATGCTTGGTACTCAGCAAGCCTGGAGGAAGAATTACAATGCATGCAAGGGGGTGAGGTGTAAGGGTTATATTTAGTGGAAATACAAAGTAAAGTTATGGTTGTAAACAGGGGGTGAATTAATATGTTGTTTGGTCCTGGAGGGAAATTCTCATCCCTGCCAGTCCCCATGTTTTAGTTCCATCCCAGGGATCATCCGGGTCCTCCTGGGCCGGCTTATGCCTTGCTCATCTGGGCCTCCACCCATCTCATCTTCTCATATTTTATAACAAGTGAATTATAATCAACGGGGGCTTTGACTATATGGGCTCAAACCGTGAGCCACGGCTATCCGGATAAGTTGGTTACTTTGCAGAGGTTGCACCCTATGCCATACGGTCGGTCAGCCCATACCGTGTACTTAGGCGGTACCGACCTACGAGACCCGTATCCGCCGGTGTCTGTCTCCAGACAGCATTTCCTAGGTCCAGCCACAGATAGTACTGGGGGCTAAGCAGGGGCTACTAATCATCCGCCTCGCGGATATCGACCTGGGTATGAGCTCATAAATTAGGGCCGGCGGCCCTCAGGGTCTCCGACCCCGTACTCTAGTCAACCCGTGCCGCCCAGTCCCAGCCCTCTGTCTAGGGCTGTCTCCAGTACATTTGTTTCCCGACTTGGCAACCGGACACGACCAGGCTTCAGGCACCGTTAGCTACTCGGTCTCTGCCTCGCAGCCTCGGTCGGCCTCCGTACCAATCATGCGGCTCCTTGGGATGAATTGGCTAGGATCTACTAGCGGGGAGTGGGTCAAGGCCTCACATTACAGGTCATTCCCGAAGGCTATGTCCTTTTTGGCCCGTATGGCGGTTCTGGCATTAGAAAGACTCTCCCGTGAACCGGTCCTTATGTGACCAGAGCAAGCCTTTGAGACAGGATCCTCCGCCGAGGCTTCCTCCCTTACTCGCAAGTCCGTCCTTAGGGGTTCTATTAGTTGGTTCATTTTATATTAAAATCCATCATTCACTCTCACCTCTCAGAAGCTCTTTCGAATAGTAAATTGTTCAGAAATACCTAAGAAATCTACTTCTAAATAACGCTCGGTCATCGACAGTGCGTGACCGGGGTTATTATTGGGTTGTTTGGCTAGAAATGGCTCTAAACCAAGGTGGGGGTGAAATATAGAGGGCTTTCCTTAGGATTTAATAAAAATATGCAGTCCATGTTTTTAACTTGGTTGATTTTATTATGCAGGAACTGGGACTAGCATGACAAAGGAGTTGGTTGCCAGGGCTTGCCTTCATGAACGGTACTTGGAAGTCCGCTAAACTGTACGTACGTTCGGTGCTGACCAGGCGTGGCTTCTGGGCCTTCTGGAGCTCCGGCATCTCGATCGGGGCCTGGTCACGCCATCGACCTATTGATTAATAAAACATGGAAAATAACATTCAGTATAACAATACATCAATCAATTGATATAGAATAGAAATAAAGGATAAAAGGAGGTATTAGGGTTATCGGAAGATAATCCATCAATTACGATAAATAATTAATGGATTCAAGAGAATGGAATTCCCAGAAAATTGATAAGTAATTTCGTCAGAGATGATCGAACGGGCGGGGAGTTATATGGATTTCTAAGAGATAACCCCCAGATGACGAAGGCTTCTAAGAAAGGTTTGGAACAGGGGATACGGGGATTATTGGATTGCTAAGCAATAATCCTGGAATAATTAATGGATGATTATATTAATTATTTAGAAATGAGTTTCTAAATAATTAATGGGATGGAATGGAACTGGGTAGCACAACGGCTACGGTGTTACCTAGGGTTTTGATCGGGCGGCGAAACGGCGCCCGCGGGGTTTTGGCGGGGTATCGGGGTAGTGCGACTGAGATTTGAGGCTAAGATATAAATCCTAGGGCACTAAGCACATGAAAATGCTTAGAATAATCCCTAGTATTTATGGAAATTCATAGGGATTTTATGGGGCTTTGGACTAGGATTGGCAATAATTGGGGTACAATAATGGGGTTTTTCTATTGGATGAGAGCTACCCTTTTGGGGTTTGGAGTCAAGGAATATCCTAAAATGGTTTAGATGACCCTAATAGGTTTAGAAATATTCCTAATATTTTTGGAGAAATTTGGGGAATTTTTGGAGTGGAAGAAGTGCTCTAAATAAAAGTTTGGGTGCAAACTCGGGGTGTACCTAGCATTTTCAGAGGGTGCTGAGGCAGTGGAGGGGCCCGGTCGGTGCACTGTGCTGTGCACCGCGCCCGTGGGCCGGTGGACCGCGCGCCCCACGGCCTGCGGTCTTGTGGGCCGAGTCCACCCGCCGGGGCGGACGGCAGCCTACGGACGGCGTCCTGTGGGCCCCACCAGGCAACGAGTGAGTGACGGCGGACGGCGTTGGCGCAGCCTGACGCCGTCAACGTGGGCCCACATGTCAGGGAGAGGGTGGAGATGGCGTTGGGTCGCTCGGCTCTCTTCTCCCTCTCGCCCCCTTCTTCTTCTTCGGCCGAGCAGGGAAGCAAAGGGGGGAGCGGCCGGTGGGCGGCCTGGCGACGTAGGCCGCCGGGACTGGGGCGGAGGCCACGGCCGGGGGGGTGGAGAAGCTCGCCGGGCCCTCAGTGGGGACGAGCGGGGAGGGGGTTGAGCAGAGCGGCGTGGCCGCGGTGGAGGGGGAGGGGGGAGCCTAACTCCGACGATGTGAGGCGGAGAGGGGGCTTGGCCTCCTATTTATAGGCGAAAGAGGATGCGCGGGGCTCGACACATCGCGGCCGGCGATGGAGAAGGGCGGAGCAAGGGCCGATGCGTGGCGCCGGAGCGATGACATCACGGCGGCGGCGAGGAGCTCTGTAGGGGTGGCGGCGCCGCACGGGCATTGCGGCGGAGCGCGGAGGGGCCGCCACGCGTTGCGCACGGATCCCGGGGCTCGTCTCAGTCGGAGGATGGTCATCGGGTGGTTAAGGGCCGCGGTTTGGGCGCCGACGAGGTGCGCTGGGCGCCATTAATGGCGTGGCGTGGTGACGTGGTGGGGTTGAGGTGGTGACGTCCGCGGGGCGCGCGGCATGGCGCGCGGCGCGGTGCGGAGCGGGGAGGGTTGGCGCGGAGTGCTGGTGGTGGCGCGCGGTGGCTTGCTGGCGGCGGCGTTGTGGTGCACGACGCCGCGGTGGCGCGCGGTGGCGGCGTCGGTGCGGCACGGCAACGGCAGCGGCGAGCGGTGGCGCCGTGCCGGTGGTGTGCTTGCCGGCACGCCCCGGTGGCGGAGCTCGGCGACGGTGGTGGTGTCGGGAGAAGGTTAGGCGGCAGCGCGGCGGTGGGTGCGCGGCCGTGCGATGGCCGTGAGGTGGTGACCGGCGCGTGGCAGGGGTGCCGGCAACCGGCGGCGCCGGGGGAACAGTTCCCCGGCGGCGGCGCTGCGCAGGGGGAGGTGGGGAGGTGACGTCGGACTGACGTCACCCCAGCCGGGCGCGGGCCGCGCGCGTGTGCTGGGCCGAGCGGAGTGGGCCGGAGGGAAGGCGGGGAGCAGTGGGCCATGGGCCGCGAGCTATGTGCGGGAAGGAGGATATGCAGCCGAGAAGGGAAATTGGAGGAGGAAGATTGGACTTTTGACAGTAGGCCGCGAGGAATGTTGGGCCGGAAGCAAGGGTTCGGCCCATCTATTAATAAAAGGGGTTTTCTATTTGTTTGAGCAAGGGTTTGAGTTCAAATTTGAATAGGGATTCGAATTTGAGAAGGGTTTTGAGGTAAGGCTTTGAATGGACATTATTTTGGGGTATTTTGGAGAGTTTGGAATAGGGCTCAATATTTAAATTGGATTTAAATATTAAATCCAAGAATTGGAGAGGAATTTGAAAGCAAGGATCTATCTCTAGGGATTTAAGGATTAGAAGAGATTTCTAAAACATTCAAATGCAACACATATGTTTAATTTGATGCATGGTTTATTTTAGAAAAGATATTTTGAATATTGTTAGGAAAGAAATTAGGTTTAACTAGAGAAAAATTTTGTAAAGCCTGTATTTCTAAATGTCTTAAAAAGCAGGGTGTTACACCCCACTTGTAGTTTCATATAACACATTGTGCATATTGATTTTATTTCCATATCTGCATGAAGTTTGGGAGATCCCAATTGTTTTAGGCAGTCACCTCACTGTGCATGGTACTTATCAACCATCCAATCACACCCTACGCATCAGCTTGTGTTCTAGAAAAAAAAAATACTGTTGATTTCCCTATGTGTGCTTAGCTGAAAAGCTGTCTTAGTCCACACTGAGCTCTCACTGCATCCGTTCTCCATTGAGTATTCATGTTACCGAATTCCTTGCTGTGTCTTGATCTATATTTTTCTAAAACCTCCCCATCATGTTTAATAGTTCTGGAATAATGGTAAGATAGCCTTGGTACCAAATTCTTATCTACACGTCAAACTGCTCTCCTTCTGGAATGGTAATAAGACAGTATATGAATTCATCCAGCTAGCAGATGAATGGGCTTACTTAAGCCATTATCTGCATGCTCTTAGTTTTGATTTCCAACGTAGACTTTGTCTTCATAACTTACTCTGATGTATAATTTATAGTTCTTTCAGATTTATTTAACTCTTCTTATTGTCTTACTATTACTAATTGGAGAAGGCTCCTTTTAAAGCCTCCACATGAAGCCAGATAGTGTCCTAAGTGGACACTCTAAAAAAATAGAAAAAATCTAGAAATTCTCACAAAAAAACATCTTGCCATCAATTCAGTATACTCAAATCATCATATTCATCGGATCCATTATTTTCCCTAAAAGTTACTAACCTCTGTCATTATGAAAATAGCCTAAATTAATCCCCTAAATCTATACCTTAATTACCCACTCTGCCATTATAAAAAATCACAGCCATCACTTTTAAAATAATGAAACTTGAAATAATTAAAATAATTAGAAAAATTTAAGTCATGGTAATCAGCCAGTTGTACCTTCAGGCACCAGAGAAAAACTAAATACCGGCCATCACGGAGAGGCAATCACGCAGCTCCTCCTCACCCACGGAGAAAAACAATAAAGCCTTGGACATCTCCAATAGTCAGCCCAGCATATGTGATTTCATCTAGAGAATATGATTGTGATATAATTTTTACATAACACGTCGCCTCGCGTTATTAGAAACAAAGATGATACATTATTAGGGAAAATAATGATATCACGTAATCTCATGTTTTCAGGGAAAACAAAATGTCGCATTACTTGAGGAAAACAAGTATTTACATCATAGGGAGAAAAAGATAGTTAGATCTAATTCTGGATATTTTGAGTAGTTTTTCAGTTTTCCAATCTATTAGTAAATGGACGTTCTATAGCCACTTTGGAGTACCATAGCAAATCCTTACAAAAAATAAATGAAATTAACTCCTTAAATTTGCCTATAAATTACTCACATATGCTGTTATTAAAAATAATATGAGGTGACTCTAAATTTGAATACAAATCACCATCATTAAAATATACCCCAAGGTAAATCAATATATGATTATAAATTGTCTATTTCTTACACCTTTGGAATAGAAAATATTAATTGAATATACACGTATGATATATTGTATGTTACTATTTATAAATATAAAAAGAAAGTGATGAGAATATATATTTCCATGTTAAAATATAGCTAAAACTTAGGGTTGATTAAACAAATTGAAGCCCAAACCTAAATGGAAAGTGAAATAATTGTAGATATATAAGAAAATGATATATAGTAATTACTAAGTAATATCTATCACAATCGGATAAAGACAATATGTACATATCTACATAGGTATTGTGTACGAATATTTATTAAATAAAATAAATAGTTCAAGGTAATGGTTTTGATTGTCAGATATGTGCCCTTATTTTCTTCAATAGGAGACTCCGCATTAGTTTTCATGAGACATGGATCTATTATACTTTTAAAAAAATTACCTAGTACTATCATTATGAAAATATTCTAAAGTAAACTCAATATATATCTAAATAATCCTCCTCATTCAAGTAACCACATAATATTCATCTAAATTATTACTATGTGTAATTATAAAAAATAATTTAAAATATCCTTCTAAATTTGTATCTAAATTAGCCACATATTTTTTTATTAAAAATAATCATAAGTAAACACCTAAACCTTAATATAATTATAAGGAAACAAATATATATATGCCTCTACATTTGTTATTCTATCACTGTTAATATGCATGATGGGGGTTTTCATGGAGACTATTTATACATGTATGGGAGGAAGAAATGAAAAGTGTTAATTTTCATGCTAAATAATTTATGAAGGAGCGATGCAAAGTGAAAACGTACCCGTTGGACCCATGCTCAGCTCAACTTTGGTAGCTCGGCTCTCTATGTTGGACCTTTAGCCTTGTATCTCGTTTGGTTCGTGAGCAGCTCGCAAGCTGGCTTGAACTAGCTCATAAGTCGCGTAATGAGTTACCTTGGTTAGAAACTTTGACTATGTGAGAATCAGATTGATGCGTAGAGTTTTTTTTATTTCCTTTTACTTTCTTCGTCATGATGATAGAGGTTTCGTGGTGCATGTTACTTTTCCATAACGATAGAGGAGATAATTTACAAGCAAGTTCAGGGGTTACTTTAGGGTTTTTTTCCATAATGGAAAAGTGGTTAATTTTTTAGAAAATAGAATGTATCCAATAGCTATTATTATTCAGTATGATTAGATCTTAGCACAGCTCAAGATGATTAGGAGGGCACTAAAAGTAATCGTCAATTAGTTATAGTAAGATTGAATAGAATAGTAGCAAAGGCTAATGTTGTGAATGAGTGTGTTCTAGCGACCGATCAAAAACTGGAATGTCTGCTCAATTCCCATTGAGTTTATTTTAAATTTATATTACTTCGGTTGACTATATTTTAAATTTATATTACTTACATGGACTTAAATAGGTGCTTGAGGAGAATGGGAGGTATCTGGAAGAGCAGATGAAAGAAGACGCCGATCATATCTTGTCGATGTGCGGTGGGCTTCCCAAAGTGATCGTTACTTTAGCAAGATACTTGGCCAGCAGACCAAGGGACCTACTCAAAGAGGAGATGAGGCGTCTGAGTGACAACTTTATGCACGAGCTAGAGACCAACCAAGAGTTTGATTCCTTACGTGGCATACTTGCCTGGATGCATTCCTACTTGCAAGCTTTCCCTCGACATCTCAAGAAATGCATGCTCTATCTATCAATCTTTCCTCAGGACATAATGATCCGGAGAAGGCGTTTGATCAAGAGGTGGACCGCCGAGGGCTACTCCAAGGGCACCGACAGCAATAGCATGGAGAAGTATGCCGAGAAGCTTTTTGATGAGGTTGCCGAACTGTGCATCATGCAGCCCGTACTGAAGGGAAGTAAGGTTGTTGGGTACCAAGTCAATGGTTTGTTCCGCGCGTACATCCTCTCGCAGCCAGTAGAAGAGAGAGTTTTCTTTCCGGTGGAAGTCTCTGCACTGGAGAAAGGGCATGGTCGCCTGACAACAGAAGGCATAGGACAGCACCTAGCCATTACTGCGAGCACCTGGGAGGCAGACCCAGTTGTGTTGGAGAGTTTGGACTTGTCACGGCTACGGTCCTTGACAGTGTTTGGATGGTCTTGGTTACATTACGTCTCGGATAGGATGAGGGTGCTTCGGGTGCTGGATCTAGAGAATGCAGTTCATCTAACCACAGGTGATGTTGACAGGATTGGGAAGCTGCTAGCACGCCTGAAGTTCCTCTCACTAAGAGGACAAAGGAATGTCGGTCACCTGCCAGATTCCGTGGGTGAGCTGATGCAGCTGCAGACTCTGGATATCAGAGACACCTCCATTGTCGCACTGCCACCATTCATCACTAGGCTACAGAAGCTTCAGTACATTCGTGCAGGTACCACCGTGGCGTGGACGCATGATGACAGCTTATTAGCTGCGGAGGAGCATCCGTCCCCAGCAAGTAGGAGATCCCGCTTGCCTGCCAGATTCCACAGACGTGGACCTGATGGCTCCTGCAGTGGTGGTGGTGTTGAGGTGCCAAGAGGGATCAGGAGACTGAAAGCCCTGCAGACGCTTGGTGCTATTCATGCCAATAGTGCAGATGGGGATGCCATTCAGGATGAGATCTTAGACCTTTCAGATAGCCAGCATTTGAAGAAACTCGAATTGACAGGGATCAACCGCAAAATCAGAGCACAATATTTGTTTTACATAGTTCGGAGTAATCATTTGGAATCCTTGTATCTGCAGTTTGAGAAGATCGATCATTTAGTTCATTGGGTTTGCATCCGCCCTTCCAGAAACCTACGTAGCCTGAAGATGCAAGGCCATGTAGAGCAGCTGCCAGAACGGATCGAGGATCTTGATAATCTTTTGAAGCTGACTTTAGAGAAGACTACACTGTTTACACATGATGACATAGAGGTCCTCGGGAGGTTACCAAGTCTGCGTACTCTGCGCCTCCGTGTTAACACTGATCCAGATGGAGAGCTCCAATTTCCCGCTGACCTTTTCAGCAAACTCCAGGTCCTCGAGATTGCCTCCAAATCAAATTTACATGTAAGGTTTGCCGAACGTGCAATGGAAAAGCTTGAGCAGCTCAAGATTCACTGCCTTCGGGGCTCAGCGATGCAGTTCTCTGGGCTAGAGCACCCAGCTTCCCTCAAGCAAGTCTGGCTTCTGGGTTCCTTTGACGACGCACTTAAGGAAGCATTGCAGCAGCAACTGGACTGGAATCCGAAGAAACCTGCTCCAAAGCTGCAGGTTGAGCCACGTCCAACCCAGGCACCAAGATCGTGATTATCAGCCTCCCTACCAAGGTGGGCAATTGTTTCTGTTGTACGGCTGCCATTCGTCCTTACTTTCTTCTGTTTTTACTCTATTTCTAATCCTGGCATTTGGCTCTACAACAGGGAAGTCTGACTGTCAGGTTTGGAAGATGACACTTCCTAAGCAGTCTAAGAAATGAGTTTTGAAGCTGAGGGAGCCATGTTCCATGCTGATGATGCAGGTGTTTACTGAAGTTCAAGACGCTGACTATCTGCCGTTGCACAATCCATTCTCATTATGCCGCAACTAGTAGCACTCTTTAATTTGTTTCCCTTCTGTTTTACCTCTCTGCTATTCAATCCCGTGTTCTAAGCCAAGAAGGCTTCTAAGTCTCTATCTGGGTGGTGTAAGCTGTCTTACAGTCATTAGTTGAAACCAACACTTCTTTCTGGAACATATTGGAGTGCAGCGTATCTTTGTAATAACGAAGCAGAAACCTATACTTCGTTAATAACGAACACAAATGAAATGTATATATTGTTGGTCTACACGTACCAAGGCTCTCATGTTGTAGCAAGATGATGAAGCGTATCAGTTGATCACGTGATTCATGCATTTATAGTTTAGATCAGTATGTTGGGTACACCCACAGAAAGGTCTCTGAGCAGAAGCGTCGACATCAACTTTGCTACACCCTAGTCTCTGATCGTGGACCACCTCTCGTGGCTGTTGTGTAAACTAAAGGCTGAAAATACTAGTGCTGTCCTGTCCAATAAGTGTTTCGCCTGGCGAGAACCGAGCGTAGCTCGGGTGGCTAGCGCTGCAGGTGTGCAGGCAGCCCGCCCGGGTTCGATCCTCAGTGATCGCAACCGGGTGTCTCACCGGGGTTTTCCCCCAAAATAATTTCAGGACAGAACAGTCTCTCTCGCGTGGGGCCACAAAGGGACTGCGACACGCCCGTCGCCTACAGAGCTCCGAAGGACTCTGGTGATCTCCACAAGGACGCGGCGATTTAGTCTGAGTGTAGTTGTAGGTCTGGTCTAGTATATAGGTGTGAGTGTGCACTACCGGAAATCCGGTAGTGGTGGTGTGCGTGCGTGTGTGGGTGTGTGTTGTACTAGAACAGATGCTACAGCTGTACCCAGATGAGAGGCTTAAAAAAAAAAAAGTGTTTCGCCTGGCTCCGACCTGGAGGGCTGCTGTTGGCGCCAACTGGTGCAGAACAACCGCGGTTTGAAATTTGGGCCTAACGAAGCGACTGCCCATGGCTGCTTACTCTGCTGGGCTGCTACTGCTAGCTGTTGGCGCATGCGAGCTGATAGGTTGAGAGAAGAGCCCATAACAACGAAGGAAGCCATTGCCATTGCGCGAATAAAGTCCCCCTTCCTTTCCTCTGGAGGAGTCTCGACGCTTGCCTTCATCTCCGGCCCTCGAGTACATGAAAGTCGCACCGCGTGAACCGATCGATCGACGCTGCGGGCATTTTGCATTTTTGCGCACAGTGTCTCCTACAGCGACCGGAGGAGCTGACAATATGAGTCGGCTGGGCACGGGCGTGCTATACGCTAGTTGCCCGAGGTCAACGCTTCGCGCTTCACGTTCGACCGATGAGGCGGCACGCAATAACTTGTACTGATCCGTGTGTGATAGCACGTGATACGGGGTTCATTACTTGCTCCGTATGTATTACACTCGAAGTGGGACGATTCCCCGTCCCATCCCTGTATCTCAGTAAAGAAACCACTATTCGTTTCGGAATCTTTTTGTTATAAAAACCGTGGTTCCAACAAAAGAACTGGTTGTTCATCTTCACGAAGGGACTCGATGTGATTAGTTGGTCAAAAGACTCAAAATCTACGGCACCTCCGAGTGCCGACCTTCTGCGAGCCCGATGTGGTAGCACGTGATTTATATCTATATTTCCGGTGTCTAGAACGGGCTCCGATGTGCCTTTCTGGTAGGCCTGGATGCCGAGCCAAATGAGCCAGCTCTTTAACAAAACGAGGAAAAAGAGCCGGTCATCTCGACTCAGCTTTCTAATATCTTGATCCAACTCCTTAGGATTGCGAGAAATATGTAAATTTGAAATTCCCACCATAAAAAATATAATAATTATAAACTTCTATAAACTCTAAAGTTCACCATGCATGGAGCAGCTCAGCTGGCTTGGCTCGGATTTGACACAACTCGACTCCCTATGTTTGACTTTAGCCTTCTAATAACTCGGCTCGTGATGAGAGTCTCGTGATAACTGTTCCTCGTGCATCATTTGGGGAGGTCTAAGAGCATCTCCAACAGTTCCCCTATCCCCTTTCCCCTTTCCACATTTCAGTCATATAGGGGAATTGGAGGCAAAAATCCATCTCTAACAGTTTCCCTTTCCCCTTTCCCCTTTCCCCTTTCCCCTTTATTTCCTCCCATTCTCTCCTTTCTTTTCTCAATCCACCCCCTCCTCCCTTTCCTCTCCATTTCCCCCTTTCTTCTCCAGCCGTTTGATGCAGCACATCGTGGCCGTCCGAGACCTCTTGCTTGCCGCCGCCGCCGCCCGCTGCCTCCTCCTGCTCGCCGCCGACGCTCGCGCGCCGCATCCCCGTTGGCGCGCAGCATCCTCGCCGGTCGGCCGCGCGCCGCCCCGACGCCGTAGCCGCTCGCCGTCCCGCCGCCGTACACACGCGCCGGCGTGCCCCGGCCACCGGCCGCCGGCGCTCCGCCGCTCGCGCGCACGGCCTCGCGCCGCCGCGGGCCGCCCCGACGCCGCAGCCGCTCGCCGTCCCGCCGCCGTACACACGCGTCGGCGTGCCCCGGCCACCGGCCGCCGGCGCTCCGCCGCTCGCGCGCACGGCCTCGCGCCGCCGCGGGCCGCCTGGCGCTCTCTTGCTGCGCCGGCTGCCCAGAGCTGCGCGCTCCAGCCGACCCGCCTTGCCCGCGCCCGGAGAGCTCGCCAGTGGTGGCTCGCCCCGCGCGCGGCCCGCCCATGCCCGACGAGCTCCGTGTGCGTTGCGCTGTGGGGAAGAAAACAGAGAGAAGAGGAGAGGACGAAGAGAGGTTGTTTCTCACTGACAAATGGGTCCCCTATGTCAGGAAGAGGAAAGGGGAAAGGGGAAAGGGAGAACTGATTTTACCTCTTCTCCCTTAAATGGTGAAAATGTGAAAGGGGATTCCCCTATAGTATGAGAAAGGGGAAAGGGGAAAGGGAAACTGTTGGAGATGCTCTAAGTACTCTGTATGCTAGTACTCTAGGACCTTGAAAGTCGGAACCCAGCTTCTTCACAGCTGGTGTTGCTATTATCTATGCTCTCTGCGTCATCGTTTTTGTTAAATCTAAACGGTAGTTCAGACCGGCCCCTGTTACGGCCTTGCCCAATTGGGTGCCAAACCAATGCATCGTTGTTAATTTGTACGTATGCATCACACAGTCAAGCTGCTTGTGTCTGAGTAGGAAGTTTTCCCTCTCCACAGCTGATTTAACCGGCCATCATAACAACCCTGAAGCCAATTGTAATATACCGCTCAGATTGGCACAACCATATTAAGGCCAGTGTCAATGGGAGTTTCATAGCACAGGATTTATTCCGTGATGGAATCATTCTGTCGCGGATTGTCAAATTTCCGTCGCAAATTAATTTCCGTGACGGTTTCGGATTCTGTTATTGATTGAGCGTCATTGATTAAATCGGTCGACGGTTTTTAAAAAACCGTCGCGGATTGAACAATCTGTGACGGTTTTTGACCGTCGTAGAACAGCCTGAAGCCCACTCAGTCCAGCCCAAAGCCCAGTTTTACCGACGGAAATAACCGTCACAGATTGCTGCTGACATGGATAGTATGGATAGTAACGTGGCTGCCAGCGTGGACGATGACGTGGCTGCCAACCGAGGATGACGTGGCTGCCAGCGAGGACGATGACATGGCTGCCAGCATAGAGGATGACGTGGCTGCCAGCGTGGACGATGACATGGCTGCTTACATGGGTCTCATGATGACGTGGACGCTGACGTAACCAATGACGTAAATGCTGACGTGGACGTTGACTTTTCATTTATGGGCTGTTTATTAATGGGCCGATTCCAGAGATGGACCACTTTTGGCCTAAATTTCAGCCCACATATATTTCAACAGATAAAAAATTTGAGACCATAAACATTTTAGTTTCGGCCCAGGATTTCATTCAGCCCACCAAAAATTTAACCCCAGATCTTATAATAATTGCATCATCAAAACAGGTACAATATCTCAACATAAAAAGAGCTATAATCAAAACAACTATTCTAGCTTCTACTTGTTCCTGCTAGTCTTGTCCTCAACGGATCGATCTCTTGAACTACTTGTTCTTTGATGCATCTAGTCCTCAAGCTGAAAAGCAAAGTCAGAAAATATTATCCGCATGCAATATTTGGTACTGAAACTAACACATGCTTATGCCCATGGTATAATTTATTCAAGTTAAAATGTTTGGCATGGGCCATATAAGAAATTAAATTAGCTTATTCCGAAAATAACTCCAATCACGTAGAGAGTTATATTCCATCCAACAGAAGTGATATAGGTGAATCTAGTAGGAACTAGGAAATAATATCATCTGGTAGGAAATAACATCAACTAGTAGGCAATCAACTTGCTGTGGAAAAGGTGATTAATATGATGAAGGAAACAATACTGACCTTGCAGTGAGGTCCTAAGGGCTCTACAAACTGCTGCCATGGTGACCTACATAACAGAAAAGAGACAAATTAAGCACAAAAACTTTCACAGTTTGCATTACAAGTTCAGGACAAGCTTGCATCCTAATCAAGTTAGACCCATACACTTGTCCTTCCATTGTCAATCTATCTGAATGCTAAATCCAGGAAGACATAATGCATGAAGCAATATTCAGATCAGAATAGACAGCTATGTGCTAAATCCAGGAAGACATAATGCATGGAATAAGTGTACCTTCTTTTTGGTCATGATGCTCAGTCTCTCGCATCCTTCCTTCCTAGCTGCAACCAGCAAACACAAAAGAAAAACCATTAGCCACTAGCTATATGGAGAGACAGCACCATGGAATAAACATAAAAACTTTACTACTGGCAGTGTAGTTGATTCTAGAATGTCATACTCCATAACACATAGGTATCATAAACTTAATTCATGGGTATAACAAGTGGCCTTATATTCTGTTCGAAAACCTGGAAATAAAAACCATGCACTAAAACAGTCTAGACAACACCATGGAATGAGACAGTATAAGTCCACTTACTAAATCTTCCCAGAAATGACCTGAACAAACTGATTCTTATGATTCATAAGTGTGCATGTCATCAAACCCCATCAGAATCTCCTAATTGCAAAAACATAAACCGCCAGTAACCACAGAACATGGATCAAACGATAGCACATCAGCGATCAAAACTTACCAGAGGCATATATTAGAACTAACAGGACATCCAACATGTGAAACTTACCAAATTTTCAGTGCAACACTAGCCCATGTGGTCTATAACCTCAACCTGAAAATAGAACATCGGCAAAATACTTATCAGCATGCAAAAAAAATCAGACAATTTAAGTCCTGAGCCAAAGCATCAAAGGTTAATTGAAAACAGAGGCAGCGTAGTCATAGAATGAAATCTTAGTGATCTGACATATAAAAAAATCTAAGATCATACCAAGCAATCTTAGATCAGGCTCTTTTTTTAAGTGGAGACTAACAACAGAGTGTGTTGGGATTTACCAAGAATAGAAAACATGGGGACTACTAGTTTCTAACTCAATCAGCCACCCAACTACCCATAAGCATACTCAAGTTCATTTCCCAACCACCCTGCACCATTTTGTGATAATCACAACTGTTATGTGAAGGAGCAATTTATTTCAGATATGCATAACAATTGTAGTAGTTGCTACACCTATGAAGTGAGCCATAAACCTACAGTCCTCCAAAATACCCCTTTGGTTACCAGGAATCACACCCATGGTTAACTCTTATTGGATTTTTTTACTAGAATTATAACAAGCAAAAGCCACTAAGTCTAACAAGTATTAGAAAAAAGGCCCAACTACTGCCACGACAATGAAAGGCCGTGCACTTTACCCATGGTTAACTCTTATTGTGTATTGCATAATACCTGCTCAAGAATGAAAGCAATTATCTGTGTCGTTGCATAACACAGGCAGTAATGTGGCATAGGATGCTTTATTAAAGCTGTGGACTCAAAACTTCTCAATCTAATCTAACATTTGGACTAGGTTACTATCCTAACATTTTAATGACTTATGTCATTTACTACTTAGATGCAGGGAGGTTAAACTCAGTAGCAATCAAGTTGCAGAAAACAATCACACGTTAATCCATCAGGTCGAAGCACCCAGAGCAATCACACGAAACAAAATCTAGCAATTAGCTACTACATCTCCGCTACAGCAACTACCAGAGGAACACATGAAGGCGACAAAAGGTAGCAGGAGGAAGCACGCAGAGCAATCACTCGAAGCACGAGGAAGCAGATCGACCTGGAGGAGTGGATTGCGTCTGACCCTAGGGAGGGGCGAGGACGCTTGGCGACCTCCTCGTCACTGCCCCTGGCTTCGGCCCAGGGGAGGAAGGAGGATGTCACAAGGCGGCCTCTCATCGCCGGCGGGTGCCGTCGTCGCCGTCCCCGTCAACCTCCTCCCGCGCGAAGCCCACGATGCCAACGTGGCCTGAGGAAACAAAAGCACCACGTCCATCGCTCGTTGATGCGAAACTGGACCACCGGCCTCCGATGGAGCGGAAACTGCGGCCGCCTCGCCTTCCCCTCCCCGCCGCCGCCTTCGTCCGCTCCCTTCGCTTGTTGCTGCCATGCCCTCCACCGCTGCTGCCGCTGATCCTCCATCCCGCGCCACCGCACGAGCGTGACGCTCGATCTGGTCCACGGCGGTCGCAGTGGATTCGGGGTAGAGCGTTGTGGGAGGGCGCAAGGGGAGACGGGACGGTGGCGCGGGAGGGCGTTCCTGGTCCGGTGGCCGGCGCTGGGGAGAGGCGGGAGCTCAGATCTGGGCAGGAGTTAGGGTTTTTGAGGTTAGGGGCGAGGAGAGTACCGGGGTGGAGGGGGCGATGTGGAGGGAGGGAGGTGGGGCGGCGGCGCGGGCGGAGAGGTCACCTAGTGGCCGCGGCTGGAGGTGGAGGTGGAGGCGTGGTGCGGGGAAGGCGAAGAGGATTGACTGCGCCGGGAGGAGGAGGGGGCACAGTGAAGGGAGACGAGGCGTAGAGCTAGGGTTTGGGGGTGGGCATCGTGTTTTATACTGGGAGAAAGCGATCACAACCATTGAGTCCGAGATGGATGGCTAGAAATCATTGGGCCATTTGGGCTGAATGGGCTTTTTCTCTTTCTTTCTCTGTCAAACGTTTTTTCTTTTCCATTTTATTGCACCATTGTAAAGTGTTACGATTTGAATTACATATACCTAAAATATTTTTTTTAAATCCACAAAAATCTGTTGAAGTATCTTAATTATATTGTATCTCATATCTAGAAAATAGATGAAAATTTCAAATGTTTGCTAATTAAAATTCAAACTTCTACTTGTAATCTTATTATAAAATAATGATAACAATACCTAAAAGTACTTTAAAAAATACTATAACTTATCCTAGAATCATTTTATCAATGTATAATCTTAACATAAAAGTTTTATAAGCTTTCATAATGTTTGAAGTATACATTGTTCACAAATGGACATATCTCTCACATAGTTTCTAATAACTCAAACTCAAACTTTGAGATTTGAGTAGTGATTTACATTTTTCAAGTCGTATGTATCTCAAACTTGGATACAACCTCATGCTTACCATAACATTGGAAAATACGAAGTTATGTCACCATTTGTTATGCAAAAATATCTTTTATCTTTTCTCTTTCGGTAGAAAAAAACAAGCTATACAGAAACAATATATAAAATAACAAGTAATATGCAAAATAACGAAATTACATGAAAGATCATAATTTTACAAAAAAACAGAAAAAAGAACCATCAAATTTGAAGTTATTTTGATCGAGAAATACTAGTTACAAGTTTTAATTGTAGATTAAAAAGAAAAAAAATGATGCGAACTGCAAGCTGAGCGCGCCACGTGCTGTGGTGAAGAACTCCACCATGATGCCGCCACGTGGTCGTGAAATTCTTTCCACTGTCAAGCGGCCGTTCCTGCTATAGATAAGTTAAACACCTAAAACAACCACGACTTAAGCTGTGGTGTAATGGTAAGACGTTTCGGTCTCACCCTCGAGACCTTGGTTCGAATCCAGTGTGCCTCATTTTTTCCCTTGGTTTACAGGATAAACGCCTTTTCTTTTTATATAAATAAAGCCTTTGTGCCCAGGATTAACCCAAACCACATCTTAGCGCAGTGGAAAGGCAGGTGACTTTTGCCTTGTAGGCCCGGGTTCGAGCCCCTCTCTGCGCCCCTTTTTTGCGTCTTTAAAAAAAATGGCGACGTGGCTCGGGCGTGGGCGCGGCACGGCTGGTCAGCTGGCTGGCCGACGTGGCCAAGGTAGCCCGGAGGGGGCCGGGTGACGTGTCCTAGGGGCGGCGACGTGGCTCGGACGGGGTGCGGTGCGGCCGATCTCAGCTGGGGCCGAGGCGGCCAGGTGACGTGTTCTAGGAGCGGGTGACTGGGCGCAGAGGGGATCGGGTGAGGTGGCTGGGTGATTTGGTGCCGGATGAGCTGTTTGTATCAATAAATAAAATTTGTTACCAATAAGTGACACAATCCATTGCATGGTGTAGTGGTAGGACATTTTATTGTGGGTCTGAAGTCCTGGGTTCAAATCCCACAAGATGCAATTTTTTTAAATTTTTTCCTGTGAATTATAATAAATTATAATTTATGTTGTCGACGGATTTGTTTAACCGTCGCAGTATTCGGGCCGGACCGTGACAGAACTGATAAACCGTCGCGATTTTCTGGGCTTATCTGGGCTTGGAGCAAAATGCTAACGTTTCTGAAACCGTCGCCAGGATTCCGTCACGGATTAAATAGTATGTTGTAGTGCGCCATCTATATCTATACTAATCACAGACTCTCTAGAAATTCTCACGTTAATCGGAGAAAAACAAATATTCCTAACCATCGATCTATCATGAGCCAAGTTCTAGACGGTCTTGATCTCATCTTATAATTTTAGAAAGGAAAACCACGTGATAGCCAACTCCAGGTTGTGGTCGCTACAAAAAGAGTCCTATTAGAAAACGCTACTTCTCTTTCCCTTTTTCTTTTCCAACAGTTTTTATTCCAAATTTCGTTACTGAGCCCAATGACGCTACTTTTCCCTCTGTTGTTTCTTTCTTCTCCGATGCTTCCTGCCGAAAACAATTTCCCTTACAAATACCAAGTCCAAATATGGCACCTTTTATCAAATATAGTTAGCAGTCTCTGTTGTTTCTTTCTTATCCGATGGTTCCTGCCAAAAAAACAATTTCCTTTACAAATACCAAGTCCAAATTAAATAGGGTACCTTTTTATCAAATATAGTAAGCAGTATATATATTATACCACATGCATATTGCGGTTACACACAAGAGTATTCCAAAAGGTTAATTTTTTGAGTGGGCGAGAGTATTAGTAGTGCTTAGCATTTTTCTCAAACGGCCAATAATTTTTAACTGTTATTTTATCTTTTTTCCAACAGCAGATAACAAAAATTGCTAACACTAGACCAATTGTTACTATATATCTTAAATCACATTCACTATACATAACAGTAGAAGCATGATTGTCACGATTTGAACAAAATACATACACAAAAATTATCCTTTTTGCTTTTGTAATAATTGTCATCAATGGACTTTGTTTTATCCTATAGCACGTACATAATATACTCTCTTGGCTAAATAAGGAATGACTTGACTGTATACGAAAATAAAAATTATTTGATAATAAGTTCAAATAACCTTTTGAATATTTAGTCAAAGTATCAATCCTTTTTGCAGTGATTGAGCAGGATATAGTGCATTGTTGATTGGCAGTGGCTTTAAATAAACCAAATACACTACTATATAGGAATTTTCAACTAACAGCATAAGATAACGATGTTTATTTAATGAGGAATTTTAGAATCCTTGGCAATAACGAGAGTCGTCCATTCCTAGAAATCGGACGATCGAACCAAATGGAGTATTTAGACGTGATAAACAGAGGTAAAAAAATAGTGGGACCAACCATCGATTTAATTATTTTTTGTGGGACCAAACCATCAACTTAACTTTTTTTACTCAAAATAACATGTACTTTCAGGTACCGGTGGGTATCTCTACAAGCATTGTAAAACGTGCATGTACTCAACTAGAAAAATTAATCAAATCAAAATAAAAGCAAATGAACAATAAATAGTGGTGCAATAGTTCTATATTAAGAGAATATAAGCACTTACAAAAAAAACATTATATCACTATGTGGCGAAGAGAGAGGAGGTATTCGGGCCGGACCGTGACAGAACTGATAAACCGTCGCGATTTTCTGGGCTTATCTGGGCTTGGAGCAAAATGCTAACGTTTTCTGAAACCGTCGCCAGGATTCCGTCACGGATTAAATAGTATGTTGTAGTGCGCCATATCATTAGTTTTGCTGATGTGACGAAGAGAGAGGAGGGAGTTTCATGGAATGGGAGATGAGTTTCATCACCATGAAACTCCGCTGGCACAATTAGCTCTCCCACTGAGACTGGCCAAGAAGCAACCCGCGAAATTTACTGCAAGGAAACTGAAATGCAGAGCGGTGTTGCGAAGTGAAAAGTATTGCCCGCCCGCAGGCTGGGATTCCCAACACTCATAATTTGCTTGAGAACTCCTCGAACCCATCGCACGGGTCAGGCGACCAGTCTTGTCTAAAGGTCTGCCAACTTGCTTAAACAAGAATGGCATAGGGCAGTAGTTAGTTGTCCTCCACATTATAAGCTTATAGCAATTCAGTGTGTTTGTAGCACATCGCACTTGCTAGCTTCCACCACCACAAACAAACATTCAAGAGAGAGAGCAATGGCGGACCTTGCCTTTGGAATTTCCAAGGCGGTGGTTCAGTCGCTGGCCGACAAGGTCAAGACCGCCCTCAAAGAGGAAGCAGAGCAGTGGCAGATCGTGCAGCGCGATCTCGTGTTCATAACGGGGGAGTTCGAGATGATGCAGTCCTTCCTCAATGTCGCCGACGCCCAGCGCGTCAGGAACGATGTTGTGAGGACGTGGGTGCGGCAGGTCCGCGACCTGTCCTACGATGTGGTGGACTGCATTGACTTCGTCCTCCAACTGGACTCAAATAAGAGGTACTGGTGGCTCCGGCTGTTGCCGTCTTGTGGCCAGACGGGAACAACACTGCCAGTGGATGAAGCTGTCGCCCAGATAATACTGCTCAGGGCTCGAGTGGTGGACGTGAGCAAGAGAAACATAAGGTACAACCTTATTGTCGATTCTGGCTCCAAACCCAATTGATCAGGTGCAAAAGATTCCTGCTGCCAGCACAAGTTCATTTGACATTCTCATCAATGCTGTTAAGAAGAGTGGCTTCTTGGATCTGGCCGGATTGATCACTAGGAAAGACAAGGACCTTCAAGTAATCTCAGTCTGCGGACCAGAAGGTGATATTGGGAAAATGGCCATCATAAGAAAGTTGTACAGTGATTCAAGAATCTACAAGGAATTCGAATGCCGCGCCTGGGTGAAACTTATGGATCCTTTTAATCCTCATGAGTTTATTCGAAGCCTTTTTTTTGAAACATTTTTATTCGAAGCCTTATGACTCAGTTCTACACGCATTCTTGCCAAGAACAAGAAGATGTAATCATAAATCTTGATGTGCTAGCGCACATGCAGGCCACCGCCACCCCTGAAGATCTCACCAAGGAGTTTGCTCAGAAAGTCAACACACATAGATACCTCATCATAGTGGAAGACCTATACACCATGGTACAGTGGGATGCCATAAAGTCCTATCTACCAGACAGTAAAAAGGGAAGCCGGATTGTCGTGTTGACCAACATGCCGTTGGTCGCAGGCCTATGTACCGGGGAGCCGTGCCGAGTTTCAGAGCTTGGCCAGTTTTTACCGGATCACTCTGTCCGCGTCTTCTTTAAAGAGGTAAAAATACATGGTGTTATACTTTTAGAAAAAAAGTATTTTCTACATTAAGCTCGCGCACCACCTTTTTGCATTTTCTTCAATATATTTTGTACACGAGAGTGTAGAGTTTGTATATACAGGAAAGAAACAACTGAAATGCAACCCATAAATATGAGCCACCTGATTTGCATCCTATGCTATAGGGTAGGTTGCCCTTATGCCCTATCCTGGCAGTTATACAAGAGCTACCTCAGGCCTGGCTGAGAAGAGAAAGAGGTTTGGTTGACTGCGTAATATTAGTTGATGGTTATTTTGTGCATTTTTTAAATATTTGTGGATTATTTAGTTTATTTTTAGAAGTGTCCATAATATTCCTTTAGCAAAATAATAGCACACTGTATCCTAATATTGCAGTAGTAGCATCATTCGTTTATTTGCTAGGCAGTTGACTGCATCTAGCAAGCCAAAACTCTGAAAATTTTCATGTTTCGACATAGGCATGCTGCCACAACATAGTAACGTGCAGGTAACGAAATTAACATGTTTACGATTACATATACCTCCGCTCCTAGTGGACTCTCATCTCTGTTTGTAGGTGCTCCTATTTTTCCGCGACACTTTTGTATACCAGCTGTTGGCGCCCAAGAAATAAATATAAAAGCCATATACCAATTCAAAATGTGAATTACTGAAACCTCCGTGCAGATTTCTATGGTCGAACTGCCAGAAACAGTATTCAATAATGATTGAATACAAATTTGCAACTGAACTATACAATTCTTCATACATGTCAATTGTACTACTAGCAGTTTAGGTTATCAGTGCAATTTCGAACCCCAAATAAGTTAAATATTAGTCGAGAAATTTTATTTTCACCTTCTTCATAGATGCTTCTGTTTTTTTTTTTTCCAACTTCTTTGCTCATCTGTTCCTATATCTGCAGGGTTTCCAGCATGATAGACTCCATTCTTTTGTAAAGGAAGAATACATCCATCCATTTTTGAAGTATGGCCTTCTTGGACGTGACAGTGAAGTGGATGCACTTTTTGAGCAAGTACAGGAACGTTGTCTAATTTCATTGTGGGGAATGCCTGGTGTTGGGAAATCAAGCCTCGTCTGGGATATATACAGGAAATGCAAGACTAGTGACAATTTATGGAAATGTGCTTGGGTCAGCGTTTCCCATCCATTCAGTCCTACGGACCTCTCTAGAAATTTACTTCTGAATTTGCATCCGGAACCAATTACTTCAATAGAAAGATATTCTAAAGCACATCAGGCAAATGATCCCATCCAAGAATGCCGGGATCTTCTAAATGAATATGTGTACCTAGTCATAATTGATGGTTTGCAGTCCAAGGATGACTGGGTCACTGGGATTGGATAATATCTAACTTGATAGGAAGTGGAGGCTGGAGAAGCTGTATCATCACCATTACTTCGGAAGAAAGTGTTGCCAAACATTGTGCTGTATCATCTAATGATGCAGTAGTGCACAATATCAAAGGTCTCGAAGCTGATGCAGGCCTTGAAATATTAAAAAGGTGGGTTTTTTCACAAACAGTACATGTTCGATGTGGTTTCCACTTGTCCACTAGTACAATTCCTTACTAATTATAACTATTTTTAGAGCCCCCCATGTAAAAACCTCACTCAGCTCGGCATTTGGCAACTTAGAAAAAAGAGATAAATAAAATGTAACTCGCAATTCTATATTTTTTAAAAATTAGTATAATGAATTCCATATCTAAATTATTTTCCTAGTCAATTATAAAAAAATCATCTAAAAACTCTATAGTGCCATATACTTTTATAAAAATATACAAACCTATTCCATTCAGAAAAATAATATAATTAATGTAACTTCCAAAATTTTCATATAAATTATACATACTAGTCCTCAACCCATGCATTCGCACAGACTATTTTGAAATTGTAGTGGGCAATGCACTTGGGTGCACCCGATTTATGTGCTGCTCATCTTGTAAGTCTTACGACTACAATGCAAGTTTGCAAGGAGAATTTCTAGCATCAAGCACTCTTCTAAGCGTGTTTTGATTCCCTTTAGAAGACTACTTTAGCACATTGGTGGCTTGAATGTGTTCTTTATGTGTATAAATATCTAGCAACTCAAAATGGACGAGTAGAGGGGGTTTAAATAGCCCAATAACTCAAAAGGGTACTTGCTCCAACATTAGTTCATGCAGTGAACACCTATGATTCGGTGCACTTCTGATGGGCCATGCATATCTTCCTTGATCTCATGCATTCAAAAACCATGGCATCGGATCATCCGATCGCTTGCCTTGATCTACTTATTCTCTATTTCACTAGATGACTAGATGCTACATCCCGTGCATCCGTGGAATAATCTAGTCTCTTTTGCGTTCTTTCGATAGCATCTATTACCTATGGACATCTATCTGCATACAACCTTGCCCTATTGGATAATGCAGCTACTTATTGTTAGAAGATTTGGGCTTGGCCCAAATAGAAATTCCAAATAAATCCCAAAGGCCCACTCACACATGCATGGTATGGTGGGAAAGTTTAGTACCACCTTGCTTGTCCAGAAGGAGTGAGGCCAACTTAAATAGTTGTGCTATCTCATCCTGGTTGAGCTAGTGAAGAGGAGGAAAAGGAAGAAACACACGCGCGCACTCGCTCGCCTCGCCTTGCCTCGCCGGGCTTGTGGGTGCGCAGCTTCCTTTTGCTACTCTAAATTTTTGCATGCATGGAGAAAATTGCGCTGGCCTAATATGCTAAGCAATTATTCTCGTGTTAATGGTGATAGCTGTCAACCATAAACGGCAGGCCAATTACCGTTAACGCTGTGATTACGCGGAGTGGTTACCATACCAGACCGCGGTGTGCGTGTATATATGGACGACTCGCCTTCCCCATCCCGTCACTGGTGCCGGGAGAGCAGGTCTCCGAAGCCTACGTCTCCTCGCGGCCCTGCATGGGGTAGGGGCCGTATCAGGTTTTTGGGAAGCGCCGTCGCGACTGCTCGCTGATCGTCTACTTCCCTCTACGTCGGTGTTTGTGGATCTCCATCAACGGTCTACTTCGTCTACTTTGCGCTACTTCTAGCGCTGACAACCCCACTGTAAGAATGTTTCATCTTCCTTTCAATACTGTGAATCTATCTATTCTTTGTCTAGTGCTAGTGAACTTGTTTCACCGTGTAGTGCTAGAATTCCTTGTCAATGTCTTGTTGCAGTATGTATTTGAGATAGGTTTGGTTTTGTCGAATCATTTGCCTATGATACATGCTGTTCTTATTTTTCTAAATCTAGGAATTGTTGTTTTATTCATCACTGAATTGCGATTATTTCCAACAATCCAAAAACCTGATAGGGATTTAGTGATGGCTGGATACTCTGATGCGATGAAACCGGAGAAGTTCACCGGGGTGAATTTCAAGAGATGGCAGACGAGAGCCCAGCTGTGGCTCTCGGCTATGGGCATGTTTTGGGTCATGAGTAATCCTCCAGCACAACCTCTCGCAACTGAGAAAGAGGTGCAGGAGTTTACTGCGGCTACGACGATTTTCGTCGGATGCGTCCTTAACGTTCTCTCTGACCAGCTGTGTAATGTCTACATGAACATCAAGAATGCTGTTGAACTATGGGAGGCGCTTGGACACAAGTTCTCGGCCTCAGACGCTGGGCACGAGCTGTATGTGATGGAGCAGTATCACGACTTTAAGATGGTTGATAACCGTTCGATCGTGGAACAGGCTCATGAGTTTCAACTCATTGTGAGGGAGCTCGAGCAGCTTGGACACGTCTTGCCTGATAAGTTTGTGGCGGGTGGCATTATTGCCAAGTTACCTTCGACATGGAGGAGCTTTGCCACAACTCTGAAACATAAAAGACAGAAAATCTCCGTTGAAGATCTGTTGGCTGGTCTTGATGTTGAAGAGAAAGCTCGGGCAAAGGACGTTACACCAAGAGCACCTGAAGGGCAGTCCAGTGCCAACGTGATGCAGCACGCTGGGAAGAAGTTCCAAAAGCGTAAAGGGAAGGCTGTTGAGACTACTCAAAATAAGAAGAAGAAGATGAACATGGATGATGTGGTTTGCTTTGTTTGTGGTGAGAATGGGCACTTTGCTAAGAAGTGCAAGAACCGCAAGGGCAAGAAGAATCAGCAAGGGCACAAATCTGCCAACGTGACTATTGGCGATCCTAGCGGATCTGGGTACGGTAATTCACCGAGTGTATTTTCTGTATTTCAATCTAATGATTGGTGGATAGATACAGGAGCCAATATTCATGTTTGTACTGATATCTCTATGTTTTCATCTTACCAGGTCATGCGAGGTTCAACCGTCATGATGGGGAACGGCTCGCATGCTTCTGTTCTTGGTGTTGGTTCGGTCGATCTGAAGTTTACTTCAGGAAAGATCGTGCGGCTGAAGAACGTGCAGCATGCCCCCTCAATCAAGAAGAACCTCGTTAGTGGATCCCTCTTGTGTCGAGATGGATTCAAGCTGGTGTTTGAGTCAAATAAAGTAGTCATTTCGAGATATGGCCAATTCATTGGCAAAGGCTATGATAGCGGAGGCTTGTTCCGCTTTTCCCTTTCAGATTTTAGTAACAAAGTGGTGAACCATATTTGTGATTCAAACAATTCTGTGGCAGATATATGGCATTCTTGTTTGTGTCACATTAATTTTGGTTGTATGTCGCGTTTATCCAGTATGAGTTTAATTCCTAGTTTTCCTACTGTTAAAGGTTCTAAATGTCAAGCATGTGTGCAAGCAAAACAACCTCTAAGCCACACAAGGCTGTAGACGAGAGGCACACGACATTATTAGAACTCACACATTCTGATATCTGTGAGATGAATGGTGTGTTGGCTAAAGGAGGGAAAAGATATTTTATGACTTTAATTGATGATGCAACTAGGTACTGTTATGTATTCCTTCTTAAAACTAAAGATGAGGCGTTAGAATGTTTTAAGACTTATAAAGCTGAGGTGGAGAATCAACTAGAAAAGAAAATAAAACGTGTTAGGTCTGATCGTGCTGGAAAATATTTTTCCAATGAGTTTGATCTTTTCTGTTCAGAGAACGGAATAATTCATGAACGAACACCTCCATATTCGCCTCAGTCTAATGTGGTTGCCGAAAGAAAGAACCGGACGTTAATGGACTTGGTGAATGCCATGTTAGGAACGTCCGGTATGGCAAAGGCATGGTGGGGGGAGGCTGTCTTGACAACATGTCATGTTCTGAATAGAGTTCCCACTAAGAACAGTGAAGTAACTCCGTATAAAGGATGGAAAGGAAGAAACCTTCTCTGCATTACTTGCGTACTTGGGGCTGTTTGGCCATGGTCAGCGTACCAATTAATAAGAAACGCAAGCTCGGACCTAAAACAGTTGATTGTATCCTTCTAGGATATGCGTACCACAGCACGACATATAAGTTCTTAGTGATAAAATCTAAAACGCCTGATATTTTGGTTGGTTCACTTTTGGAGTCACGGGATGTTACTTTCTTTGAACATATATTCCCGATGCAAGAAACTTATTCTTTGCCTAGTTCATCAAGTGAATTTATTCCTGAACCCACACCCACAAACGAGCCAACTCAAACCTCACATGAAAATGAAGAGGATGACAGTGAACTAGCTCCTAGAAGGACTAAGAGACAGAGGATTGCAAAATCCTTTGGTGATGATTCACTGTGTATCTTGTGGACGGTACTCCCACGACCATTGCAGAAGCATATGCATCACCTGATGCAGACTATTGGAAGGATGCGGTCCGTAGTGAGATGGACTCCATCACTGCAAATGGTACATGGGAAGTAACAGATCTACCATAGGGATGCAAGCCAGTTGGCTGCAAGTGGGTATTCAAGAAGAAGCTCAGACCTGACGGCACTATTGAAAAGTACAAGGCGAGGCTTGTGGCTAAAGGATATACACAAAAAGAAGGCGAGGATTTCTTTGATACCTACTCACCTGTTGCCAGATTAACAACAATCCGAGTACTATTATCCTTGGCTGCTTCCCATGGTCTTCTTGTCCACCAAATGGACGCAAAGACCGCTTTCCTTAATGGAGAGTTAGAGGAAGAAATTTATACGGATCAGCCTGATGGATTTATAGCACCTGGACAAGAGGGCAAGGTGTGTAAGTTAGTAAAGTCCTTGTACGGCTTAAAACAGGCACCCAAGCAATGGCATGAGAAGTTTGATCAAACTTTAACATCTGCTGGGTTTGCTGTAAATGAAGCCGACACATGTGTGTATTACCGCTATGGTGGGGGTAAGGGAGTAATCCTATGTTTGTATGTCGATGACATACTGATTTTTGGGACAAGTATCGATGAGATAAATGATGTAAAGTCATTTTTATCCCAAAATTTTGATATGAAAGATTTGGGAGAAGCTGATGTGATCCTAAATATTAAATTGTGTAAGGGTGAGAATGGGATTACTCTTTTACAATCCCATTATGTGGAAAAGGTCTTGAGCCGGTTTGGCTACATGGACAGCAAGCCTTCTCCAACACCCTATGATCCTAGTCTAATATTGCGAACCAATAAAAGACTGGGACTGGAAAAGGATCAGCTGAGATACTCCCAGATCATTGGCTCATTGATGTACCTAGCTAGCGCAACCCGCCCTGACATCTCATTTGCTGTAAGCAAATTGAGTAGATTCACATCTAATCCAGGGGATGATCATTGGCAGGGTGTTGACCGAGTAATGCGCTATCTAAGAGGTACAATGAGTTATGGAATCCACTATTCAGGGTACCCTGGTGTACTTGAAGGATATAGTGATTCTAATTGGATTACAGATGCTAATGAGCTAAAGGCCACTAGTGGATACGTATTCACACTAGGTGGAGGTGCTGTCTCATGGAGATCTTCTGTAACACCCTCAAAATTAAGTAGGATTAATCACTAGATTTATTAGAATAATTATAGATTTAAAGGAATAAATATGAATAGTAAAACTATAAATAACTATGGGAAATAAAAGGGATGCTTCACAACTTGAATGCTAGAATAAGTCTCCAAAACCCTAGAGTCAAACTAGAGAAGGTTTGACTCAAATTTGAATTCAAATTCCCTCAAAAACGCCTTTCAATAAATGGGAAAATGGTTTAAACGTCCTTTGGGCCGAAACCTCAAACCTGGCCCAACCATCTCTCGCAGCGCAGCTTCAAAGTTTGTTTTCTCTCCCCTAACTCCTGACCTCGCCTGCTCCTTCCCCCTTCCCCATCCCGCCGCGGTCCGGCCCATCTTCGCCCGCGGCCCAGCTGGCGCCTGCGGCCCAGCTCCCTCCCTCCTCCCCTGGCCAAGCGGCCGCCCGCCTGGCCCACGCGGCCGTCTTCCCCTTCCTTCCCTTTTCCCCTTCCTCCCGCCGCGCTGACATCACCGCTGAGCGCCGCCGCCGGCTGCACTGCCCCACCGCACGGCCACGCCATCGCGCCCTTCCCCCACGGTCGGA